>JAKXYG010000912.1:0-515000 GCA_025895645.1 Cardicola forsteri | reverse complement strand
CCGTATCATCGCCAAATTTAAACAAATGTGATGGCTGTAGAGCTTATAATAGATCTACGTACAGTGGAAATAAAAACAGAAATAATACTGCATCATGTGGAACTCCATTGTTATTTTCTGTTAACCCTGATTTATTATGACCAATTTGTGTAAACTGTTTTCTTTTTGAGAAATAATTTTGTAGCCAGTTTAAGATGTGGTCGAGTGTTTCAAGTAGCTCAAAACGTTAAAGGCATATTTGTACTCAAGAAACATGCAATATATTAAACATTTTCCTCTGTCAAAGGATTCAGTAATGTAGTGAACAAGACTGGCTATACAATCTAAAGTAGAATAATTATTTCTATATGCAATTTGATAATGACCATTACGAATGTTTAATATAGGCTTAAGGTCGTTAAGTATTATCTCAGTCAATTTTAAAATCATTGAGATACAAGTAATTGCGTGATAGTGTTCTGGATTCGTTGATAAGACACAAACTTTGGGAATATGTGTGATTCATGAAATGCACCAAGTATCAGCTACTTCACAATACAGAATTTATTTATTTATTATTGTAGATAATAATAGAGCATTTGATGACATGCAGAGCTTGCTTTACAACTGTCAATTAATTTTTAAATATTATTTTTGTATTATTTTATTAAATGATTTTCAAAAATATATTTGTTTTTATTTTGGCTCATGTCATGTTTAAATTAAGTTTTTTATCTAAACAAAATAAATTAAATTACAATTAAAATTAATTTTGTGAAATCATAACAAATTATTTTGATAAGCAGTTGTAACCCTGGCATAAGTAAATTACATTTTAGCATAAAAGATATTGATATTTTTTACTGTAAACATACCACTGCTTAAATTGACTAATATAATGTTTTATATAAGGATTATTTTTATAAAACCAGTTTAATATTTGTTGCTTGAATATGTTTCCCTAACCGTAAAATTTAAAGTTTGTACCAACATTCTTACACACTAGCTTATTTAATCATGCAATATATTAATCCTTTTAAGTCAATATTTTATTAGCTACGATTAGACTTAATTAATATTAAAAACATTTTTATTTTACTATTAAAAAACATAATTTTGGTGTTTTTATTTTGTAATGAAAAATTAAGTAAACTTTCTGTGATTAGGTAGTTAAAATATTTTCTGCCTCTAGGTAACAAAAAACAAAATTCGTGTTAATTATATTTTATAATTTAAAAAGTAGTGTATTTTATTATTTTTAAGTTAAATTAATAATTTTTAACAAAATAAATTTTCAATATTTTTAAGAAAATTCGGAAATTATAAAAAACATTAATGCAATTTTTAAATCGTTTTAACAAGAGATGCAATCATCTCCAATTTTAATTTCTATGCAAATATTAATTTTTAACAGAAAATTAATAAAACCAAAGAAACTACAATTTTGTCACTACCTGTAACAGTCTGTCTGCTCAAGATTATTATTTTGATATTAATCCTTGTGATATGAACAAACAAATATCGAAAATATAAACATTAAATAATGGAATCTATTTTTTATTTAGCAAATAAAGTTTTCAAAATACGAAGAAACTATTATTTTCAAACACCACCACTACCATTAAGCATAAAATATTAGTTAAGGAATAGTTGCGTAAAACACAATGTAATACTGATTGATTCCACTGGAGGTGTAATGCAAAAAAATTAAACTAGTGTTGCAAGTTAGGTTAAAACAACCGGTAAAATAGAAATAATAAGCTCTCAAATCAAACTGAACGGTTCTGAAAAATATTCAAAAAATCCATCATTATCATCTACTAACATATCCTTTATCTTCAAATCAACACCATAATAAATCAGTATTAGTCAGTTCTATAGGATTCTCAAAATCCTGAAGATTTTAGTAATACTTAAAGACTCGGTTTCCAATAATTATGATATTCCTGTCATTTCCACATGGTTAATTTTGGACTAAGTGAACCTAAGCACTTACACTAACACAGCATGAACAGAGTGTATAGTGGCATAAATGTACTAGTCAAATAAAAAGGAATGCACCGACATGTAAAATTCTAAAAATTATCAAAGTCTAGTAAAGTTATAATTTCAGGATCAATCAATCAATAAAAAATTTCTTTGAAAAAATTCCCATATGTTAACAAAAGTCCATATTTTTATCTAGTAGCTATTGCTAAAAAAAGACTAAAGCGAAACATAAACCAAGCATAGAGGTAATTATGTGTTTCTTCTTCAGCAAATGCGCAACAATGTATATTTCAGGCATCTAAAAAGTATATTAATGTACACCTATACCACGTGTAATCTTCTGTTTAAAGGTAATAGCTCCACAAACAAATGCAGTCCTATCAAGTCTTGTAAACACTTGTGCTATTACAAAAATTCCACTCTTTAGCTAAAAAAAAGTATCATGTGTTTCCTCTCATTTGTTAAATGACCAAAATTAATCCTAAGGGTAAACTTCTAACACTAACTCCTAAATAACGAATTTCTTAAAAACATAAAATGTTAACATTATGACAGTTAGATTCAGCAGTAGTACAATCTTGTGAGGCAAGTAAAGACAGTAATCGCATGTTCCATGAGTCAAAAATAAGTAGACAAATTTGTTTTTATTGCAAACCTATAAAATAATGTGTTAATTTTTTTACCAAATAATCTAAACATAAAAGCCTAATCAAAATGCACCAACCAAATTTTCAGTATAAAGACCAGATCTCTTACTACTGATACACTTTACCATTCCTCAAAACATATATAAAGCTTTACCTGAGCATTGTCTAAAATTAAATCACGCATGTGTGTAGCCAGTTTTTCTATAACATCCAAATGATTTGTTGGAGAATCCAAATTCAAATAACCAAACATAATTTTAGGTGAACATAACGTTTTAATTAATCGGAGCACACCTATGCGAATTTGAGTATGTTCACGACGTAGTTGGGATGTTAACAAGTGATATACTTCCAAAATTTTACCGTCAGATTCACTATATGTGCATTAAAAAAACAACAAACTGTAAAGTACATTAAAGTTAAAAAATAATTTATCATTCGCTATTAATCTATCATTGAAAAGCATTCATAAAAAATTAACATAACTTTAAAAAACAAAATATCTAAACTTAATTAACTTCTCCGAAAATTGAATCCAAGTAAACTAAATAAATACTACTGAGATTTATTTCAAGTATATCTTAATAAGCGTATACAGTTTAATTTTTTAAACTATTAATTACTATTTAACTTACTACTGTTTCATTAAACCTTCTATTTATTCAATTATTTTTAATTTGATTCAGTGTTTTCAAAGTCAATATTTTGTAAATTGTTAGTTCGTAAGATTGTTACATGATTTTTAAAACATTTCGGTAACAGCAATTTCTTATTACAATAAAAAAGTTATTTTAAACTATTAAAATAAAACCGGTGCATTAACCGCTCGTTGTCCTCTATTGAACGCACTCACTTAATTACTAGTAAAATATTTCGACAATTCCCAGATATTTGTAAGTCACATAACATTTATTGGTCATCTATCTCTAGCACAATAAAAGAAAGACAATTGAAATGAATTAGTCATGTTTTACGTAGATCGCCCACTCATCCAGTCAGAATAGCTATGGAAGCCCATCCATTAATTGGATGGAAAAGAAGGTTAGGAGGCCAACGGAAAATTTGGACAGACATTGTAGCACGCGAATTCAGTCCTTTTATTTATGCTAAGCCCTCTTATCCAAAAAAATTACTTAATTGGGCGTCCGTTTGTTTACCCTATGCAGCCAACAGAGATCATTGGAGAGGTTTAACTCGGGATGTAATTAACATTTAATGTCAGCACACCTCAAATGAAGTTCATTAAGTGCAAATTGCAAAAGTTGATGTTTTTGCAGACGTTTTGGTATTTGGACTATCTTGGGTGTTTATCTCTGATGATGATTATTGTTAAAATAAAACTTTAAAATTCAAACGTAAATAGTAACAAAAAACAACCACAAGTAACAACATACTAGTAATAAACTGTAACACCGATAAAAGTAACAAACTATTAAACTTAAAATATATACTAATCACTGAGTCTTAAAACTATACAAAGAATTAAATGCTATAACTAAATAAAAATAATTTGTCTACTGCATCACAGAAAAAACAAGTCATACCAACAAAATCCAATAATTTGACTAACAAGATTTGAATCTGGTTGCTTATCGCCGCAAGTTGTTATTTTATCAACCAACAAAGCTATCCCACAATTAGATGCATCTGTTTCTTTCACTCGCTTTTTTACCATTCACACTAAAATAACAATTTGTAACTCATTAAAATTTATATGATATATATATATATATTTAAAAAAAGAACACTTTTGTCAAAAACATATATACAAATTAAAAAATATTTTTACAACAGTTTATTTTGTCACTGAATCTGATGTTATCTTTGAACTGTGTTCATTCTAAAACAAAATATCATATAAATCAATTTCATTACCTTGTTTGACCAATCCTCGTTATAACTACTAAAGTCTGGAGATTCAACAAATGGAAAACAAAATCTACATACATATTCCTTAAATATATTAAAACCTTACTCTCCAATTTTTGTTATGTTACCATAACGACCAACGTTTAAAGTAAGACAGCCACCTCGAAGTGTTGTATTACCTTGAGTTAATTGCAAAATATCACATGGAGCTACCAAAGAACTATTCTCGTTCCAAACAGACAAATTAATAGTTCCAGTACGATCAGCTACTTTTACAGTTCGAACCTCATTTCCATCTTTAGTACGTGTAACCGGGCCTATATTAAATATGCAATTTAACGCCATTAGAATACATACCTAGTTCAAGAACAATAAAAACACAAGAAACACGTTTCATATTTGGCTTTAGATCTTTCAATAAAAATAATTGCTCTTTCATGTCAACCATGTTAGTTCTAAAACATTTAATAATTTAAAAATATTTATCAACATGTTTATTATTTATTAAAAATACATACTTTTATTGATTAACTACAAAATTAACAAAAAATAATTATCTACAGTGAATAGCCGTCAGAACTACTAAATCTAAAATTATCCTATTTAAAAAGTTTTAATTAATTTAAAACCCCATTCTGGACTCGCGAGGTGAGGTCATGCTACACGTCCATTGGAGCGTTATTCATCGTGTTCTCTTTTCTTATTTTTTGAAGATTATTGCAGTGCTTTTGCATTGTAATACGTAACTTGTTTTATTATTATTTTTGTATATTTATAATTTTTGCTCGTTTTTTATAATTATTAATTCCACTATCTACCTTGATTTCAAAAATATTTTCTTTAACTAATCCCCTTTTACCTCACCTGCCATTTCATTTTCCCCCCTAAAAATTTGAGAACCGAGTACTAAAAGGCGTTTTGGCCTACTCAACTCGTAAAAAATTCTGAATCCTGAATTAATCAGTGTAAAACAATTACTTCAATTCTTAGGATTTTTACAATTTAATGTTTGTAAATAATACTAAAAAAACTATTATCTTTTGCATAAAATAAAATATTTTTAAAATAGCTTATTAAATATTAAAAAACCATCTAAAAAATTAATATTTAAAAAAAGAATCAACCTAATATTTTCATTAAAAATAAAAAACCATAACCAATTTTATTTGCACATGTAATAATGCATAAAAAAAATAAAATAATTAATTAAAACACTAAAAATCCTTAATAAAGATTTAAAAAAATTATTATATATTGTTTCCAAGGATTAATGAAATAAAAACGAATATTCCTTAAACTGTAATCGTACAATTAATTAAGTTAACTTTTACTGATATTTAGTTTCAGATGAACAAAACATTATAACTAAATAACGTAATTGCAGAAAAAATTATATTATTATTTTAAATAAGAAAAGTACTTTAACGAACATGAATTAAAACTATGTTTGAAGGTCAGCTAAACAATAAAACTAGAGCACATTTTTTTATTTATTATTAATAACTTATTTATTGTTTAAAAAATTAAAAATATTTTTAACATTTAAAGAAATTTTATTTTATATAAAATACTTTTTAAAAGCATAATTATAAATTGTATAAATATAATCATTATTAATAAGTTCAACGAGAAATTTAATTTGACTCAACAGAACTGTGTTTAAAAACAAAATTAAACATATATAAAGGAATTAAATTATTATACAGACGTGATATATTATTGAATGACAACCAGAACACTGATATGGAGACTCTAGTAAGGATAACAAACGCCTTTATAATTTTTTTAAACATTTATTTTACAAAATTGTACAGTGCTTTTTTAAAATAATAGAAAATTAATCATTTTTGTTGAATGTATTTTAAATCACAAGCTCAAACGTCGCAAATTTTAAGATGTTTAGTGCATGTAGCACACCACCCTTTAAATTATTTAAAATATTTTAGTTTAATAATGATATTAACTAGTTGGTAACGTAGTTAGTTTTTTTTATATTTGTACATTATAACCAAATGTAAAGAATTAGTTGGTTTTGTATTTAAAATATTAATTAATGTCATTATTTGCAGTTTTCACCTTAAGAATGCCTAGCTATACATTATTCCAGTTTTTACATGGCAATGTTACGACAATCAGCAATGATTTGAAGCTTTAAGGGAATTGCAATATGTTTTACGCAACTAATGCTAAGACTTATTTCTTGGCCAGAGATATTTATCTTACTCTAATGACTGCTTATAATATGTGTATACTACAAGATACCCCGGGTGTGTACTTGTATCCATTGATCAAAGCCTTAACTACTATGCAATCAGTCCCTAACGTGTTACCTTAAGTGCATCTAATTCAAGAAGGACCATGTGGAAATGATAGTCAAAAATATTACAATCATAGAATATAAACACTGCTCGAATTCTCAAAGTTAGTATCCCAGTATCTAGTAAATATTAAATGTTTCAAAAAGTGAAATAAAATAAATCACATATTTATTAAAGAAAGGAGACGCGTCTAATCTTTTACAACAACCGTAGCCTGTTGTTTGGATCCTTTTGCTTTCAAGCGTTTAAGCCTCTGCTGTGACTGTCTTCGAACCGCAGCACGTTTGTCAGACAAATCTTTGACTATTTTTGCATAACGTTTCCGCTGATTCCTAAAAACCACAATAAAGCGGAATTAAAATTGAGCCAAAATTATAAAATAAAAATAAGAAACAAATATAAACCTTGAAACTAAAAAAGCTTCACAAAAATGAAATCAGTGGATAAGGTTTTGGTTTGAAATTAGATAGGACATAGGTCTCTGTGAGACTTGATAGGTACGCAATGCTGATAATTCCAAACAATGATTAAACAGCTGTACAGTACTCCTGGTTGGCTCAGACCTAGTAGATTTAATATTCAGTAAATGTGACCATTCATCCTTAAAAGCTTCATAATAAATATATAATTGGTTAAACGGTATTGATCAATAGAGAATGTTATGTTGTGTAAAACTAACTGCATTGCTACTTGATGCGAGACATTGTCCACGATGATGGTGTAAGGATAATAAGAAAGATACTCTTTCCAATAAGTCACTCGAGTGCACAAGAAAAGCGGGATCTTGTTATACTGCGACGGATATTAGTGGTGTAACAGTTCACTCATTCAAGATTCTTTCTCTATGAAGAGTATGAGGTAACAAGATTATTTTTATTTACATTTTACTGTATACTGTCATCGTAATCATGCTTTTATTTATTTAACATGGTTTTGCGGAATTGTGTCCTATAGTTGCTTCTTTAGCAATATTTATGTTCAGAAGTCAAGTTGCAACCACTGCATTCTAACCTTCCGTCCTTTTCAACTGGATTTAGGACCAGCAACAGTAACTTGACGCATCATTTTCGACCGCAACAACTATAATAGTCTAAAAAATACGACTGAAAACAAAAGAATTAGTACAACAGATCAAGTAATAGATAAATATGCATAAAAAATTGCCAATTAAAAAACGAAGAAAGCAATAATTTAAAATAATTTAAATTACCTCATCAAATCTGCATTCGTCAATAGTTCGTCTGCAATCGTTCGTCGTCGCTGTTTTCGGGCGATACGATCATAAAAACTTCCAGGATCATCGACAACGACACCACGCTAAACAAAAACACAAACTATTGTTATTATTATTACTAAAATGAAAAACATTATTCAGCAAGTTGATATTTTAGCGAAGCTAAACAAGGGCCCGCATTTAGTGCCGATGGTGGGATCGAAAACATGCTAAGGCCATTTCGAGCCCATCACTGTACCACTAGATACGAAAATTGATTGACAAAAAAATTCACAATACACATTTAAGTAATTTATGTAAATGCATCACCTGAAAGTAGGCAGATCTGGAATCGGAACGTCTGACATGGGTGCTCGACGAGATTGCTCTGCGCAGCGCAATTAATTCGAGATCTTCAAGATCATCCTTAGTAACGTCAGGTCTGGGCAAATCGTACCAATTTTCCAGTTTCTTTTTACGTTCGTTCTGTGTAAACGCCATTTAAAAATCGATAAACAATAAATTCAATTAAATGCATTTCCAATACAAACATAATTTCCTCAAATAAAATTAATTTTTTCACAGTCCAAAGCTTGCACACCTTGGACAATGACTAAAATGGAATCAATAAATAGTTTTGTATAACAATGAGAAATACAGTGTGCAAAAGCCCAAGTTAAATGATAAATTAATTGATACCAAAATTGCAAACGACATTTCGGTTATTTCTAGATAAAAATAAATAATTAATCCCCACCAAAGTTCAACGTTTCTTAAGGTATATGTATACAATATGTAACCGTTGATCTAAGAGAAATAACGTTGATGAGAAATTAAGTGACTTCGTAGATCTTTGCGAACAGTAGTACTATCACTAGGATGCCGTTTATTCACCACAAAACTTGATTATACTCCTACGCCATTGGAGTAACAGTACATACTAAAGTGAAGTGCTAATAACCTTACTGAAATCAAGAGTAGAACTCACTGTTGTCTACATAACTGCTAAAATAAAATAAGAATAAAATCCTTTTGCCAACTATTACGACTTAAAAACTTCCAAATACAATACAATTGAAACATCTTCAAACCGTAAAAAAACTAATTCATCCAAAACATCAAATAATAAAACGGTTTACATAACGTATTATTTATATATAAATAAAAAGATAATCCCTAAATTACTTCTCTCCAAAAACTATAGAAATTCCTATATTCAGTTGGTAACGTATAAACATGAAAGGATTTATTAATTTGTTTGTTAGTGGTATTAACGTGCACTATTGAGGTTCACTGGGTAATTGGCATTACAATCAGATTTACCATAAATAATTCATTTTTAGGGTCTGTTCCAACCATTCGTAGTTCAATGGCTAAATCTCCAGCTTGACATCGAATAAGAAGTCGGTTCATGTTCGTGTGTAAAACTTGAAAGGTATGTATTGCAAACAAGGATAAAACAGCTATACAGTGTTCGTAGTTGGCTCAAACCAAATCGATTTATTATTCAGTAAATGTGACAATTCTAATCTCACCCTCACAAACTTCATAATAAATCCGTATATATATATATATATATATATATATATATATATATATATATATATATATATATATATATATATATATATATATTCATCTCACAGTTTACGTCTTCTATTATTTTTGTTTGAAATCCGTATAAGTTGAGGATATTTCAACATTAATAGAAACCAAAACTTTAATTAACAAAAACATTTTAAATAACAATTTGTTTATATAAACGTAGCTAATATAAAAAAAATTGAAATTTTTTAAAACGACAAGAAACATACTTTCCGCATTCGCTTAATTTCTCTTTTACTATGAAGAGCACCAATTGATGATTTATAAAATAAATTCTGCAAATAAAATGTTGAAAAATGAACAATGTTCAATCTATAACAATACAAAGATTTGAACACAAGCTTTTCTACATTAAACCAGTAATATCTACCAACAAACTAGAACCCAATGTAATGTACTGGAGTGGTCTAGCAGTACATCGCCCGACTCAAACCTGGGTAGGCATATGTTCGATCCCCACCACCGTCACCAAATCTTGATCCACTGCTGATATATATTTCTCGTAAAACAATTAAAGCAGTAAAAAGTTTTAAAAATATGTAAACAAGCAACAATCGTTGGTAACTTAATCGCCTCTTCATTATATCTATTTGTACAACCTATTAAACTATCAATTCCGACTCTTGATAAGCGTAACAAGCATGGGAAAATAAAAAAAGATTATTGGCTGATAAACGATATCTCTGTGACGGCGTCTGTGAAGATGCAGTATCTGGAGATAACAGTCAGAAATATCACCATCATCAGAAATTGGAAATATAAGCATCACTCGAATACTCACAATCATTAACATCGACAAAAAATTATAAAACCATTAATAAGTGTACAGCCAGCATTATAACTTTTCAATCAAAAAATATCTGGCATAATAGATATAAGTATAAGATTAAAAGAAATTATTCCTTTATTGAAATATAAATAATTCTGAAAATTTGCATAAGACATATGAAGGCCACTGGATAACAGAAGAAAACCCTGATATAATACACAATTTTATCATCTATGTAAAGTATGTAACTAGTTGTCCACTGTAAAAATGTCCAGCAATACACATAACAGTACAGCACAATATATACATACTAAAATAGTTTGCATATATTATGACAGCTAAACATACATTTTGCGGCAAATTTTCCAAACTTTCATCATCTTCAATGGGTTTCACAATACCTAAACCATCCCATAGTTCTCTTTCCATTTCGGCATCACACGTTTCGAACTTTTTAGAAAATGGGTTTTCTAACAAATTATAATTGACATGACACTTTTTAAGACATTCAGCAGTATAATCTTGAAGTTTGATAGGCGGTTTCCACCTAATATATATATATATATATATATATACATTTTACAAATTTGTAAATTCGAAAAATATAATTAATTTAAAGTATAACCAACTTAATGAATTTCTGAGTTAGCTGCGAAACTAAAAGAATGTATTGCGTAGTGCAATCATACAACTTTAAAAAGTACTCAATTTGATTCAAAAATATAAGTTGATAAAATTAGTTTATAAGTATATTAACTAAAAATGAATCATAGTATTATAGGGCAGTCATTGCAAGCATTTGTATAAACAAAATGAAAAAAACAGGTTTGTGACGTGATCACCTCTTAATTACTTTGTGATCGCAGTATCTCAAGCGATTGCATCCAATATTTTACATGTAAGATGCGTATACTCAATAAGCTTAATAAAAAAGTAAAGTTTCTTACCTAATAAATGGTATCCTTGTAAAGGTACCATTATTCAAGATAGTTAACAAAGCCACCTGATTTGTTAGGATTATCTACCAAACGGTTATATGTCATGTTGGTACCTTTTAAATGCCTTAAATATGTACTATGTGTATATACATACATAAACTCATCTAATAGGAAAAAACCCTAATTATAACACCATGCACTCGAACCTATGCCCACCAACATTCGAGTCCTTGAAAAGATTTTTTTAAATTACCACCGTTTACACTCAAACCTTAAATTTACTCCAATATTCAAAAACCAATGGAACCGAGTACTAAGTAATTATCCTACTCAACTTGTGTACGAATCTATCAACCTCAGTTTCACATATTTATTCTCTCAATTATGAAGGAAGTATAAAACGGAATGCAAAGCTGTGTAGCCATGACGTTACAATCACCTTGAGCATTAATGGATTTAACAAAGTTTAAGATTGTAACACATTTTTCTTCAAGTCAGCAAGTGTTTCCAAAATAACCTTGCAACTCTCCATCATAATAACAGTTCCCACTTATAAAATCTTTGTCAAACTGTGTAATTATAAAGCGATAATTGCAACAATCATGTAAAGCATGCATAAAATCATAAATCAAAACATACAATACTTTTATAAATTACAATTACTATTTTATAAACAAAATCATCAAAAATTTAAATAAATCAAATAAATCAACACCAAACAATCCAAGAAAACTGTTAAATTTATAAAACTCAAAATATCAATACATTTTCAAGTGATACTTGCTTTACTAAATAATCTGATAAAATATCAGTGCACATAAATTAAAACTAAACAATTTATTGTTAACCAAAAGCCTTATAGAATGGAAAAAAAACGTACTTACTAATGTTGAAAAATAGTTCAGTAATAAATAAAGTAATAATTGCTAATAAATGCAAATACACTAACCTTTGCGATTTTATAGATATGTGTGACAACTCCATAGTACAAAATGTAACAAATCCAATAACAGATAAATCCACAAGTTGAGTAAAACAAGTATATTTTAATAGTCAATTCGAGTTTAAAGAACCTTAAAAATGTAAAAAAATACAGCAAAAAATAATAAGCAATTAAAAAGTAAGCGAAAATGCAAAAAAAAACAATAATTAATACCCACAATAAGAACTTTATTACAACGCAAAATCACCGTGTGAAACAGGAAAATTAAGATAACGCCCGCTTTAGCCTGACCTAGCATGTAGAGCGAAACGGATAAACTAGTTTGTTTTAACAATAAACACAAAAATAAAACTAAAAAATATGTATTATAAAATTTAAAAACAAATAATTTAATTATTAAATTTTTTAGTTTAATATTTTAAAATATGCATATTTACAAAAGGCACAATTATTATTATTATTATTATTATTATTATTATTATTATTATTATTATTACATTCTTTGTTTAAAAAATTATTAGGCAACAAAAACACAGTAACAACAGAAGCAAGAACATAGTTTGATAATTCATAGAAAACATGGGTAATAAAATAATTCCATCTATTTAAGCATTTTGCCCAAATTTATGTTTAATTTAATAAAACATTCATTTTAATTAAATTTATTAAGGTAAATCTTGACCATGTTTTCTGTGGCTCACCAACCTTTTGCTATTATCTTCTGTTTTTTTTAATACAATTTTCTAGTCTTTCAACCAGTAAACGTAAAATTTGAACAGGTTTAATTGTGGTAATATCATGTAGTGCACAAGAGTTAGTTCTACTTATGAACCTATCGTTTAGATGAATAAAAGAACATGACTATATTAATTTGAGTATATAAAAGAGTAACATCGTTTTTCCGTTATTTACCGAAATTACGTCCTCTTATTGTTTCTGTAGCAAAATAAATTTTTACCGGCTCTGAGTTGCTAACTGTGCGCTTAAACCTTCATCCTTCATCTAGTCTTGGAACTGGCTAAGTTAGTTCATTTCGGATCTTCTCTAGACAGAGTTTTATTATTATTATTGTTGTTGTTGTTGGAATAAAATATTTAAAATTATTATTAATTTTTATTTTAACTACAGTTTTTATATTACTGTACATTTAAACAAATTTAACTTTATTTGAACTTTGTTTTGAAGCCCCTTTTTATTTGAATTTATCACGTTTGTTGTGAACGTGACTGTAGTTCTGTAGGTATATTGTGTTCTCTTTTTCTTGTTGGTAAACAGTATTGGTATATAATTTTAAATTATATTGTAATAGTAAATTACAAAACGACAATTTAGATTACACAAAAGCTTTTTTGATTGAAATTAGCTGGGGTGCTGATAATTATCTGTACCAAGTTAAATCAAAGGAAATCAGGGACGAGATCTTAGTAAAATCTCACAATTATTATTATTATTATTATTATTATTAAAATTTTTATATTTTAGTTGCTTATAGAAAAACAATGTTGATGAAAATACTTTAATCATATTAGCTGGTGATTTCAATCATGCGAATGCTAACATATTCAAACTAATGGGCCTTACTAATCTAGTTAATTTTTCTACAAGACTTCAAAAACAACTAGATTATATTTTTACAAATGCCCCCGATTACTTTTCAGTAAAACAACACGCACCTCTTTCAACATCTGACCATTCAATAATTCGTCTACTTCCAAAAATATACTCAAAGCATTATCATTCTAAATATTTAAAGCCTATTTTTTAAATCATTTATACATGTGCGAGATACATCGAATTCAAATGTAGCATTACTTAAATCCGCACTATTGAACATTAATAACATCAATTTTAACAATCTTAGCCTTAATGATGCTACTGTACTTTTTACTGACCTTATTAACACCTATATTAACAAATATTGTCCAGTAGTTAAGGTTGAGATTACAAACAATAATATTTCTTCATTAAATCTTAAAAGGCTTAGACGAGAAAAAGAGGTAGCATATAAATCTAGTCAATATACTAAATTAAAGAACTTAAACAAGCAAATTAGACTGGAAATAAACAAACTTAATAACTATGCTAATAATTATTTTCAATCAAACCGTGATTCACAATCTATTTGGAAAAATATTAACAAAATTTTTAGCAAATCAAAAGCAAATCAATGTAAGATGGATGCTAAAGAACTAAATAATTACTTTACTTCAAACAACTCAAATATATCAGAATTTAATCAATTAACTAAAAATTATTCAACACCTATTATCAACTTTAATATTCAAAAAATAATTAACAGTTGTAAAACAAGCACATCACTTGGACCTGATGGAATAAGTTGCAATTTATTAAAGCTCTGCATGCCAGCAATTGCTCCATCCTTATCTACACTAATAAACAAGTCTATTATGAATTGTGAAGTAGCTGATACTTGGCGTATCTCACGAATCACACCTATTCCAAAAGTTTCTGTCCCATCAACAAATCCAGAACATTATCGCCCAATTGCTTGCACCTCAGTGTTTTTAAAATTAACTGAGAAAATAATACTTAACGACCTCAAGCCTATATTGAACATTAGTAATGATCATTATCAATTTGCATATAAAAATAATTATTCTACTGTAGACTGTGTAGCCAGCCTTGTTCATTACATTACTGAATTGTTTGACAAAGGAAAATGTTCAATATACTGCATGTTTCTAGATTACAAATCTGCTTTCAATAGCATATCAAGAGAAAAATTACTTAAACGTCTTGAGCTACTTGAAACGCCCAACCACATTTTAAACTGGCTACGAAATTATTTCTCAAAAAGGAAACAATATACACAAATTGGTCGTAATAAATCAGAGTTAACAGAAAATAATAATGGAGTTCCACAAGGTGCAGTACTATCTCCGTTTTTATTTTCACTGTACGTAGATCCATTGATAGTGCCGAAGCCATCACTTTTGTTTAAATTTGCAGATGATATGGTATTGTGCACAAAGGTTTCATCAAACAATGATCTAAACAATTTTGAAAATTCTATTAATAAAATTGAAAAATGGTCTACTAACTTTGATCTCAATTTAAATCCATCAAAATGTAAGTTTATTAAATTTACAACGAGGCGTCCAAGAGAAACAATGGAATTAAACAGAACATTTAAGTTAAATCAAACAAATATATGCACCTGTAACAAAATTAAATATCTTGGTGTAAACATAAATAGCATACTTACCTGGTGTGATCATGTAGAGCATATATTTTTAAAAACCAAATCATTATGCTACTATATAAGAAGATTAAGAAAACTAAATGTTAACAATTATATTACTAAATTGTTCATTACACCATGCTTTTATCCTTTGATATTATATTGCTCACCCATAATTTTTCCTGGTTTATTAAAACAGGATTACATTATTTTAAAAAGATGCATATCATTGGTATCAAAATCTTCAGGAATTAAATATTCTATCTTATTGAATAATATTGTTGATAAACATTTTAAATCCTGTATACAATTAGCATCAAGGATTGAAAATAATAACAATCACCCGCTACATGCAGCTTTTAACAATTCTAAAGCTTCTGGAAAAACAAGAAGAACTTACCTGCACATGAAAGCCAAAACTAATCAATACAAAAATTCATGTCTGCCCTACTTATCCAGAGTGTTAACCAATCCAGAATCAAACAAAATTGAACTACTAAGAAACCTATCAAAGTAGGAATTGTTCCACCTACGCATTCATTTGAACTAATTTGGACATCTCACAGTACAAGTTGTGCCTTATAATGACTCATTCTATGTACAGCAATTTTGAATATTTTTAAAAAAATCACATGCATACTATATAGACTATATTTATATTCATTAACATATGACATTTTATTTCATTTGATCCCATTATTTATACTACTACTTTTTTTTTATATTGATGGTAAAAATGTATTTTATGCTGAATGTATCTCTAGTGAGATATTAAAGCTTAATAATAATAATAATAATAATAATAATAATAATAATAATAATAAGTATTTTTAATTTTTTTGCTAATAATAGAGATTATTAATAAAAACATATATATATATATATATATATATATATATATATATATATATATATATATATATATATATATATATATATATTACTTATTCGAAATTTATAGTTGGATTAAAAGCGGTAGTTACAAATAATAATTTAAACAATTTTTAATAATTTATTTTGTATATAATTTTCGTATTAATTTTATTTGTAAAATAATTATGTAAAACAAGTTGGCGCAATTAAGAACGATAAAATCAATGTTATAATCGGTGCGATACGGTTGCGTGACGTTGCTGATAAAAAATAGCTTGTTTTCTTTTGCGCTTGCTCATTGTATTACGAAGTTATTTTTTTAATTGTGTTTTTTTTCAGTGTTTTTTGTTGTTTTTTGTGTATTCTTGTGTACAGATCTACCCTATTACTTCATCACCCCAATTTTAAATGTTCTTTATATCAATGCTTTTAGTTTGCTCAACAAATATAACAAAATTAAAGCGTTAATTGCCCACGATCATCTCTATATTTCAGGGTTTTTCGAAACTTGGTTTTTTAATGACATTTTGGATAGTAAAATTGTTATTTCTGCCTACAATTTTATACGACAAGATTCTAATAAAGGTAGATATAATAGATATCTAATTTATGTTAAGATGATTATCTTATCTCCTCTTAGAAAACGAGCCGGAAAGCGACTCATCTCCCATGTTTCCATTATACTTATTTACATTTGTGTAATAAAAGTGCAGCGTTAATCAGGGCGTTCAAGAATAGGAAACTTTACAAACTTTTATTGAAATATAACACTAACAAAAATGTTTTATTTAAGTTTATAAAACACCAGAGACATTATGGCGTTTTCCCGCCATGCTTAAAAGCTAATACAGGATCTTTCCTCTCCCCTTTTGAAGTGTGTGTTTTTTAGTTTTTATTTTATTTCTATCTTTACTACAGACAACTCTTAATTTTCCGTTAAAAATAGACCTTTTCTTTCCTTTGGCACACCTCAATTTTTTATCCTTTAGACGCAACGCCACTTCACTAGACTCATATCTATTTCTCGTGGATTTGATGATATCTACCACTGTAACCTGAAAGAATGCGCTAATATTATTGCTCCCGTATTAATTAATATTTTTAACCATTTTATTAATACTGTGTCTTTACCTAAAGTCTAGAACCGGGCTTTCATTAGGCTTATTTATAAATCAGGTAATAGATTTTCTCCAGAAAGTTATAGACCAATTGTATTGTTTGAATGAAGTATCCTATCTGCTCCTAGTAAAGTCGTAGAAAGACTAATTAATCAACATTTAATAGACGTTTTACTTTGATTTTGCTAAGGATTTTGGTAAGGTTCCACACTGGTTATTATTTAAAAAAAATTACTTTTCTAAATATCTCAGATTCCCTCCTTATTTAGATTAGGGAATTTCTACTTAACCATTATTTTAGTGTTAAATTTGGAAGTGATACATCTCCCTGGTGTAAAATTAGCTCAGGGGTCCCTTGAGGTTCTGTTCTAAGTCCGTTATTATTAATTTTATCAATAATTTACCTGCAGTAGTTTATTTCAACATCCTGCTCTATGCGGATGATGTAAATTTATTGCGATCTAATATCCAAAATATATTCAACTTCTCTTTCCAGTTCTTGGTTCACTGTTCAAAAACTTCGCTAATGTGTATACGTCTTATGTAATTTTTAGACAGCATCTTGGTAGAAGTCTCCCTGATTCAGCCTGACTACTTTATATGTTATATATCAGACCCCATAAAAATACTGCTTTAAAGTCACGTTTCTCAGGTTGAAACGTGATTCAATATTATTAGAGAAAGTTTAAAAAAAATTTACGAGACTTCCTTGGGCTCTTAAACATTTTCCTTATAGAGATAAGTTGTTTAGTCTTAAACTTTTACCGTTAGAAAATAGGAGGCTTTAAAGCAATTTAATTATAGTTTACTATTTAATTACATCTGACTCACAATACCCCCTTTTTTACCAAATCAGAAAACAGTCTTAGAAAACACTTTTAAATTTTGTAAACCCGTGGTGTACATTAATGTTAAACACCACTATTTTTCCAACCAGGTTGTTTCTGCCTAAATTAGATTTTCCACCCAAATTGTAAATGCTCCTAGTCTTCATACCTTTAAAATAGCCTATGATAAATTTGCATTTATTAATTACATTTAATATTTCTCATCTATTCCATGGTCACCTTCTTTGTACCCTCTTTATTTTGTAAATGTTATTATTATTTTAAATTAAACTTTATCCCCTGATATTTAATATTTCTAAACCGAGGATCATAAGATGTCTCTCTAATTTAACTCGTGTATTAACCTGCGGTATACAAATAACTTACATTTGTAGCTATGCATAATAACTATTGAAAAACGTTAAAAATTATTGCTCTTAATAACAATTTTTATATTTCTGTACAATTAAACAATATTAAACCAATTTGAACTATGCTTTAATATTGACTTCATTTTAGTATTTACATTTATCACGTATGTTGAAACAGTAATTACAATTTTGTGGAGTGATATCACTTTCTGTTATTCTTATTAGTAAAAAAACGTTGAACAGTATTTTAAACTACACAAAAACATTTTTGATTCAAGTTCGCTGCTTGTGCTAGTTATTATTGCTTTAAATTACATCTTAGGAATACAAGAAAGTTTTAATAAGATTTTGAAACATTAACAAAAAACGTATTTATTTTTAAATAATGCTTAAAGCTTTTTAAATGTTGTATACCTCAGTATTAAAAATTGTTTTTTGTTATTTTCAGATGTACTTTAAAAACTAAATTAAGTGCAATTTAAAAACATTAACAATACAGTTAAAATAATATGGATATTGTATTAAATAATAATTACTGAGAAAAAATGTTTATTACTGAATCTTGATTGTTTTAACTGTACAAAAAACTTACTTTAAATTATTAAAATTAATTTAAAAAAAGATTTTAATTCAAAATTTTACATTATTTCACTTTTAAACAATTATTTATTATTATTATTATTATTATTATTATTATTATTGTTATTATTATCATTATTATTATAAAACCCTTTTGCTTTAAAAATAAGCATGGGGTAATAAAATGGCAGTTACAACAAATGATCAACAACAAAGTCCCTTAGGTCACAACAAAATGTTTCTATGTATTCAAACATTTTGCCAAAAGTTTTGTTTGATCCTATAAAACATTTATTTTAAATAAATTTTCCAAAATGGTTCTTAGTCAGTGCCTTTTTAAGTCTACTTTAACATTAATGTTGATTTTTCTGTTTTTACTAGTGATTTTTCCCAGATATGTAAAATAATCAACAGTATTAATGTTTCGTATACTAATTTTAATGAGCAAATAATTGTTCGACATTGTGCACAACACTTTTGTTTTTAAACACTTAATCCGTAAACCAATAGGAGAACTAATATCACTGAGACGTGTTGTCATATTTTGCATCATTTCTGGAGTTTCACTGAGTAGACCAATATCATCTTGCAAAGTCCAAATCTGTTAATCTGCCATAATTCCATTTGATACCATAAGACAAATTATTCATCAATCGAGTCATAATAAAATCAACTACCAGAAGAAACAAAACGGTGACAAAATACATTCTTGACGTACTCCTGTAATAATTTCAAACATAGCATTATAACCACTTTTTGTTTAAACACAACAACTTAAATTTTAGTAACAAACGCATAACATTCACATATTTCAATGGTATCTAGTAAAACTTAACAATTTTTTACAAAAATTTGTGATCAACACTGTTAAAAGTTTTTATAAAATTAATAAAATTGATTGTAAGTAATTATTGAAATTTTTCACATTGCTCAATAATGTTACGGAGAATGCGTGTTTCTTTAATATAACTTTTTGCTTTCCAAAAACCCGCTTGTTGTTATAAAATATATTTATCAATCGTATTACTTAAACGGTTTGAAATTATTTACAAAACACTCTAACAGGAACAGAAAATAAATTTATTCCGCACCAATTATTGAATCTTTTAGACTAACTTTTTGGAAAGATTAACAATTACTTCTTGTTGATAATTATTTGGAACTTGTTCATTATATTATATAACAGTAAATAAATAAACAATCTTACATGCAATTACGTCACTTCTATATTTGAGCATTTTTGCAGTTATCTTGTCATGTCCTCCTGCTTTATTGTTTTTCAACTTTTGAATTGCACAGATCACTTCAGTTACAGAAATGTTTTTAATACATATTTCCGGATTTTAAATTACATTTATATCTTCATCATGATTAATTTTATTTGGCGTAGGTTGATTAAATACTTTAAAATACTTTATATACTTTAAAATGATTTACATATCTGAATGATTGCTCATTATCTATTAGAAATAAAAAGCCATCTCTTCCTTTAATGGAAATATTTATGTTTTTTCTAACTCCTGACAGTTGTTTCACAAGTTTATATAGAGTCTTGGAATTATTTTTTGCTGTTGCCGTATCTTCTTTTTAACAATTGTTTTCTAGCCAATCATTTTTATATATGCAACAGTTTTTTAATCTGTTTATCCAAAGTTTTATACTCATCATTAAATATTTTCCAAATAACAAGATTATTAGATTGATCTCTTTTTATTTCTTTCTTTCTGAGATCAATTAAATTTCAAGAATTTGATAAAATCCATTGTTTTTTGGTAGAGCCACATCTTCCACCTAGCATATCTCTTGCACACTTTGTAATTATTTTTTGAAACAATTTTTATTTATCATCAGATTTTTACTCTTTTCATATTTTGAAATGTATTTTTTAACAAATCGTAGAATCATGATTGCTTAAGTTTCTCACACAAAATAAAAGTATTTTTTGTAGTTTTTATTTTTTAAAATTTTAAACAAAAGGTTTCAACAACAAGATTGTGATCAGAATCGACATCTGCACCACGATATGCACGTACATCTTGCAAAGAAGATAGCCACTTTGTGCTAATATAAATGTAGACAATTTTGTTTGCTGTTTGCCTATCTGGAGAAACCCACGTTAACTGTTATCTGAAAACAGGCAAGAAACCACCATCTGAGTATTAGATAAGATAGGCACTCCGTTCTTGGAACTTTTGGCTAATGTGCATTGATTTTATATTTCAACTTGTCAAGTGTCTACAGTAATTTTAATTTTTGTGGAACATTAAAACTTTCTGTTTTTCTTATAGTATAGTGGTAAACAGTTTAAATATGCAATTCTCTATTTTTGTAATAATAAATTGTAAAATGACATTTTAGACCAAATATTAGACAACACATTAAAATAAGCAGTTTATTGTATGTATTAACTCAAATCTGAAAATTAGAAAACTTAAAACTTAGTGAGATTTTAAAAATGTATTAATTGTTAAATCTTGACTTAACATAAAAACATGAATCATCAAGTATTTCGTAATGATCATATTAAAACATATATGTAATACTAAATGTATCAAGGTTAAAAACAGTCAATACAATTATGCATTACAGAAACAATGAAATAAATGGACAAATACTGACAAGTTCGGAGTTACACAAACCATGTTACATTCCACAAGCACGCCAATGAATAATGTCGCACTTTTAGGTACAGTAAAACAATATATAAAATATTAACAAAAATTGAGAATTGGATATATTAAAAAATAAACATGTTAAAATAAGATTTTATATTCGGTTTTACTGTACTTTTTACTAAAGAAAAATAAACAATAAAACAAATAAATTAAATTAAATTAAAAAATAGGGTAACATATAAATTAACAAATTAAAAAAAATTAAATTAATCATTAAAAAACAAGTAAAAAGTACAAAACAGATGTGTAAACAAACGTAATGTAATATTAATTATTTTTAAAAAAAGACCAGAAACAAAATGAATGTTTACGAGAATAACATCATACATTTTTATCCGCACAAAACAAAAAAACAATTTTTTATTTTTTATTTTAAATAAATTTTGTTTACGCAAGTTAATTACAAATAAAATTTGGGTAAATTATATTAATAGTAGATTAT
Organism: Cardicola forsteri; assembly: GCA_025895645.1. NCBI lineage: Eukaryota > Metazoa > Platyhelminthes > Trematoda > Strigeidida > Aporocotylidae > Cardicola > Cardicola forsteri. Next base: position 492,643 of record JAKXYG010000912.1, on the reverse strand, counting down.
ATATATATATATATATATATATATATATATATATAATTATTTCTTTTTTGTTTTGTGCGGATTAAAATGTGTTACTCTTTAATTATTATATTCCTTTTATTAAATAAATAAATTTAAGAAGTAATAATAAAAATAGTGTGTTTTTTATACTTATATATACGTTGTAGTACAACTTTAAAATTATTACGCAATTTTCAATTTGTCTACAATTATTAAAATTTTCATTCAACATGTACATAAAATAATAATAATAATAATAATAATAATAATAATAATAAAAATAATTAAAAAATATTATTTTTATTAAATTTTATTTCAACTATAATTTTTACGTTACTGTATACTTAAACATGATTAACACAATTTATATTTTGTTTTAATACGCATTTTATAGTGTATATGAATTTATCATTCGTGTGTTGCTGCTGTAATTGTGATTTTGTGGAATTTTGTTATGTCTTGTTATCCCTGCTTTTAAACACTATTAGTATGTAAATTAGTCAAATGTTAGGTTACTTTGTCATTTAGCAAAATTCTAAAATATAAAAAATGTTTACCTCAATTTACGTTAATATTTTCAAATCAAACAGTAAGACTTAGTTCTACAAACTATTTGGAGGATTTAACGAATGTGTAAAATTTATTATTTAAAGTTTGGGTAGATTTAAATGCTACTTTTAAATTGTTTTGTGTTGTTTGCCGATTAAGTGCTCTGGCATAGCGCCATGTTGTCAGTATATTCAAAATAGTGCTAAAAAAGAAAAAAATTAAGTCGGTTTACAAAAAGTGGGCAAGAAAAGACATTGTGTATTTCTGTTATATTTAAAAGTGGATATTTTAAACTTACGTTTTGTGTATTGCTTTTGGTTACAAAAATAATTTAATAACCACTTAATAATTGCATAAGTTGACAAGTTTAATTCTATCATATGTTTTATTAAAAAAGTTAACATTGTATTAAATGCAGATGTATAATTTATTTATTTAATACCTTACTAAAAGTACATTAAGCATGTAAATACATGCCGGGGTGGTCTAGCGGTAAAGCGCTCGAATTTGGACCTTGGTGGGCATGGGATTAAATTCCACTACCGGCACTAAAATGCGGGCCCACGTTTGGCTTCGCTAAGATGTCCACTACTGAAAGATGTTTCTTATAAAACATTCAACGTAATAAACATAAAATAAATTATAATTATAATTAAGGCAATTTACGAATAAAATCCGCACAAGGTAAAAGTATATAATAATAATATTTTGATAAACTTGACCAGAATTTTCGAAGTGTTGACATAAATGTTTGTATTAATTGGTTGGTGTAGATCATCAATTTTGTAAACGACAGATTTTGAATTGAACGATAGAAGTGGTGACAGTGACGTATTTTCCGGTAAAGTGAATTTTACGGCTCGTTGAAAGCTACTATAACAATATTTTTTTAACATTAAAAATGTTGTTTTTTAGTCATATTTTCAAAAAATATATTAGGTGCAAATGATAAATTAATTCTACTGTTTAATTTTATTTATAATAACATAGATCTGTTAAAATTAATTCTTATTAGGCATTATACTAAAAAAAGAAAATATATATAATTGTTTGTATACATAATTTACAAATATATATTATTTAATAAAAAGATAATAGCAAAAAATGTTAGATATGTAGTTATGATAATGTGATATTGTGCAGCTATTAATTTTAATCGGTAAAAAATTTCTACGTACATAGAAAATTCAATAATTAGACCTCAATAGTCAAAAAACTACGTTTAAAATAAAATTCTAAAAACATTTGTACACTGCTGTAATCAGATGTTGACTAAAATGCTCTATGTCAAGTGAGGCGTTATCTTAAGTATTCTATTTTTTATCTTTTGAAAATAGTTAAAGATTTTTGACATTGTAATACTTAATTTTTTTATTGTCATTATCCGTTTTTACATTTTGATTGTCTTTTTCAATTACTCTTTGAAATATTTAATTTAATCCATTTTATTATATTTTTCTACTTTTTATCTTAATTGCCAAATATTTTTCTAATGCCATAATTCCCTCTCTCCTCAATAATTGAGAAACACGTTATAACTAAGTACTAAAGGGCGTTTAGCCTACTTAACTGATGTACAATTATATTGAATCTGGAAAAAACGTTTCCATTGACTGTACATTTTTGTATTAAATCTATTAAAAAATCATCACAACAAATTTTCTTATTAATTGCCATTATAGAAAAATATTTAAATATGTAATAAAACAAGATACATTTTTTTGTAAGTAATTGGGGTAGTAGTATAAAAAATAGTAATAAATATATTATGTCTAATGCTGCAAAAAATTGGATCACTGCCAATCAACAGTCGGCCAATAGTTCAATTTTATTTATATACGTAGTACAACCAAATTAGTTTTTTTTAATAATCAATTGCTGTGTTATCTTATAAATGTTTGCAATAATAATTTTGTTACTTTAATCAATGACTTAAATTAAACAAACATCTGTATGTTTATTTTAATTAAATCAACAAATCTTAGTGACATTTTCAATAAGAATAGAATAGAATCTTAAATCATATGCATACTACTATTATTACTACTACTGTTACAATATGTGGATGAGGCCCTGTCAAAATCAACATATCACGATTAATTGGTTTTCCTTAGATCACTTTTTTTTATGTTTGCTACTTTGAATGTTTTACGAGAAACATCTTTCAGCAGTGGACAATTGGCGAAGCCAAACGTGGGCCCGCATTTTAGTGCCGGCGATGGGATTCGAACCCATGTCTACCGAGGTCTAAATTTGAGCGCTGTACCGCTAGACCACCCCGGCACTTAAGTATATTAGGCACATCAACATTTTACTAAAATAAGCATCATCATTACAACCAACATTACTTTAGCAATATTAATAATTAAAACAATTGAAAGTATTTTTTAACAAATAGCATTACCAAATTTTCGCTTAGACAAAAATTCTAGGACTTACACATTTCGAGAAAATAAAAATAGTACTACATTATTTGCTTAAAGATAAATTATATTATAAAATATGTAGATATATATAAAATGAACATTACCAACTTTACAAATTCAGTAATTCAAAAAATAATCCTGATTCTTTAAAACTTTTTTTAAACGCTTTAGATAAGAATTAACCAATATATTAATATAATCATGTGGAATTTATTTTTTTAACACACAATCAATTTTTTCTTTTAACGAGTTATAATTTTTTATCCGATTCACCTCTTGTTCAAGATAACTAAAAATATTTTTAATTGCATTTGGCTGTATGGAAGTAATTTAATCAAGCTTAGTTTATTGTTATGTAAAAAATACGTAGTCTAAACAAAAAGAATGAGTTAGTTTTTTAATTATGATAAAAACAACGTCACATTTTTTGACAACCTTTTTCTTGATCAACCATTAAATGCCCTGAAGCATTTTGTTGTAGTTCGGACTTAAAATATTCTTTAAAAATAGTTACAGATTTTGAGTTGTTTAAATAGTTACTTATTTAGCTCCATTTTGGTAGTTGATCGTACTTAATTTTATGATATCCATGAAGACATAATAGATGCACAACTATTTTTTCAATGTAATTATAGTCTTGAGAAGAATTGGGACCACAGATAATCGTATACGGCTTAATAAAAAAATCAATCTCCATAAACATATAGAGGGCTATTCACACATTCTCGCATGTTTCACACGTTTGTTTTTATGCTGTGTCGATAAAGGAATTACTTTCAATGTTTTCTTTAACCGCATATTAGCGAACTTCATCCGTTTGCAAATAAGAAAATATAAATAATTTGGTAATTGTATTTTCTCTATTTTATTCTATTTTTTTCAAGTTGGTAGTTATAAACAAATTATCTCGTTTACTTGTCAATGGTGCAGGTCCAGTTCATACTGTTTTTGGACATGTATAAGCTTTTAAAACCCTGTATACAGTCCCTGTACTTATCTCAAATAAATCTGCAATTTGTTCAATAGTTAAAAAGAAATGATAACTTTATTATTTGTTAGTAATTTTTAACAATTAAGAAAAATTTTTTATTATTTAAGCTCATTGTAATCATGTGCCGTGTTTATTCAAAATTGTGGTCAAGGTTAGGGAATCAAATTAAAAGTTTGACAGCTCGATAACGTGAAAATGGGGGGTTAAGATCTTAAAATTTTTGTATGACATTATAATTAATTTACAATTTTACATACATACAAAATTTTTAAACTAATTAATTTGCTATAATTTAAACGTATGCAGTAACGTGTGCTAGTTTATGTACATAAATAATCATTTTTTTTTGAAATTATTGTTGCGTAATCGTTTTATACAATTAGTTTAGTATGTATATAATGCTCAAGTATAATTATTACCATTTACCAATTTGAATCCTATTTATCCAAAAATTCGATTTAAATATCTAATCAAATGTCATCCATATAATGAATTGAGATAATTCTAATTGAAGATATGTTGGGAATTGTATAATATTTCAAAATTTGTATACACGAATTTGACAATGCATAATATAATGTTATTGTCAATTATTGTTTCATTTTTTGCAAAGAGAAAGAAAAATATTAAATTTTACAACATATTTTTAATTCGTACAAATAAATAAGAAAATATTTTTTTAACATTTGTTTTAGACATAAGCGTTCATTCATTATTTTTTTAAAAAGTGCATATTAGAAAGTGAAAAGTTTGTGAACAATTTTAGTTTTAGTTGATTTAAAATTAAGGTCCTCAAGTGCCCGACTAACTGAGTAGACATGAGTTCAATTTGTGCTTTGGGCTTTTGTTGGCATTTTCTAATTATCAACTTGCTGAAAATGTTTATCGTCAAGCGTTGAAGCAATAAGAGTTAAAAATCAATTTAACAAATAAAACATTATTCAATGTAATAATTATGAAAAAAACTAACAATAACATCAAACGTTGAACTTTAAAAAATAAAAATGTAAAACTTTGTGGTTTTTGAAGTATTATTCGAAAGCGCTTATAACTGCACTTAAAGAAGATTAGAAATAAACTGATCGAACTAGTTTTAAGCCTGGATAAAGAAGAAAGGTTTGGGGGTAGAAAACGCGTCTGGCAGTGAAAAGCTAACGTTAAAACTATATTTGTTTTAAATTGGTTAAATACAGAACCAAATAAAAAATACTAACCAAGAACAGCAACACATCACAAAATAGGGAATAGTTGGGAAAGATTGGAAAGCGTTTGGATTATGCTTTTCACGTAAGACATTTGGTCATTTATTATACACTTTTGAATTTTTTATTTAAATGTTGCATTTTGTTACTTATATTTTTAAAATTTTGGTTATTTATATTTACTTAAAAAAAGTTTATAATCCACTGTTAATAATTTTGCAAGAAAGGTATTCAATTTTATTTAATACATTCTGGTTACAAAAAATTAAAATTTAGTAATTTTTTATTTAATTCTTTATTCTATTACCAATCTCAATTGTAATGTTTTAAAAGTATTATTAAAGCATGATATATTAGTCAAGTTGGTTTTTTAAATAAGGTTAAAAATAAATAAGGCGTATTTAATTTAATTTTAATTTTTAAACCCTTTTGTTTTAAAGAGTATATAGTAGCAAGGTTATTTCATGTATAATATTTAATTGTTGACATGAGAAAATAGACACACTGTGATACTTTGCAGCATTGTGGTTATAGTTATTTATCAATTACTAATACAAGATCGTAAATGCTTTAACAATACACATTAAGTAACATTATTCAAAAAAGTAATTTTTCAATTATAATAAACAACAGCATTCATTCTAGCAGTAAAACAAAATACTACAATTTATTAAAACTTAACACAAACATCCATAATTTGTTAACAAATAATTTTATGCCAGGGTGGTCTAGCGGTACAGCGCTCAAATTCGGACCTCGGTGGGATACAAATCCCATCACTGGCACTAAAATGCGGGCCCACATTTGGCTTCGCTAGAATGTTTACTGCAGAAAGATGTTTCTAGTAAAACATTCAAAGTAATAAACATAAATAAATAAATCAAATAGATGAATATATAAAATAAAGGTTACAAATTTTACAGTGTTATTAATTATTATTATTATTATTATTATTATTATTATTAAGCTTTAATATTTCGCTAGAGATACATTCACTATCTTTTATAACTTCTACCAACCGCATTGAAAATGGATCTACCAAGGTACCAGTACAATCCTCTAAAACTCGATTTTTAATAACATAAATAACATTTTCCATAAATAATACGTTATTTTACAAAAAAATAGAAAACGATTTCTATTGGATGAATAATAAAGAATGATTTCTAAATCATATAAATAGAAATGGGAAAATAGGGAATACCCAACTTCTTTACCTGCAGTTTAAAAAGCCCACAAAAATTAATAACGGGTTGTAAAGGAACAAATGTATGGAGGTCTCTTTTTTGCTTAACAAGGTTTTTGTAGTCTAAATAGGTCAAGTATATAGTAAATTATAAGTTATATTAAGAAATTTATTACCAATTTAAATATGTACACTGGACTATTATTTTGAACAAGTTTTAAATACTTTAAAGCTTCCTACTTAAATAATGACTATAATAATTAGAAACAATAATTACTTATTGTTTAAAACTTGTATATATGAATCTATTTTTATAACTCCAGATACGTTTTAGCCCATTAACTACGTAGATAAGACACGTAAGCAACTTATTTTGTAAAAAATTGTGATCTCTAGTAAAACCCACACGACACTTGACTTTCAAATGTTGAGTCCGAAATTTATAAATAGCAACAGACACATTTTCAAAATTTTTTTTCTAAAGTCATAAAGGATAGATTTCTTACTCTTTGGTAAACTCCAGTAATCTGAATTATTGCAAATTTATCAATTCTGTCCATTTTTCGAAAATTCAATATTAAACATTTTCTACATTTCCTCAGTTTACTTCTTTCAATTTTATTATTTAATTTTTTTAATGTTATAGTAATAAAATAAACATACTTTTCGCATGTAAATTGTTAGTAGTAGTAATTATTATCGGTAATCACTGACCAATTAAGTGTTTATTGCAAATTTATTTATATGTAGGCACTTATTTCCAAGATAATGATATTAAAAAAAAATTCAATTATATATATATATATATATATATATATATATACAGGAGCAATTAAGTTTTTTCAATTTGTAAGAATTTAAATTTAAATTGTTTTTTATCACAATAAATTTTTAAATAAATATTTTTTTATAAAAATGTTACATTATTTTGAAATTCAGAACAGTATATTTAAAATATGAAATAGATTTATTATTCAAGTGAATCTGACAATTTAAATAATTCACCATTAAAAACGCATGAATAAATATAACTAAACCGTGCTACAAAAATTATTAAGCTTGTGTAGTATGCCAGGACTTATATGGTAAATGTACCAGTGGAAAGAATCATTCACCTGTTAAATTGGTAGTAACGTAGCAGCATTTGAAGACACTGGACAATTAGAATTGATCAGACTCATTATAAATAAAAAATTTGCAGGATCAAGTTTAACTATCCATAGCTCAATGATTAAGGCATTGACTTAACACCAGATATGATGTGGATACAAGTTCATGTGAGACTTGAAAGTTATGCACTGATGATAATTCAAAACAATAATGAAAGAGCTGTATAGTGCTCTTGGTTTACTATAACCAAGTGGATTTATTATTTAAGTGAATCTGACAATTCTAAAAATTCACTTTTAAAAACCTACGAATAAATAAAAACTAAAAATCATCAATTAAACATTGTAAATATATATTAAATTTTTGACATTAAAATTACTGTTGAAACTTTATTTGTGCATACTGGCTTAATCCGGTAACACCAAGTAAATTATAAATAAATGTTCTATCTAAAAATTACTTTGTATATTTAATTCAATTTAATTAAATTATTAGATTGTTATTTCTAGAATTTTTTAAGGGAAGCATTTTTTCAACAAATAAACATTTGGCAAAGCCGTACAGAGACCCGAACTAAATGTTGCCGGAGATACTCAAACATATAACAATATAGTAAAGTATAATTAAAGTAGTTATATGCATGAGCAATTTTAATGTTTTAAAGGACTATTAAAGATATAAATTTCACAAAAAATATTACTTAATACATTTTCTTATGTAAGACAGATATGCATGTTTCAAATTATGGAAATAATGTTTCTAATTTTAACAATTTGCTTGCAATTATTAACAAGATATTTCAAAAGTAAACGTAAAGAATCAACACTGTTTTAAAATTAATTTTAAAAATTATTTTATTGTACAGGATTTCGTCAAATAATAATTTCAGTAAACAACAGTAAAGACTTGGAAATACAATATTAGTTCTTTATAAACCCATGTTTTTTTATTAGTCTAAACAATGGGTTTATGAGGACAACTGGCTCTGTTCTAATATATGACATAATTACAAATAAACAAAGAAAATAATTTGTTCAAAAGATGGGTTTCGTAATGAACAATTGATAATGGAAAAAGAAAATTTGGAATAGACCGCAGCTAAGTCTAATTGAAATGAATGCCTCATGGGGGATATACAAACAAAAATGTTGGCAAAATATTCAAACACATGGATTCTTTTTGTTGCCTTATGTTTTTTTCAGTTATGAAACTTTTCGCTCTTTTTGCTTTTACTGTTATCTTATTTTAAAGCTAAAGGGCTTTGAAATAATAGTAGTAATAATGACAGCCATATTATGCACATGTTTGAATAAAAAGGCAAGAGAGCGTCAGTGTATAAGAAATATAGAAATGGAGACAAAATTGTACTGTGTAAAACAACTTTTTTAATTGTGTATTAAAGTAAAATTTTAAGTTCAAATTTGACTGTATTGTGCATTGTTTTTAAAGTAGTTGATTAACCATTTGTTTACTTAACTAACCCTGTTTGGTTTAATTAAATAGTTTACGTGTTTGCATCTACATATTCTTTTCAAATGTAGCTTTGTAGTACGTAAAAATAGCTAAGAAAGTCATTCATTTATTGTCCAGCAAAGCGACAACGTAACTTACCCAAAATCAAAGCATCATCTGACATTTAAACTTGTAATATCATTCGTACATTAACATGAATCACGCTATTTACTTAAAATGCATTCATTTTAATTTACTCAAAATCATTTTTTTTAATCAGTTTTAAAACCATTGAAAGTCATTCGCCTATTAGCAATTTTCCTATTGCTGATACAATTTATTATCAACATTTAGTAAAAGAAGTATTGTAAAGAAGTGCAACTTCGTTATTGACATATAAGACAACATAGTACTTTTGGCATGGTGCAATATTTTAGGTAGATTAAATTTGTCACAAAACTTATTCTAGTCAGTTCTAGTAAATCATAAATAAAATGTTAAATTAAGAAATTTACATCAAAGGAAGTAAACAAAATGTTGGTATTTTTAAAAATGTTACTAATGCTACTGCCGGGGTAGTCTAGCGGTACAGTACACAATTTAGATTTAAGTGGGTATGGGTTCAATTTATGCCACCGGCACTAAATGTAGGTCCACGTTTGGCCCTGTTAAAATGTCCACTCTACTGAAAGATGTTTTTTGTAAAACATTCAAAGTAGTAAAGATAAATTAATTAATTTAAAAAAAATTTTCGATTGTTATTATTTTAGATAAAGTAAAAATTGTTGATACAATTTTGAATATATTTGATTTAATGTTTATTTGACTAAGTAACAAAATATTCGTTTGTCGTTCTAATTATCTAATCTTCTTGAAATAGTGTTGTTGGATGCAATGTAACGGTTTAAAAAAATGTTGTGTAATAATTTATGACAATTTTTGGAAAATATTTGCTAGTGTACTCAAAGTTATGTTGATATTTATAATTTATGTCATTGTGATGAAATAATATTTTTCATTTATTTTGGAAAACATTTCAAGCAAAAAATATAACTTTTAAATTGATCGAGTATATGCAGCAAACTCATTTTTAAAACAAATTGTTGGAGATGTCCAACTAATTTTTTGGTGTAACATAGATAAAAGAACAAAGAATTTAGTTTTGTAAATCGTAGAATATTTGTAAAAACGCAATCTAAATCACGATTTACTTTGATGTTACAATCCAAAATGTTTATCGAATTAATAAACATATTATTTAGGTTAATTGTTAGCAAAAATAAATTACAATTACAAATGGGAAGTAAATAACTAAATACTTATTTCTCTTACCCAGGGCTGGCCGCGTGAAGGCCGCTGTTTATTGTACGGGGATAACTCAGCAGTACAGCGATCAACTTGGTCCTGGGTGAGTACGGATTTGAATTCCACTACCGGCACAAAATACAGGCCCACGTTGGGTTTTACTAAAATGTCCACTGTTGAAAAATGTTTCCCATAAAACGTTCAAAATAGTAAAAATAAATAATTTATTAAAAAATGTATTAAAATTTTTTTTTTTTTGAACGGCTAATGGATAATACATATATAGTATTTATACTTTTATAAGAATAAAAAATGCACACTTAAACAGTCAATATTAAATTTATTATTTTACTTATTTGAAATTTTTTTGCTCTAAAAAGTATGGAGCAACAAAATTGTTCCACATAATTGTACATCAAATGTTTGACTTTAAAGATCATGTAAATTAAAGATTGAACTTCTATTATAATTTCCCCAAACCCTATTATTGGAATCATGCTGCTTTCACATCTTTGCCACAATTGTCGTTGTTTCCTTAGGATTATTGTTTTACAAAAGCCAGGTTGTTAACTTTGCACCCAAACCCTTCTCCTTTTTCAAAGGGACTTTGGACTGGCTATGGTAGAGTTTAAATTTTCAAATGTGTCACTAAAATTAGAGAAAAATTCCTTATTAATAGAAGTGACAAAACTACATCCACAGACTAGCTAAATCAACAATATATTTAAGTAAGGAAATGTACTTCTAATAGCTTTTTGATCTGTTTCTTCAGTCGAAGCATTGTATTGTCAAAACGATCCATTTAAACTACATTATATATTTTTTATGTTTGCTACCATGAATGTTTGCACGAGAAACATCTTTCAGCAGTGGACATTTTAGCGAAGCCGGACGTGGGCCCGCATTTTAGTGCCGGTAATGGAATTCAAACCCATGCCTATCAAGGTCCAAATTCGAGCCCTAAACCGCTGGATTAGCCCGGTATATGTAATTATTATAATTATTCAAGCACGTTTCTTAAACAAGTAAGAAACAAGTGCTTACATGTAGTTTAAAATTAATTGTAAGTAATTGATTTTGTTAACCAGTAACCGCATATTTACCGAAAGCACTAGAAGTCATGTTCTTGTTATGTTATTCACAGTTTACTTATATTTTGTGTGATAATACATTTTCTTATTAGTGATTAGACACAATTGTTTGTAAATATTTTTGTTAATGTCATGTCAAATTGAATTTTTTGAAAAATAAATTCTATTGGTTATATAAGTAACTTCATAAAAAATGTCGTTTAAGTTATTACTCATAAAAGTAATGGCAGAATAATGTAAAATATAACTAGGCAAATATTTTTGTTAAAAAAATTGCAGCGCATCCATTTGAAGCCGGCGAATTTTTAAAATAGTGGTAAACATTTTAATGTATTAAAGGCTTAAAATACATGTTTTGATAGGTTTATCAATAGATTAAAAAAAACATTATTTTATTAAAATTAAATTCAGAACTTGGAGTAATTTTATTACTAGCATTAAAACATGTTAATTTAAAACTATTTAAAAAATTTTATTTAATTACTGTTTCTGTTGTTTCTACTTGTATGTTTGTACGAAAATATTTATATCATTTTTACTTCTACTTTTAAAGTAAATTTATTATGTAAAAAATTGTACATTGTACATACACCAACAAAACACATTGGGTAAAACATTTATTACACTAACTTTGCCAAATGCTTTAAATATTTATTTATTTCATTTATTGTGGTAAGTGACATAGTGACCTCTTTATTATTTGTATATTTGTACAGTATTTTAAATATTCGACTTAAATAATTTTAGAAGTTTAACAAACGTGGAAATAAAACAAGATTTTTTGGATAGTAGAAGGTATCCTTTTGATGGCGCTACTGTTTTCAAGTTCGCAAGTTAACAAATAAGAAATTAATCTGACTTTTAATTGTCAAATGCACTCCTATCGTTAATAACCACGAAGATTTTATCCGTCCACCCTGATTAGATAGAAAAAAGAGGAACAAACGGCGAAACATTTTTTCAACAGTTACTCACAGTAACAATACAAAAACAAAAGTGTTACCAATGGAAGCTTTTATGAAAGTTTTCATTGTTATTCCAAAAGGTTTAGATTTGTTTCGAGTTGTACTAGGTGAGTGTTCTTACCTTCAATCTTTGATGCTAATTGTATACAGGATTTAAAATGTTTATTAACAATATCATTCAATAAGAAAGAATATTTGATTCCTGCAGATTTTGATAACAATGATATGCATCTATTTAAAACAACATAATTCTGTTTTAATAAACCAGAAAGAATTGCAGGTGAGCAATATAACATTAAATGATAAAAACAAGATGTGACGAACAATTTAGTAATATAATTGTCAACATTTAGTTTTCTTAATCTTTTTGTGTAGTAGCATAAGGATTTGGTTTTTATAAATTTATACTCTAGATGATTACACCAGGTAAGTTTACTATTTATGTTTACCCCAAGGTACTTAATTTTGTTTCACGTACATATGTTTGTCTGATTTAAGTTAAATGTTGTGTTTAATTCCATTGTTTCTGTTGGACGCCTCGTTGTAAATTTAGCTAGTTTACACTTCGATGGATCAAAATTGGTAGACTATTGTTCAATTTTATTCATAGAATTTTCACATTCTTTTAGATCATTATTTTAAGAAATTTTCGTGCACAAAACCGTATCATCGCCAAATTTAAACAAATGTGATAGCTGTAGAGCTTATAATAGATCTACGTACAGTGGAAATAAAAACAGAAATAATACTGCATCATGTGGAACTCCATTGTTATTTTCTGTTAACCCTGATTTATTATGACCAATTTGTGTAAACTGTTTTCTTTTTGAGAAATAATTTTGTAGCCAGTTTAAGATGTGGTCGGGTGTTTCAAGTAGCTTAAGACGTTGAATTAATTTTTCTCTTAATATATCATTAAAGGCATATTTGTAATCAAGAAACATGCAGTATATTAAACATTTTCCTTTGTCAAGGGATTCAGCAATGTAATGAACAGGACTGACTACACAGTCTAGAGTGGAATACATATTTTTATATGCCATTTGATAATGATCATTGGTAATGCTTAATATAGGCTTAAGGTAGTTAAGTATTATCTTCTCAGTTAATTTTAAAATCATTGAGGTCCAATTGTTAAAACTTTGATGATAATTTATATAGAATTTAAATTATGTAAACAAAAATAACTTTTTTTTATACTTTAAAATAAAAATGTATATAATGTTTATAGATTTATTTAAAATATGAACGTTTTTATGAAACAAATCTAAAAAGTTAAAAAAATGTTTATTATAATAAATGCTAGTATATTTATCATACTTTTACCTCAGCTGGTACTAAAGCCTTAAAGGAAAAAATATGCAATTCCATTATTTATTTCAAGATCTTTATCTCTCATGATCATTGGGCAACAATATTGTTTTATATGATTGTGCATTAAACTATTGGTTTTGAATATTGTGCACATTGAATATTGGATTTGTATCCGGATTTTGCTAAGCCCGTCATTGGAATCACGCTTATTTCAATTTTTGCTGTAATTAAATAAATTGCTGTCCTCTTGTTGTTTTTTAGCAATATTGCGCTAATATTACGCTCAAACACTCCTCTAGCGGTACCCCGCTCGATTTGAACCACCGGCACTAAAATACGGGCCCACGTTCGGCTTCGTTAAAATGTCCATTGGTGAAAAATGTTTTTCGTAAAACGTGCAAAGTAATAAACATAAAATAAATTAAAATAATAAAATAAACCAAACTTGGGAGGGGATATAGTAGAGCTACAATCCTATATAGTTGTACAAATATGTTATTGCTATACGAACAACAGGAAAACAGAATGTATAAATACACTTTAGTTTAAAAAAATTAAAATGTACAAATTTGAAGCATTTATTTATTGTTTAGTGTTAGCTAAATACAAGAAGACCGAAACTAAAACCGAACTATACAAACACAAATAAGTTCAAATATTAGTTTCAAAAATACCAATTTTATATTTTAATTAAAACAGAGATTTTATTTTGTTTCTTTTGCAATAATTTAGAAAAATAAAACATTTTTTAGATTTCTTGCAAATAAAAGAAAACTATTGATAAGTGAACAAAGTGATTATTTTATTTTTACAAAAGTAAAAAACAAAATTAAATATTAAATTTTAAAAAAGTAAAAAAGTTTTTAATCTGAATTATAAAAATAAAATTTGCTGCAGAAAATCTTTTTAGTTATAGATAAACATTAAGCTTTCTAAAAAGTATGAAAATTAATTTTTTTTAACAATTACAGTCTATTTTAAAATAAGTGTGCTTTTAGTTAAAAAATTTTTTTGAACTTAACATCATCTTAAAGTTATTAGTAGTATCTATTTTTTTAGGGATTAAACTTATTTTGGAACAAAAGTTATTTACTTGTTATGTTAACAAACATTTTACGTTATCGAAATAAATTCGTACCAACATTAATTTAAGCAGTCAATATTGTGTCAACATTTTTTATAAATTATTTTAGTTTCAACGGCAGTACAATGCTTTAAACTGTTAACAATTATTAAAACTAATAATACTGTGAATAACTAAAAAATGGCAACGTACGTTTAGACAACAAGAGCTTTAACAAACAATAGGTGAACGTTTTATAAATGTTATTCTTTTTAGTATACCACTAAACGTTATTTAAAACTGCTTTAGCTTTTTAAATAAAAAATTAACTACTTTCAGAAAAAGTTGTTAAAAATAAAATGTTAATAACATTTGTTCAATTTATAAGATAATATAATAACTATATTGTAACTGGTCCCAAATCTGATTAAAAAAGGAAAGGGATTATCGCACAAAATTAGCAACTTGATTTGTTTAGAAATATTGCTAAAAACAACAACAGAGTGCTATTATATAAAAATACGGCAATAAAATAAAAGCAAAATTTTGATTATTTTTTATTTATTTGTGTTTGTTATTTTAAATGTTTTGCGGGAAACATCTTTCAGCAGTGGACATTTTAGCGAAGCTGAACATGGGCCCGCATTTTAGTGCTGGTGGAAGGATTTCAAACCTAGATCTAAATCAAATGCTGTTCCATTAGACCACTCTGGTACAAGAAGTGGACGATCGTAGACTTCTTCACTAGCAAAAATTACACGTCTAATCGAGACCAATTAGGGATTGTCGCAGGCTTTAACGCATAGACGTGCAATGGCGAGTCTCCATCTGGGCCAAAGCATTTGTAATCACCCTGGTCCCGACGCCAAGGGTTTGGCAATATCGCAACAATGTTTTAAATTTTTAATGCCAAAAATTTAATCTACATTAAATAATATTGCTTTTAAAAATAAAAGAATTTTAAAATAATAATAATAATAATAATAATAGCAATAATGTTTTTCAATAAAGTATGTAATTATTAAATTTTAATTTGTTCAGCGTTTTGACAAATACTCGTTTTATTGCTAAAATAAAGTTTTGTTTTATATTATTAATAAAAGTTGTTTTTACAAATGATTTTTGTCAATAAAAATTTACAAGTTATTTTTACTTTTTATTTGCATTTAATTAAAGTAATTTAAATATCCTACAGCATAATGTAACTGTGCTTTATAATGACTCATTTAATAATAATAATAATTTTTAATTATTATTTTCTTGACCGTTTGTTTTCTGTATTGACTATATTTACATAGATTATTATACAACCTTCTATTTTATTTTGTTCTACTACGTTTTTGTAATTTTTTTAATGATATTTATTTATTTTTATTAATAGTAAAATATATTCTTTACACTGAATGTATCTCTAGTGAGATGTTAAAGTTTAATGTAATAATAATAATAATATTAAAAGTTATTGTACTGTATTTAATCTTAATTAAGTATTTGTAAGAGATAGATATGTTTACAATAGAGTGCAGATCCTAAATACCTACACATATAACAATGCGCTGATTTTATACATTTTTTTTGTTCAATACATTTTATTCAAAAATATATAGCGTCTTGATAATGACACAGAAATAAATAAACCACTTAAATAGAACACTTAAAATCTAATACATAAGTACATTTTAAATGTATAAATAATGTTTGCTTGATATAGAGTAAGAATGAATACATTTTTAATCGTTATATAAATGTCTTATGTAATGCATTGCAATAATAACAATAACAATTGTAAAGATAACACATGTTCAAATGGGGTTGACGTTTTTTTCTATTTTAAAACCAATAATTTACAATATTAGAAGTTTTTAATTATTTTGCAATAGCTTACACTTTTAGTAATTATAATTAATTAATTAATTAAGTTTTACAAAACGAAAATACCTATATTTTTGGATTTGTCGTATAAATAATATTCAAATAAAAAATTAACACTAATAATAATTAAAATTAATAAAAAAAGATTAAATAAACTAGTTAAAATAATTATGTAACTTCAAACAAAAAGATTATTTCTTTATTCTAATATGAGTGTGCATATAAACAAAGAAACTTGTACTGATCAATTTACAATAAAATTAATTATTTTAAAATTTGTATTATATATAAGATTTTAAATAATTTATTGATGCAAAAACTGTTTGTACTTTTAAAATGGTGATTTGCTTCTATTAATGTTAGCTTAATATTGAAATCATTTTTAAATGTTGGTTTGCAGTTATCAAGTTAATTGGCAACACCGCATTATTAAAAATGACAAAACAAATAAAAAATGCAACAAATTTAAGTACATTATTTTTAGTGCATATAATTTTTAAATAAACACTTAAAATAAGTGTTTATTTTCAAAAGTAAAACAAGTTTAAAACAATGACAACTCTATGTATACAATCAACAAGCAAACAAAATAATAGTTTTATGATTACAAAAATTAAAATTTAATAATTGTTTTAATGTATTACTAATATTTGAAGAAATATTTTTAAATATTTCATTTGTATAATTAGGAAAAAAAGAAATTCCGTTTTTTCAAAGTTAGTAACAGCGTTTATTAAAGTTTTACTAACATGACAATATGTTAAATTGTTTGTCATGTATAAAAGTTGTTTAACAAGTTGTGAAAAATAATGTTTATTTACAATAGTGTGATACGTAGTGTATAAATATTAAATTGTAAATATTAAAATTACTTTTAATGTAAATATTTTTAAAGTTTACCTATTTTATTAATACCTTATAATCCTAATTTGTTGTAAAGAATATCATAAAATGTAATGCAGAAATTTATAAAAATATGATGTAATTAGTAATTATTCAAATAGTTTTAAAATTACCAAACGTTTTAATATATTATTTAATTTTAAATTATAATGTAATACCCTGGAGTATGTAACATTTTATAAAAACAATTTTTTAGTTTATATTTTTATAAAGATAGCGTAATTTTAGTATGAATTTACACCCATTTCAAAAATTAACGCAAAAAATTACAAAGGAATTGAATCTAAATTAATTTGTTATGTCCAATTGTTTTTCCGTAAAAACAAATATTGGAAATTAAAAATAATGTCTAGTGCTTAATAGATTCTTTATATATACTTAGAAATATTTATTTAAGAAGGTTGAGTCGACCAAAATAGCATATTTTAAAAGCTACTTTTATATTAACGTGGATAATAAGTTAAAATTACACAATTTTTGTAATAATTAGTCCATTATTATTCTGTGTGCTTAATTTCATTAAAAATGAACAATAACTAATTCTTAAAATTGATGTTAACGTACATTCAAATTTGCTCTGATTGTGATGTCATAATAATTATTTAAATAAACATTTAATTATACTAATCTATATAAATAAAAAATAATAAAAAAAATTTTTATTAATTTTAAATAAAATTTTACAACAAATCTAATAATTTATTATTTACGTTTAACCTTGAGATTCCGCTCATCCGCTAATTTTGCTTTCTGGTTGCATTGTTTTTGAAATGGAGAATAGTGATAAAAATGTTTTCATTTCACCGAAAATGAATACCGTGTTATTAAAGAATTAAAAATAAAGGATTTTTACAGATTCATATAGAGTTAACCTTTCAACAATTTATTGGATTATCAACGGTCAAAAACCACGAAATTATGATAATGTTCGAAGAAAACGTGTAACAACAAGTACGAATGACCAAAAAATTATTGTAGAGTTAAACAAATTATAATAAACCTATTTCAGAAACCAAAAGAAATAGTTTAAACAATCTTACTTATTCTACAATAAGAAATAGGGCAATTGAATCCGGTTTAACTCTACAATCACCGAAGATTAAGCCATTTATTACCAAAAAACAAAAGAATGACAGATTAGCCTTTTGTAAACTATGGAGTGAACGACACTTATGTTATTGGCGTTCCGTATACTTTGCTGATGAAATAATGATTCGGGACAAACCATTTAGCTTTAAAAAAAGTGTTGTGTGGGACGAGTTTTGAAAAATATTCACTCCCGGTTGTTAGAAAGAAAGCCCATCCTCTACAAGTAATGTGTTGGTTTGGTATTAAGTATAATCAACCTATCAAATGGAAAATTACATCTGGTACCTTAAATAGTGAAAAATTTATTTCAGTTATAAAGAATGTTTTTTATTATGAAATGCAGCACACTTTTACGGGGGTTACTACTGTTTTTCAGGACAATGCTCCATGTCATACGTCCAAAAAGGTAACGTCATATTCATCAAAGTTCACTATATTTGCTTTATATTTACATTTAGACAGTAGAAGGGCTAAAATCAATAAAGTTATCTTTTATTCAGTTGCCACCTAACAGCCCGGATATTAATGTTATTGAAAATGTTTTCAGTATACTAAAGCGCTATATCAATAACCATACCGAAATTGAAGATTTATGTGAACGCATACGGTTTGTTGTTTAATATGAGATAAAACAAGAATATATCAACAATCTCATCGACAGCATTCTAAAACGCCTTAATGATGTTGTGCAAAAGAAAGGCGATTACATAGATTATTGAATTTTTTGAACTTTGTAATGTTTTTAATCATTTGGTAACTGAAAAAATTGCATATAATTTGTATTTTTGTTAATGGTTGACGTTATAAATCATGTTAATTATTTTACTCTATTTCCGATTTTGCACCCGTTGATATTTTATATAATTTTTTTACTTACAATATATATGTATATATAATTATAATTTTTTTTCAATTATTATATAGTATTGTATATTTTATATTTGAAGTGACGTCTCTCTTGTATGCTATGTAGTTGCTAGAGAGGTTTTAGTTTAATAATTGTTGTGAGGGTTGTAACATTAAATATATTTATTATTTATATAAACCACAAATTTTGTTTAACAACAGAAAGGTCACATTTGTTTGATTGTGTCCAGACAATACAACGCTCAATTAAATTGTACCAAATAAAAATTACTTTCAAGTATAATACGAATGACTTTTGAAATAATTTTTTTATTAGGAAAATTGACTATGTAATCCAAAATTAAATTCTACAATTTTAGGTTAAAAAAGTGAGGGACCTTTATTCTAAACGCTTAAAAAAATTATGAAAAAACAATGACTATTATTTAAAATATTAATATTGTATAGCTTTTGGTGCATATGTTTATATATGTATAAATAATTTATAATATAAGTTATTTCTAAGCAAGTAATTTGCCTTTTTTATTTTTTTCAAAATGTTTAAATTCTTGTTCTTGGTCTAAATTAGAATAATATAATATTATTGGTAGAAAATGTTAGTTCTTATATGTTTTTTATCAGCACTACTAAAGTTATAATTGAAAATTGTTTTCGTAAAATATCGACGTACTTAATGTAATTAAGTAACGTTGCAAAAACTAATTAATGATACTGAATTAATCTTGACAATTAACCGTGATCCCACTGTACGTTAAATAAAAATATGTCAATTTTTTTTCAAATGTGTGATTTTAAATACAAAAAAGAAAACTACAACATATTGAATATATATATATATATATATATATATATATATATATATTTATATTTGAAAAAAAATTATATATTTTTAATTAATGTACGGTCGGGTCACGGTTAAGTGTCAAGTTTTATTCAGTATTGCTAATTAGTTCTTAAGTGTAATCTACATAATTCTATATGAATTAGCTTATTTTTAATCAATGTGCATTATTTTGAATTTTTTGAGTAATGTATATTTTGCAACATTTATATTTATTAAATGGAAGATGAGTGCTGTTATGAACTCATTAATCAAAACCATAATATCATAAATTTTAATTCGTTTTAAAAATTAATTGTTTTGTGTTAAAAGTTTACTTGTTAAAATGTTTTAAGGTAACACTGTCTTTAATATAATTACACTGGAATTTGTTGTTAACACTTATTCTGTTAAATGATGCAATTTAAATAATCAAATATTTATGTACTGAAAACAGTATTTTTTTAATAAATAAGTGTGCAAATAAAGTTTTATCTACATAATTTATAAAATATTTTAAAATGAATAGTTAGAACAATAATGCAGAAAACAATTAGAATGTTGGTAGGAAATAGAAAAATGTGGTTTCGTTGAATTAGAAAAAACGTGTATATTTTAATTAGTATAATAAACAAATTTTTGAAACCGTATATAACATTATAAGTAGCTATTTGTGTGATGAGAAGTGAGCCAAACGTAGTTGTATTATTTTAGCCGATAAAAGTGACACCGCGGTGGGTGAAACCCAGACGCATAAGTGAGTACTCATCGGGTTGCTTCTTACCGCTGATACTTAATGTTTGTATCAAGTGTTTGATTTTGGTCATTAGTCTTTTGCTGCAAAATTATTACTTAATTAAGTATATCTTTTTTGATTACTTTAAAATAAAAAAATTGTGTTAATAAATGATTAACCGTAGTTCAATCTTTGGTTGTAACACTTTACTAAAAAGCTTTTTAGAATTATGTCATTGTCAACTACAACAAGGAAATATTAAATTGAATACCTTTTTTAATATATATATAACAATTTTATAAATAATTACATTTATTTTATAAAAATATCTAAATACAAGTGTTTTATAAGAAATTTACTTTAAAGCGAATATAAGCTAATTTGTATCAATAATAAATGAATATTATAAATGTTCAGTTGATAAATTGTTATTAATATAAATTGTTTACAACCCAAAATGGTAAAATGTTGTGTAAAAAAATAATGCTTATTAACATATCTCATTGTTATTATTATGATTTTTTTAATCATTACTATCACTATTATTATTATTATTATTATTATTATTATTATTATTAATATTGTTGTTGTTGTTCTTATTAACATTATCTGCAATTATTTATATTAAAAAATAATAACAAAGTGCACGTACTTTCTTGTTGTTTAAAGCATTTATGCAAATTAATTAAAAAAATGATTATAAAAACTGTATGTTTATCGTTTAACTTGAATGAATATATATATATATATATATATATATATAGCATTTTTATGTGCTGTTTTGAACAAAGCTTCTGTTTACAGTTATTTGTAAATTTTTTGTAGTGATATCATTATTATTAAATCAAAATCATTCTTTGTATACCTTTTAAAAAGTGCGTTTCTACCAATACGAAGACAATAAATTATTCGATTATTTAACTGTATTTAAATTAATTAATTAATTAAGTATGTTCTTAATCCATTAAAGAAATGTAAAAAATGCATATTAGTAATAAATGTTTTAATAAGTAGCCTTGTTAAAATACATTTATTATAACAAGTGTATACAGTGGTTAAACGGGTCACTTTTTTTCAAAATCAAAACTTTTTCAATTTTGTTTAATAAAAAGTAATAAGAAAATATACATTAGGTGTACAAAAAATCAATGTTATAATCGATGGAGTATAAATTATTATTGTTACCACGGTTATCTGTTTAGATACTTTAGTAGATATAGCTGTCAGCATACAAAAATAAGCAAAATTATAATACACAATACAAATAGAATTATACAAAATTGGTCAAACAAATAAAGCAAATAAAGCAAATAAGTACAACTGTCACAACAACTACTGCAAAAAGTGATTATTTAACTAAAACCTCTCTAGTAACTACATAGCATACAAGAGAAACGTTACTTCAATTATAAAATATACAATACTATATAGTAATTGAATATATATATATACATATTGTAAGTAATAAAAAATTGTATAAAATATGAACTGGTGCAAAATCGAAAATTGAGTAAAATGATTAACATAATTTGTAATGTCAACCATTAATAAAAATACAAAGATTACATGCAATTTTTCAGTTACCAAATGATTAAAAACATTACAAAGTTAAAAAAATTCAATAATCTATGTGATCACCATTCTTTTAAACAACCTGATTTAGACGTTTTGGAATGTTGTCGATAAGAGTGTTCATATATTCTTGTTTCATCTCATATTGAACAACAAACCGAATGCGTTCACATAAATCCTCCAATTTCAGTATGTTTATTGGTGTTGCTCTTTAGCATGCTGAAATTTTTTAAAATAACATTGATATCTGGGCTGTTAAGTGACAATTGAGTAAAAGAAATCTTTTTCAATTTTAGTCCTTCTACTGTCTAAATGTAAATATAAAAGAAATAAAGTGAACCTAGATAAATATGACCTTACCTTTTTAGATGTATCACATAGAGCATTGTCCTGAAAAACAGTGGTAATTCCTGTGTAAGTGTGCTGCATTTCATAATGAAAAACTTCCTTCATAACTGAAACAAATTTTTTACTATTTAAGGTACCAGGTATTATTCTCTATTTAATAAGTTAATTATACTTAATTCCAAACCAAGACATTACTTGACGAGGGTGGGCTTTCTTTCTAACAACCGTAAGTAAATTTTTTTAAAAACTGGACTCACACAACACTTTGTTTTTGTAGCCAAATAGTTTGTTTCAAATTATTGTTTCATCAGCGACATATACGAAACTTCATTAACACAAGTTTCATTCACGGCACTTTTTACAGTGGGTTAATCTCTCATTCTTCAGTTTTTTAGTAGCTTAACATTTGTCATTAAAGCGTTAAACCAGATTCAATTGTAGAATAAGTAAAATTGTTTAAACTTTTTTTTTAGTTTCTAAAATGGGTTTATTATATATTTTTAATTTTGTAACAATTTTCTGATCATCCGTAGTGCTTGTTACACGTTTTCTTCCACATTATCATGTTTTCACGGTTTTTAACCATTAATGATCCAATAAATTGTTGAAAAGTTAACTCTGTATAAATTTGATAATTCTTTTGGTAAAAATTCTCTAGCTTTTAATTCTTTGATAAGACGGTGTTTATTTTCGGTAAAATGTAAACAATTTTTATCACTATTGTCTATTCCACAAACAATGCAATTAGAAAGCAAAATGAGAGGATAAGCAGAATCTTAATGTTAAATTATTCGATTTGTATTAAAATTTTTATTTAATGTTTTTATTATTTTTATTTATACAGATTAGAATAATTAAATGTTTATTTTAATAATTATTATAACATCACAATCAAGGTAGATTTGAATGTGCGTTTAACATCAGTTTTAAGGGGCAGTTATTGTTCATGAAATTAAGCACACAAAATGATAATAGGCCTATTATTATATAAATTATGTAGCTTCAACTTATCCACGTTTATATAAAAGTAGCTTTTAAAATATGCTATTTTGGCCGACTCAGCTTTTTTAAATAAATATTTCTAAGTATATATAAAGAAACTACTAAGTACTTTACATTATTTTTAATTCTCAATATAAATGTTTATGAAAAACAATTGGATATAACAAAACAATTTAGGTTTATTACTCTTATATTTTTTTGCGTTAATTTTTGAAATGGCTGTAAATAAATAAAATGCTAGTTAAAAAAATAACAGATATTCTAGTATAACAATATGAATCAATATGCAAATGATTTATGTGTGAGTATCAGTATTTAAACGTTTTAGAATTTAGTTTTATTATATAATTTGTTGTATGTATATCAACATGGTACTCAATAAATTTATATATCACTTTAGAACACGTAAAAATAATTAATTTTAGATTATGTTGATTTTACTTATAATAGTTATTAAATACTTAAAATGAATGATATATTGTACTCTACATTTGATTCAATGTTTATTTAAAAATACAAAAACTCTAAAAGTAATATTTTGAAAACAATACTTATACAAACGTAATTACTGCGTAAAATGTATATATTTTATGTTAATTATATAATATACATTATTTGCTTTTTGTTACAAAACGATCAAACTAAATTATCAGCTTAAACAACACTTTTTATTTGACAACTATTGTATTGGTTTGAGAATAATCCAGCGTTAGAGTGCTCAATTCGAACCTGGAAAGCATGGGCATAATCTCCACCCCTATTACCCAATTGGCTTTGCTTAAATGTCTACTGCTGAATCATGTTTCTTTTAAAATATTTAAAAAATAAAAATGATATACACTAGATATTATGTTAAAATTACTTCAAATACCTCAAGCAATAATATTTTTGTTTCAATATGTGAGAATATTATTAAGCTAAACATTTAATTTAGCATTTTATGATTTTGTTTAAATTTATTTTGTTTGCATAAACATTTAAATTAAAAGTAAATACACATTTAAATAAAAGTTTGCTATTTAGTTTCACTAAGGTTAAATTTTTTAATTAAATACATATATATATATATATATATATATAAATTTAAACGTTTTTACTTACAATAGTAATTTACATAATGTTGGATTTTTTACTGAAATATAAATAATGCTACAGAAATAAACCATTAATAAAAGTTTTCTCTAGATTAGCTAATATGATACTGCTCAAAAATTGTAGAAATTAACAAGTTTACAATTAATTAGTTCAAAACACAATTGTTAACCGTAAAAATTTTTCCATCTAGTAATATTAATTAAAAATGACTTAAAAACACATTTTACACCGACAAAATCACTCAAATCTAACTTCGAGAAAAGTCTTAATTTTAAAATCATTATAAAATATAATACATAATTGCATTTTTTAAATTATTTACGTTATTGTCAAAGATAGTATTACTTTTTAAATTATAATTATATAAAAGATTAAGCTGTCTGGAAGCAAATGCATACGTGTGACGTTATTGCAGTTAAGCATTTTTAACTGTTTGTTTTAATTGCATGTAATTCTATTTTTGCTAACAAAGGAAATAACCTACAACAGAGCAAACATTTATTTGTTATAATTATATATTTTATTTAAAAAAGTTTATTTTTAAACAAAGCTTACTAAAATTATACAAATAACCATAAATACTATGTATATATATATATATATATATATAAAGTACATGAATAAATTAAAAATTATGTTTAATCTGAAGTTAAAATTTAATTATTAACCTTATATATTTATATTGATAATATATTTTAGTTAAAAATGTATATTCAGGTCACTTAGTTCTTTTTCAAAAAGTAATTTAAAAACATTTTGTTAAGCATTGTTTAAAAAAATTTTAATTAAAATAAATTGATTTATTTAAAAATATTTATATAACAGGTATTTTGGTTTTAATAATAAAACAATAAATAATTATTATAATTTTAATCTAATTTTAAAAGGTACAATTACATTTTCATATTAAAAATTTTTTTTACAAAAAACATGTTTAAGGGATCGTTTTTGAACATACCAAATTAATGCTATTAATTAAAATAAAGTTTTAACTAAATTTGATGATATTACCATCATGTTAATTTGTAAAAATCAATACTTTTTTGTATCTGTCAACATGCATAATAAACCAAGGCAAAAATTAAATAAGTGAGCACGTTTGCATGCTATTATATTATTTATATGTTACAACATGAAACTGTTTTGCTTTATCATTTAATACTTTTAAATAGTGTTAATCATTTAATTTCTGTAAATGTTATTACCATCGTAGCCAATATCAAGTTTGGTTAATAAAAGACAAGGATTTGAGCAAAAAGTAAACATCCTAACCCTTTTAGTAATTAGTGAATGAAATTTAAAAGTAATAAATCAAACAACAGCGTTTATTTACCACTACTACTTCAAACGTTAACCAGTTTTTATAATTAATTTATTAATCAAATGAATAGACACATTTTAAATTGTAAATTCATGCTTTTCATAAAAAAAAAATAATCTTTTTTTAATACTGATTTTGAATAAATTTAATTTTAAATACAAATATATGCAAACTATATTTATTATGCATAAAAGATCCAATTGAAATTATATATATTTATACTAATTATCTAGAAAACTCAATTAAGGTAATTAAAATAAAATATGGCATGCAATTATGTATATTTACAAACAATTTAAATCGGATTAATTACTATTGGTTACTATATAAGTATTTTTTAATATTCTTAATGTCATTCCAATTAATGAAATATAAATTATAAATATGTATTTAATGTATTTATTATTAAAAAAGTGTTTGCTTTAAAGAGTATAAGACAACATAGTTGAATATATATATATATAACATTGAACTATATATATATATATATATATATATATATATATATATATATATATATATATATATATATAACATTGAACTATATATATATATATATATATATATATATATATATATATATATAATGTATGTATTTTTTATACAAACATGTACTCAAATGTTTACAAATATATATAATTTAATATAAACAATGTTCTGTACACAACCAAGGTTACACAAAAGTTGACCTTTGCACTTATAAAAATATACATAGAAATATTGCAAAATTAGTTTTATTTTAAATTGTTACATTAAAGTTTTAACAAAGAAAAACAAATAACTGAGTTCGATTATTTTCAAAAACTTGAGCACAATTTTAATACAAAAAAACAGAACACATATTCTGGTACAAATGCATACATTGTAGATTATTATTCACATTAAATGGACTCCGTATTTTTGACTAAACCATATTGCATAACTGCTACTAAATAGCGCAGTACAACGTACCAATTTTTTGTCAAGTTTTCTGTCCAAATGCGTTCTTTTATTAAAACAGGTTCAATAGATACAAACAATTGACTTGAAATATTCTACAAATACGGAATTAATTTTTTAAAATATTTATAATTAATTTGTAGTTTAATTAAAATAATAACATTTAACAATTTATGAGAGCATATATATTGTTGCAATTATTTTTTAAAATAACTGTTTACTATGTAATAATCATAGATAATAGTGAATTAGTTAACTAAAACCACTGATTTTTGTTTAAAATATTTATTTATTTATTTATTTTTACTATTTTAAATGTCTTTTGGAAAACATCTTTTAATAGTTGACATTTCTAAAAACGTTTTTAAAACAAGTTATTACAAAATAAGTTTAATTTTTTCCTGACACGATTTGTGAATAAATAAATGATTTTACAAGTATCATGTTTAAAAACGTGTTGAAGGTTGACTTATTAAAGAAATGTAACTAGATAGTAAATTATGGTGTTTGTCTATGCAAACACTTGTTCCGATGTAACAAATGAGTAATAATTTTTTTAATTAATTTATTTTAAAAATAAAATAAAAAGTCTAATAAAAAAAAATTCCTAAATTACAATATTAATGAGTATGTTTATTGCCTAAAAGTGGTATTTTATTTTAATTATTTTTTAAAAATCTTTTGTACAAATTATTTTATATATAAAATTAATTCTAACATTAGGTTGGAACACATGAAATGTCCGATTTTGGTTAAATTTAAAATGTTTTTCTGTTAAACTTGTGTAAACAAGTGTACTTCACTTTTCGGCAATGCAAACTAAAATTTGACCTTAGAAAGGGTTCAAATCTTATTTATAAGATGCTTGCACCACATGACCATCGCTTTATCCCTCTTAATAAACATGGTGTCTGTAAAACAATTAAGGGTAATATGAATTTAAATGGGACCATAATGCATTACAGGCAGAAAATAACATTAATATTCATTTGGGAATGCTTGTTGCAATCAACGAACAATACGGCGGTGGTTCACAATATTCCGTTATGGTGATGAAAGTCTCCATAATGAACCACCCTTGATCATACGTATGAACCAACCCAAGTTATTGATAACAAAACGCGAACAATTATTTGAAAAATTGCAAAAGACTTGAATGTTTTCCACATGACTGTTTCTCATCATCTTAAAGTCATTGAAAAAGTGAAAAAGATGGACAAATGGATATCGCACGAATTGATGGAAAATTATAAATTGCAGCGTTTAGAGGTATCAAAATGACCATTTAATTAAAACCTAAATAATTCCTTTGCACTTATAATAAAAATTGGATACAATATAACAATAAAAACAATTTTGGCAATAGTCAGATGTAAATGAGTCTTCCAGATAGTGTTTTTTTGGCAGTTTTATGCATTTTTTCAAAATCCAATATTAATTTTTTTCTAGGTATTCTTTGTTTACTTCCTTTCACTTTATTATTCAATTTTTTTTTAATTTTGCAATAGAAAAATTAACATACTTTTCGCTTGTATATCTATTTAGTCCATTGATGTATAATTAAGAAGATGTTTTATTCACAAAAATGTTCTACACATTAAACACGTTTATTTTAAGAATTTTCATGATTTAATGAACGTCACTCCATTTTTAATATAAACATTTTATCTACTTTAATTTCATTGTAGAATTAAAATTTAGCGTAATCCTATATAAATTGATAGAATACACTAGAGAAAATTACCCCAAAATGTACCACAATTTTCAAACTAGCCACAATATGCTAATTTAATGATTGGTACCAATTTTTTTATAAAACAAAGGATTTAAAAAATCATTTATACCAAATTATTATTAAATTGTTTTTATTTAACCTATTAAATATTTAGTGCACAATGCTTTGTCTATATATAGGCACGTATTTTAAAAGAAATAATATTTAATTTTAAAGAAATAATATTTTTTATTAATTAATATATATATATATATATATATATATTAAAAATTAAAACAATTTAAATTCTTTATTGCGAAATAATGTAATGGATATTGCAGATTGACCTTGTTTTTATTTTAATAAATTTTAAAAAAACGTTTTTTTACAAAACAAGATTATAAAATGTAAAATTATTTTATTATTTTTAAAATGCTAAAGAATGTATTCTAAAGGCAAAAATAAAATCTTTTTATAAAATCGTAAGTGGTTAGTTACCCATTGTACTGTAGGGAAATAGATCATATACATAAAAAACTGCTAATCAACCACTCAGTAGTCGTTAACAAGTGTAGATTTATTTAATTTCACAGCAATGTCAACCAATGTTAGAAAATTTGTAAATATAAACTATTGCCACACCCACCTTATTCATCAGATTTGTCCCCAACAAATTATTATTTTTTCAAACATTTAAAGCCACTTTAAAAAAATAAAATGTTTTCAAACTATGAACCTGTGGTTACAGCCTTTGAGCATTTTATTACTTCAAAAATCAAAGAGTTTTTTAGAAATGGTATTTATCTTTTGTTATACTGTTGGCAAATGACTTTTGAAATAAAGCATTTTTTAATTGAACATTTTTAAAATAAATTTTTTAATTATATATTTCTTATTCAGAAAATCGGATATTTTATATATCCTAACTTAACATATTACTTTTAAAAATCTCTTAATGAACATAACTGGACTTTATTATATTATTAAATATTTGCAATATTCCAGGATCTACATGGTAAAGGTCATAGTGTAACAGATCATTAACTTGTCTATTAGCGATAATAACGTACAATATTTGAGGACACCGGGCATTTAGCATTAATCAGATTTATTGTAAAAAATAACTTTACACAGTCGGTTTCAATCACCTGCAGTTCAGTGATTAAAGCTTTAACCTAAAACCAGATAGGGTGTAGATACCAGTTTGTATATGAGCAAAATATAACTTTTTATTTACTTAATTGTATTTATTTTTGTATATATGCAAATTATAAGAAAATAAAATAATAATAAACAATAACAGTAATATATTTTATGCTTTCTACAATGATTTGTATTATGAAATGTTGTTTACATAATGAAATTTTTTAATATTATAAATTTATGTACTACAAAAAATAACAGTAAAATATATCTATTTCTTTCTATTTTAAAGGAAATTAAATAAATTATAAAATTTAGTATAATGCTTTAACTAGAGGTTTGGCAGTACAGCGATTGACTCAAATTTAGGTAAACATAAGTTTGTTACCTACCATCTGTCAACTAAGTAGAAACCCACGTTTGGTTTCACTAAAATGTTCTCTGCTTGAAAATGTTTGTTTGTAAAACATGTGTAAAGTAGCGAGAAAAAATAGAAACAACAAATTACCGAAAGCAATTCAAAATCGGGTATGAAGGCGCAGTGCTTGGCTCCGATCTCCAAAAGGTGACTTTCAATAAATGACGTTTTGGGCAGTCGACTTACCAATTTGTCAATGACATTGAGAATTCGCAAACCGTGTACTTGCATCATTGCTCCAGTCTTGCTATTGGGATAATGGATACGACGATATTCCGAAAATGCGTCCCGAAAATCCGAATGCTGTTCAAAAATTCTGACAATATAGTAGACAAACAATTATTTATTTTGAAATAAACTTATTTAACACAATGTTAAGTTTATAGGAAAAAATAATGGTTTGATAAACAGTTAAAATTAATAATTTTTTGTAAATAATAATAATAAACACTCACTCAAAGTAAATTCAATTAAGTTATTTATTTTATAATTTTAATAAATTTAAATAAAAATTATTCCATAATAAATAACGTTATTAATAATTTTCCTTATATAAAAATAAAATGGTTTTTAAAATAGAATTATATAGTATTTCTGCATATGCTTGAGGTAGTATACAAGGTAGTATACCATCAGTATCCGGGTTGCGCTACTTCTACTGAATACTGCCCAGTATATGCCGTAGTTCAAATCAAATTTTGTTTTAAACTTTTAAATAATAAAATCAAAGAAAAATATTATTTATAATCATTATAATGCAAGAAATGAACCATTATTTATATAATACATTTAATCGCTGTGTGCTATCTCTCCGATGTAATTAGTCATTTGTGCAAATTTGTCACCGTATATTAAACATAGGTCTTCCCCGTGGTTGATGCGATGATCTATTTAACTTTTGTGTGGCCCTTACATGTATGAGATGCTAAATAATTGTGAAAATTTGAGTAATACTTATTAGGTCTCAAACTACAATAATGGTAATATTTTTGACTGTTATTCTTTCACGTAGTGCATCCTGGACTAGGTGTTTATAGGTCTATAATCATTCTACACAAATAATAGCAGAGACCAAGTGTGCAGTGGTATAACTGACTTTTACTACATTTCTGTTCAGTGAATGAATGCTAGTATACACTCAAGATGCTTAAATCGTGTTTCAAGGTATCAATTTACCATTTATAGCCGACTAGGCCTTAGGTCCTTATCTTGTGCAAACATTCATGAAACTTCTATTAAGCAGAAAATATGTAATAAAATCAACAGCCGAGACCCGGAGAAGACCGGGGAAGAACCGAAGTTGACGGGTTTGCATGGGAGTGTTAACAATACTTTACCCTTGTTATTTAATAATGACAATTCTGACCAAGGTGTAAACGCTTTTCCTCTAATGACTTTCGCGGATCTGTCAACTGGCGTCATTCTTCTTGTCTCTCATAGAAGATTGCTTCATTAATTTTTGTAAACACTGGCGCCGTTGCAAGAAAACGATCTTTTAGCCAAAAAACTTTATTTACCTTCCCCCAAGTTTAATTTGCATCCAATAATCACTCCGCATAGAAAATAGGATTGCATTAAATAATGTTGTACTCTCCAATGTAAAAAAACTGTGTATCTGGGTTCTTCGATTACTTTGACGGTGGTTTATTTAATAAAGTAAATCGTTAAATTTGTTTAGCTGTAGCTGCTTTTAAAAACCTTGCCAATTCATTTTCGAGACAAAAAAACGCAGTGCTTCTATAAGCAACTAAAACCTGGAATCTTACTAGTCAGCGATTTGGAAGATCAACAAAGTTGAATTAAGATGTCTCAGATACATCGTCTGTATCAAGGAGATTATTCGAAATGCTATACAAACAACATTTATCATTGTTGTTGTTATAAAATGTAATTTTGAAAAGCTGTGTATTTATTCTTAATTAAATATCATGTTAAAAATAATAAAATATATTTTAATTAATCAACAAGTTTACACCAGTTAAAACTCAAACGTTTTTTAATCAATTATAAAATTTAAAATAATAGTTTACAAACATCACGACATATTCAACTTTTCAAAATTAGTACAATTACAAAAAACGTTTAAAATTTTATTTTGTTTTTAAAAGTAATTTTTGTTATCTGTATTGTTCAATGCCTTGAACTATTATGTTAGTTTATTATTAAAAAAAGCATAGTTAAAATTTGTGTTAGTATTTTTTATTAAGACTGATTGGCCTAATTGTAAAGAATGTCTAAAGGGTGTAACATTTATTAAATCAATTGTTTCGCAGTTGAATAAAAATCAGAGTTGACTGACTACTTTGTTGGTGTTATTTTCAAATCACTAACGAGAATAAATAATAATAATAATAATAATAATAATAATAATAATAATAAATCAACTGACTACTTCGTTGGTGTCAGTTTTAAAATTGTTCACTGGTAAAATGCATTTGTATATTACCATGTTATTAGCACATTTAAATAAATAAGATTAATAAGATAAAACCTTTGCTACATTAACATTGACTGAAAAATTACTGCTTTCTTACCAAGTAAATAAACTTATTAAAAAACAAAACGCTGAATATTAATAGCATTTAGTACTTAATAACAGTATACTTTCTACCATAAACTTCATAATAATACAACAGATAAAATATTATCAATGATAATTTATTAACCAAGCAACAAGTAGTATAATTTTGAAATGTAAATACATTAAAGAAGTCAGCTTGAAAAAAAAATATATAAAATCATGTTAACTGTAAAAGTTCAAGACATATTTTTTTAAATATTGTTACAGTGCCTGTCTACTGCAGGTTTCAAATTACCTACTATTTACCGTACTATTAACAAGGAAACAGAACAATATATTTTTCTTATTTTAACAAAAACTTGAAACTGACTAATTAAAAATCAACAGTAAAAACATTTCCATATGTCATCTAAAAAACTTGTGTTAACATTGAAAATTCAAGTATAGTGTGTTGATATTTATGCATAAAAACTGCCTAACACACATTGGAAATTTAATATTTTAACGGAAGTATAAACTATAAACTATGTATGCATGTTTGTAAAATAATGCTTTCAATTTGATGCTTAATGAATAGTGAAAATATTCACATTTTTAAATAAATCTATTTAATAAAGTACTAAAAACCAACAAAAGAAAAATCTT
This sequence comes from Cardicola forsteri, assembly GCA_025895645.1. Taxonomy (NCBI): domain Eukaryota; kingdom Metazoa; phylum Platyhelminthes; class Trematoda; order Strigeidida; family Aporocotylidae; genus Cardicola; species Cardicola forsteri. The sequence continues at coordinate 458,984 of JAKXYG010000912.1, read as the reverse complement.
TCATTATTCAGTTAGTCATCATTGAATTTTTAAAAATGTAAAAGTATTTATTGAAATCTGAACTACAGCATAATACTTTAAGGTATATATTTTAATATATTTGTTAAATTATCCCAATTGTTAATTGCATATACGGCATATATATATATATATATCTGAAAGCAAGATAGACCCCTACTGAGCGCGTCCACAGATGGCGGATAGTGAAACGGCCTTTAGCAATAAAGGTTAGCTGTGAATAAGGCTGTGCCAAATGAGCACTCGCAGACTAGACAGGCGTTGAGGTCCATAACACGTTTACAATAAGGCAACAACAGTTATTGGTGTCATCCTGCGTATTATCACCAAGCAGCCCTGATTAAGAACAGTACCGCAAGGAATTTAGTAAAGGTGGTTTAAAAAATTAGTTTTTTATTCACTGAGATGACTGGCCGCAGGTAACTGGTCTAAATACTCGCTGTTAAAACTATTACAAAATTCTAATGACTAAATACAAAATGAACACCATTCTTAGAACTCAAACAAGGTGGAATGCGACTTGCGACGTTACTATCTGCTCACTAACTTTAATGATGATTAAGAGAAATATTGGTCTCGTGTAGATAAGGATTTAAAAGATATTGCTGTGTGCAATAATACTCAGACTTTATATAAAAAAATCGATAATTTATGAAAAGGCCATTCCTTTTATAGCCAACGCTTGCCACCAATTTCTGCAACTAAAAGGACATCTCAATGACACCAAACAAAAAGCAACAAAACTTTCTATTCCGCCCCTTATACAAACCTTCAATCATCTATGCTTAGCTTCGACAAAGGTCTCTTCTTGCAAAAAAATCTTTTCAGCATGTCAACACCTGAAAGATGGGAAAACTACAGGTATAAAACACCAATTAAACGTTTTTAAGTATGATGGTATAAATGTCATACAAAACTTTTTAACAAGTTTTATTTAGTTAAAAGGAAAATGCCTGAAGCCTGGTCACTAACAATTATAATCCCTATTCATAAAAAGATGACATAACTGGCTATCCTGATTATAAAAGAATTAGTTTATTTTAGAAGATCTCAAAACTTCTGCAGACATTATTTTACGCAGAATTGATAGTGTGTGTAAGTGATGTACATAAGAAAATTAGATTGAATTTCATCTAGGAATGGGATTCATCAATTAATTTTACAGTGGTCGTAGAACGTTGAAACTACAATGGCGTTACCAACAACCTACGTACTGTCTATTTGTAGATTATTCAGCCGCCCTTGATTCCTTTAATCGTCACTTGTTGTACAATCTTGTTACTATCAAAGAAATTGCTGCCAGGGTTATTATCATCCAACGCAGTAATAAGAAATGGGTAATTGTTAACTGGTGCAATTTACATAAACTCACGAGACCGCCAAAAACGTATCTTAACTACAACGTTTTTTAATTTTGTAGTTAATTCCGTTTCTGATAAGGTTGTCCAGTCATTTGAAGGCTATACAACTCATGTTGATCGCAAAATAGTGGATTTTTAATAGACAAACGATGGAGTTCATATGTTAGAGACCGAAAAATATTTACAAAATACGATTTTGCTTACACAAAAAGCTTTAGAAAAATTTGCTTATATCTTAATGCTAAAAAACAGTAGTTTTAGAAAATGCGTTCCTCTTAGAAATTTAATTACTGTAAATGGTAATCCACTTCCAGTGATTGATAAATCTACCTATCTAGGCTCTGTTATAGATAACAAACTATTTAGCTATTTAGAGTTTCCGCATCGTATTACCCACTTTGCTGCAGGTTTTGGATGTCTGTGTAAATCTTTATAAAAAAAGTAATATTTATATTATAACCAAGATTAGAATATTTAAGAGTTTACTGCGTTTCATTCTACCTTATACTTGCACAACTTAGACTCTTACCCAACGGGATATCCAAAAATTTGTTCAGTTTAAGCAAAGTTGTTTTTGCGCTTTAGCTTATGTTGAACACAACTGTTTAATAACTAATCAAATACTTCAACCATTTCCAAATATTCCTAGAACACTTGACATTAATTGACTATGTATTTCTAACATAATCAGAGAAAGACAACTAAAATGGACTGGTTATGTTTTAGGAAGAAAGTTCATTCATTACCCGGATGGAAAAACGACCGAGTGGCTAACGAATAATTTGGACAGATATTGTAGCAAGTAACCTCAGTTGTTTTATTTAAACCAATACCCCTCCTATTTAAATGAATTACTTAATTGGGCGTCAAGTGCTTACCCTTTGCAGTTAATAGAGATTAGTGAAGGGGTTTAATTCGAGATGTAGTTAACAGTTAAAGTCAAGTGTTGTTTATTAAGTGCAAGTTGTAAAAATTCATGTTTTGTGGACTTTTGGTAATTTGGACTATCTTGTACGACAATAACCAGTAAAATATTTTTATCTCCGATAATTATATATATGTATATATCGTTTAAAAAATAAAAATTTTAAAATAATAAAAATTTTAAAATACAAAATTTAGGAGTAGTTTTATCAAAAGCCGAGATATTAAAATGGTATTTATTGCATTGTTTATGTATTTTTCTTATTATATCAATAGAAATTTTATATTTTTATGTGTAAAATTAAAACTGTAGACAAGTAAAAATTGTTACAAAAAATTTTAATAATTAACTAAAATAAATTATTACTATTACTGCTACTACTACTACTACTACTACTACTACTACTACCAATAATAATAATAATAATAATAATGGTATAATGAAGAAAGTTCAAATAGTTAAAGGCAACGACTAATTGTTACTCTCCCCAAAAAAGAATGTCTAAACGATTGCAACAATTGGCACAGAATAACCTTATTGTCTGTTCCTGGTAAAGGGTTATGCAAAACATTTTTGTACAGTTTAAGTAATGCAATAGATATATATCTTTTGGAACAACAAGCGCGTTTTTGTAAAAGAAAAAAGTTACTTGAATATAATCTTTGTTCGCTGTAACATGATTAAACAATGCCTAACATTTTAAAAATCAATTACAGTTAACATTATCAGTTTCACAAAAGCCTTTAACAAGTGACAAAATGTACCGTCAACGTATGTCAATAGTATGTATTTACTCAATGAAACACTATAAATGATGCAAAATATGACAACACGACTCAGTAACATTAGTTCTTGATTTAATTAACGGATTAACTGTTCAAGGATAAAAGTGTTGTACACAAAGCCTAATGATTATATGTGTGAACATATTATATCTGTGAACAATATATTGATTATTTAACATATCTGGGAAGCATTATTGCTAAAGACGGAAAAACCGAAATTAATGTTAAAAGTGATGACAGATTATAGCCAATACAATTAATTATGTTCTTTCATGCACCTGAATATAAAAATGTTGATTGCACGCACCAATCATGTTGTAATCATATTGTTGTGTAAAGTCAATTAAAAAGTGTAACAAAATTTTTATACATGGGAATGCAATTTGATACTTTATGCTTTTCAGAGCAATGGGTTATTTGCATTATTATTATTATTATTAATATTATTATTATTGTTATTTGCAGTTTAATAACTGTAAATTAATTGTTTGTTGAATGTGGCCTAGTAGTACAGCGTTTGACTTAGACCTAAAAGACATGGGTTCGAATCCCACTACCAGCACTAAATGCGAGCCCATTTTCAGTTTCGCTAAGTTGTCTACTGTTGAAAGATGGTTCCCGTCAAAACAATCAAAGTAGTAAAAATTAAAAAAAATAATTATATTATTGTTTTAAAATACTAATTAGTTTAATGACAATTATTCCAAAATTGTTTAATAATTTTAATATTAAACCGAAATTAGTTTTGTTAATAAAGTTATCTTTTGTTATAAAAATGTATTACATAAACTATAGTTTAGTGTAAGTAAACCCAATTTAAATGTATTTATAATTAATTTTAAGTTAAATTTTAAAATAATATTCACATAAGAAAATGTCTAACTATTTTTTCACATTTGAGCTAACTATTTGATTGCACTTACCCTAAAAAGTGGATTATTCCAACTTTTTCTGCATGTTGTTTTACTAAATTCCAACTATATTGAACATCTTTAACGTCGTTGTTGGAAAGATTGTTGAGTTCTTTTGTGGCATTGTGAAATTGTGAGTAAATAGGTCCAGTATTTGAAGGTATATTTTTAGTATATACGGTTTTGATATTGTGACAATCCTCTTTTAATTCTAACGTATTGTCTAAGTTACGGGAAAAAGTTTGCGTTTCCGATAATGTAACAGAAATTTCTTTTCTATGTTCCGGTAGAACAAATCTTTTTAGCGATTTTATGTAATCTGAAAGTTGATTTTTAATTTGGTTTATAAATGACGATGAATTGGGGTGCGACAAAAAGTTTTCTTGAAAATCGGATGCGTTGCATTCAGTGCTATTATTCAAGTGCGTTTCACTTAAACTCACTAGTTTGCTTTGATCATTTTTGCAATCTTTTACATTATTTGTTTTAATTTGATTCAAATTGATATCATTTTTAACTAATTTTACATTTAAATTATCCTGACTCATTATTATTATTATTATTATTATTATTAATAATATAAATACAAATAAAACTACAATTCCTTATTTTAAATATTTACACATTCGATGTCAACTACCAATAAAATTTAATGATAACTAATCTAATAGCAATGTTCATGTTTGACAATGTTATGTAATTCAATTGGATAATAAAATTCATTCTATACACACACACACACATTATTTCATAAAATATCTTCTCTACTTGAATAAAAACGTTTATCTTTGTGGTATATAATTTAATTAATGAAAAAAGTTTAATATTTATCAAAAAACATGGTTTAAAAATTGCATTAAAATAATACTACTAAAAATATTTGCAATAAACGTTGTAGATTTGAATAATATTATTATTATTTTGCATGAATGCTTTACTGGATGCATTTTTTAGCAAACGGACATTTAAGTAAATGGTGTTCATTGAGTGTGGGTAGTGGCACTCGAACCCATGCTTATCGAAATAAAAAGTTAAAGTTCTTTAAATGTATCTATTTTAATGTATTATATTATATTGTTACATTCTTAAAATGACGTAAACTTAAAATTAATAACTAGTCAACTAATGAGAATAATGTGTAATGATGTGATGCTGTTCAGCACCAAAAACAATCAAAAAAAACAAAATTCTTATTGGTCAACCCTTGTAATTGATAGTTTATGCTTATGTTTAGTATACCTTTGAAAATGTGGCTTAAATGGAACATAAGTGCACCGCATTTTACAACGCAGACTTTTCGGTGTGATATAATAAGAGTACATACAGCTATTTTTTGATAAACAATCAAAGATGGTATTAGTAAATATTTCCGAGTTGTGTTTTGTTTAAGTCGTTCATGAATTGCCGGTCTGTGTAAGCAGAGTAATTTATTATTATTTACATTACTATTATTATTATTATTATTATTATTATTAATCGTCTTTGGTAGACTATTTTACAAAATATTGTATATTTTTAGAGTGTATGATTTAAGATTAATTTTATTTATAGTAATAAATTCTATTTAGCTGTACATTGTTTTACTTATAAGTAATTGGCAAAAGAACTGTGTAGTGTAATAACCAAAATGGAATGAAATTAGTTAGCGAAGCAAATGGTGCAAAACGACGTGTTGTTAATGTAAATAAATAAGAACGGCTTCAGTTTGTTCCATATTTATATGTGTAATGTTTCACGTTACTAATATATCTATTCGTTTCTTGCCACTTGACGTTTTTTTGTAGTCGGTAATTGATTTTTATATTTAATACATTTTTTTGAAACTAAACTGTTTTTGAGATTTTTATTAGTACTTTAAAAGTTTAAGGTTGTAATGGTTATTAACTTTGTAAATATTGGTAACTGATGCTTAAAACAAGCTTATATTTTTTATTTATTTTATGTTTGCTACTTTGAATGTTTTACAAAAAAACATCTTTCAGCAGTGGACATTTTAGCGAAGCCAAACGTGGGCCCACATTTTAGAACCGGTGATGAGATTCAAACCCATGTCCACTAGAGTCCGAATTCGAGCGCTGAACCGCTAGACCACTCCGGCACATGTAATTATGCCAATACAAATTTCAGTTATTAAGTTTTCATTAGCGATAAGCTTATTTCTTATGTAGTGTGCCTCTATTAATTGTTATTCAACATTTGCCTTGTTCACATTAAGTAGAAAAAGTAAGAAAGTTTATAACTACAGTAATTGAATACTTTCCTATTACTCACATAATAACTATTCACGCTGCGATTGTACTGTTTAGTAATTCAGTGCTTAGCATCAAGATTGGAATAGTAATCAAAATTTATTAAAACAAAACAAAATGAAAAAATGTATAATTAATAACTACCAATGGTCGTGTTATGGTAAATTGAATTTAAAATTTTCAATTCCCCAGATGCTTATTTGCATTTTTATTTTTTTAATTCCAAACAAACAACCTTGAACTCATTATAATGTCCTAACCCAAAGTGGTCTAGAAGTACAGCGCTTGTCTTGTACCTGGTGGACATGAGTTTGAATTTGGCACCAAATGTGAGCCTACAGTCGGCTTCGCTAAAATGCCCACTGCTGAACGGTGTTTCCCGTAAAACAAAGTAGTAAAAATGAATAGAAATTAAGCTCAATTATCTATTATGTGATAAAATGTGTACAAAGTATAAAACGGTTAAATAAAAGTGAATTTCACCCACGTCATGTTAATCCTTCAAAAAAATCTATATTTAGCTAATGCTATACAATTTTGAATTTTTGTACTGTGTTGTTGGTTGATTAATAGTATAGTTTTTTAAGGTGCATTATGACCTGTTATGATTTGTAAATTGATTAATTTGTCTAATCTTCGTTTTTCTTCGTACTTGTATTTTGTTTTATAACATTATATGTTTTGTATGTGTGTATGCTGAATGTACCTATATTGATGTATTAAAGCTTGTAATAATAATTGATAATTTTTATTATTCATATATCAATCGTTATACTTTACATGCATTAGATCAAATGATATTTGGGAAATGCGGTTATATAGTCTTACATTACAATTAATGTTTGTTGCATAAAAAAGTAAAAACAACAGGAAACTGTTGTAAAAATTAAAATATTTTGCAATTATATTTATTATTGCTATTGTTACTTTCCTTTTAGATCTTTTTTTTATTTTTTACAAAGAATTACTGTTTTTAATCAATTTTCGCCATTTGTTTTAGTATCGACCCATTTTAAAGCATTAGAACGATTAAATAGTTTTGCGGTTTTTTTTAACGACTGGATGCCCTTCCTATCGCAAATCTTCTTCCTTTATCCAGGTTAAAGACTAGCTAAATATATTCATTTCGAATCTTTTCTGGTCGGAGTTATATATATATATATATATATATATATATATATATATATATATATATATATATATATATATATATATATAGAAATATTTTATAGATTACTTGACGTCACGTCAAGTAACAAAAACAATAAACTGATGAAAAGAACTGATTTTCTTCTACTACATGACATCATTACAATTAGACGAATAAAATTACTTGGTCAAATTTTACGCTTTGGAATAAACAATTGTAGATAGTAAAAGAAAGGTTGGGGATGGACTACAAAAAACTCGACTTAGAAGATTTCGGGAAGATTTGATTAAAATAAATATGGTATTAAACATGGTATTAAACAAAATTTTGGCAGAATATTCAAACACATGGAATTAATTTGTTGCCAAACGCTCTACTAAGTGATACAGTTGTTTGTTGCTGTTGTTATCCCATACTTTATAACGTTAAAAGGGTTTTGTAATCAAAATTGCAAATCTATTTATTTTAATAAAATTTTGATAAAATGATTTAATAAGTGTAAATTAACATACATTGGTATTATTCTACAAACGTGTAGTTTTCCTATGCTTATTATAAACTGACAATATAACATGGAACAAATAGCTGTTAAACATTTGTTTATCTAATTTTTTTGTTATTATTTATTTATTTTAAAAAGCATGGAACAACCCAAGATTGTTTCACATAATAAATTAACGTGCTGTTGTCAAACTTAATGCAGTATAATCGATTCCCAAACGTGACACGATTTAGTTTTATAAATCACATCCAAGTCGGACTAAAACATTTTTTAAACTTTATTTTAGGAGTATCAGTAAAATATTTTGTACCGATATTATTATAAAAATTTAGTTTAGCTTAAAAGCAAAGTTCTAGAGCATTATTTATGTTAATTCTTCAATGTTTGAGTATCAGATTGAAGTTCAGTATTAAATGTGAACTAATTAGAACATTCAACATCATAATATGACTTGGCCCTATAATGACTTATTCAAAGTATTATATTATATATTATATATTATACAAACCCCTTTTTGCTTTAAAAATAAGAATGGGGCAATAAGACAACAATTACAACAAAACAACAACAACCAAGTCTCGTTAGCATGAAAGGTTTTGCAAATCAAAGATTGAGCTTTCTTTCGGCTTTTACTTAACTCTGTCATTTGTGTAACTCTGTCATCCAGATACGTGCGATAGTATAGTATAGTAATTTTAAATTACTTTTACCTTATTGACGAAAATGTATATTCATTATTACACGACATTCCACATTCTATTTTGTTCCCATTATTTTCACTACTATTTTTTTATTTTTTTATTGATGATGAAAATGTATTTTTGTACTGAATGTATCTCTAGTGAGAAATTAAAGTTTAATATAAAAGTAATGACAATAATAATAAATAATTTACTAATTGTAGTGCTACCTTAAACAATTACAGGTTTACTTTGACATGTAGCAAAAAATTCTTTTATACATTTATTACATTTTTAGCTGTAAAGATTGTGCACAATAAAGCTTGGAAATTCTATTCGCTTTTTGCCAAACCTCGTCAACAGAAACATACCTTCACTTGTTTGCTGTATTTTAATCAAATGGTCTCCTCTTGTTGTTTCTTTAACAATATGTTTATATAAAAACTACGACGCCGATTTTGCTCTCAAACCCTCCTCCATTCTCAACCGGACTAAGGACCGGTCAGGATTGAGTTAAATTCATTGTTCTTAACATGAAAAGTATCATTCGCCTATTCACAAACTTATATTTTCTAAAAAACCTTTTTTGTTTATTCTATTTTAATAAATTTTGTTTATTTGACCTAACGAATTATAAAATAAAAATGCTACTGTCTATTTTACTTTTATTTTATTTATATAAACATAGGAAAAAAATAATAAAACTCTATAGTGCAATATATCTATCTACGTTATAAGTAATCACATCTTTTAAATTTTAAATAAGGATAAATTTATTATATCAAGAGTTTTCAATTTATAAAATTGCTCAATAATCAAAAACATTTTAATACAAAAATGTTTTAAATTATTTAGTCAGTTTTATTTACTTTACAAAATCTTTTAACAGCCTACATCTCACGTTTTGAAACTGTAATGAATACAGTTCAAGTATGTAAATAATATGTGTTTGCTATACCAAAATTTTTATTCTTGTGTTTGAATTAAAATTAATTAAATCGCTTTATTTAAAATAGTTTCAAATTTATGTCAATAAAGTATTTTGTCACCAGTTCTGTTTCTATTACTAATTAATTTTATTATACCGCGATTTATAAATAACTCGGTATATACAAGAAACGGAATTGTGGCAAATTATGTTTTTGTTATTTTGTATGTGTTTGTTATTTCTTGAATAATTTACAGAAAACATTTTTCAGCAAATGGACATTTGGCGAAGTCAAACAAGGACCCGCATTTAGTGCCAGTGGTAAAAGTCAAACTCCTGCCTACTCAAGCTTGAATCCAGCGCTGTACCATTGGTTATAGCTTTATCAACTAGTAATTATTTAGGTAGCACTAAAAACGTTTAATTTTTGTAATTTATTTAATTCAGAATCGCAGCATAATACTTTAGAATATTTGACAATTCATGAAAGCATTGTTTTAGTCTATATTTCTAAAGATATATTATAATTTTTATTATAATTTTACATTACCATATGATTTAATTGTATAAAATGCAAAATTCTTAAATTGTAAATATGTCACATTTATACAATTGCCACCAGACAGCTCAAACACTTATAATAATAATAATAATTATTATTATTATTATTATTATTATTATTATTACAAACCCTTCTGTTTTAAAAACAAGCATAGCTTGAGACTAACTGGATTAGATAATTTCCGGTTCAAAGTATTGATGTATACATTTGTCGACTGTATTAAACAGTTATGTGAATGACTTAAAAAATAACTGTAATATAAGTAATTGACTGTAATGCATAGTAAACATTTCTTTGGGACATGCTACTCAAACTTTGTTTATTGATAAACGTTTTTAATAATTTTGATTTTAATTTTTAGATCCTTTATTTTATGAGAGATGCTACGTTCGCTACGCTTATCAAGCCATAGAAGTCAATTGTTTATATGTTGTATAAATATGGAAAATAATGAAAAGGTAACCACGTCACTAACCAAAATGTAATGAATAAATGAATAAATTATTTAATATTAGGTGCTTTTACCTATATTGATCGGGAATATAAAATGTCAGTTGAAACAGTTATAACAAAAATAAAAACTACAAATAAAGAAAAAATTAAATTATGTAAAAAATATTTTGGTTTAATGCATCGCTTTTATAACTACAATTATATTATATTCTTTGACTAATATTTTTTCTTAAAATAATGCAGATAAAATAATAAATTATTAAAAACATATTAACCTTTATTTTAAATAAAATTGCTATAAACAGTTCAAACAAACAGTTTTGTATATTTTGTTGAAACAGTTGAAATAATATTATATTTTGTCAAAATGATGTGAATGTATTGTTTAAAAGTTATTGTGTAATTAAGTTATAAAATATAATACAAAAATTCAGTTATTTATTAGTAATAACCAAGCCAAAAAATGCATTATATATTTTTAATTACTAAAGTTTTTGTCAATTTCTTGTTACAAAAACCACTATAGGTATGCTTAATAAAAACAATATTACATAAATTTTCAATTTGACACTTTGTTTTATAGTACATAAAACAGTAATTCAAAAAAGAATAATATTTTGCTTATTAGAATAAAATATTGTGTATTATAAAATTTGTACAAATTTAACTATAACCGATTAAAAACATTCATGTTTCGTCTGTACATAATATAAAATGACCATTACATAGCAATTTATTTATGTCAATTAATTTAAATAGTAGTTGTTTTATGTTTAAGTATAATACTATTTTTAAGCTAAAATTCAATGATCTTGTAACAAGGTCACAATTATAAAAAAATGTTGGTACATGTTTTCAAAATTAATTTTCACTGTGTTTAAATCCACTACGTTAAAATAGAAAATTTACTTTGTACACAATGGATTAAAATAAAAATAATTATATTGCTGAAAATTGCCATTTCACGGTTTTAATCTTAATATTTTTTTACATTTTTTGCATAATAAAACAAAACATCCATAAGCTCATTCATATTTAAGAAATTATCTGTCTGAAGCAACTTTTGTTAAAATGTAGATTGTATACATCTATACCAAAATACCAATCAAAAGTATTCTTAATTACCTAAGACAACTGATTATAAAATAGGTAATTACATTTATTATATAATATTATGTGTTTTATGCAAAAAAACACTTACAACCCTCACAACAATTACTGCAAAAAAGTTATTATTAAACTAAAACCTTTCTAGCAACTACATAGCATACAAGAGAAACGTTACTTCAATTATAAAATATACAATACTATATAATAATTGAAAAAAAGCTATAATTATATATACGTATATATTGTTGGTTAAAAAAATCGTTTAAGATATCAACGGGTGCAAAATGGAAAATGGAGCTGTTAGGTGGCAATTGAGTGAAAGATAGCTTTTTTGATTTTAGCCCCTCTACTGTCTAAATGTAAATATAAAGTAAATATAGTGAACTTAGATGAATATGACGTTACCTTTTTAGACGTATGACATGGAGCATTGTCCTGAAAAACAGTAGTAACCCCCGTAAAAGTGTGGTGCATTTTATAATAAAAAACATCCTTCATAACTGAAATAAATTTTTCACTATTTGATGTGCCAGATATAATTCTCCATTTGATAAGTTGATTATACTTAATACCAAACTAACACATTACTTGTCGAGGTGGGCTTTTTTCTAACAACCGGGAGTAAATATTTTTCAAAACTCGTCCCACACAACACTTTGTTTTTAAAGTCAATTGGTTTGTCCCGAATCATTGTTTCATCAGCAAAGTATACGGAACGCCAATAACATAAGTGTTGTTCACTCCATAGTTTACAAAAGGCTAATCTGTCATTTTTTTGTTTTTGGTAATAAATGGCTTGATCTTCGGTGACTGTAGAGTTAAACCGGATTCAATTGCTCTGTTTCTTATTGTAGAATAAGTAAAATTGTTTAAACTATTTCTTTTGGTTTTTGAAATAGGTTTATTATATTTTTTAACTCTATAATAATTTTTTGGTCATCCGTACTTGTTGTTACATGTTTTCTTCCAACATCATTATAATTTCGTGGTTTTTGGCCGTTGATAATCCGATAAATTGTTGAAAGGTTAACTCTATATAAATCTGCTAATCTTTTTTGGTGAAAATCTTTCATTTTTTAATTCTTTAATAACACGGTATTCATTTTCGGTGAAATGATAATTATTATGACATCACAATCAGAGCAGATTTGAATGTACGTTAACATCAATTTTAAGAATTAATTATTGTTCATTTTTAATGAAATTAAGCACACAAAATAATAATGGACTAATTATTATAAAAATTGTGTAATTTTAACTTATTATCCACGTTAATATAGAAGTAGCTTTTAAAATATGCTATTTTGGCCGACTCAGCCTTCTTAAATAAATATTTCTAAGTATACATAAAGAATCTATTAAGCACTAGACATTATTTTTAATTCCCGATATTTGTTTTTACGAAAAAACAATTGGACATAACAAATTAATTTAGATTTAATACCTTTGCAATATTTTGCGCTAATTTTTGAAATGGGTGTAGTGACAAAACAAATGAAATATGATTTGTATTTTACTTTATATTTAACGTTATGATTTATGCTGATAATTTTTTAAACTTTTTGTTAGAAAACAACTCGCGTTTAATACCATTTTTCAGTAATTAATAATATATATTAATAAGATTATATTTTCATTTTATACATGATACATGTATAGCGTGATAAAACGGAATCTTGTTGCTAGATAGTTTTTAATTTTTTAACTACGTAATTTTAGTAACTTTATTAAGAGGTATATATATATATATATATGTATCAGAGAAAAAATAATTTTATTAGTAAATAAATCAAACTTTACATGTGTTTATTACAAAACAATTTGTTTGACTGAATTGTTTATTTTAATATTATTAATTAAAAATGTATTTTGGTAGATTTATATATTCATATCCATAATCACGTTATATATTTATTTTAATAATTTTTTCAACGTTTAATTAGTCTACTTCTTAAAATAAAGCATTTCCAGCAAAAAACAACTCAGTTTTTGTATACAGTATTATGTAATAAACAAAATACAGTTTTAATTTAACCAATATGTATTGTTTATATATAAAAAAAATTACATAAAATGTCAACTAGTTCAAAATTAAAAAATTAGTTAAATCATTAATATAAAATATAATGTCAAATATGAAAAGATATAAAACACACGAAATTTTTTCAGTTATCAAATAATTGACTGCATTATGAAGTACAAAATATTTAATAATCAATATAATCGCTTTTCTTTTTAACCACTTGATCCAGACAGTTTGGAAATGTTTTTAAAACATTAGGTTCACACAATACTTTGTTGTTATAGCCAAATGGTTTATCACGAATTATTGTTTCATTTACAAATATACAAAGCGCCAATAACGCAATTATCGTTCAATAATTGGTTTAACTTTTGGCGATTGGCGTGTTAAACTAAATTCTTATATTAGAATTGTCAGATTCACTTGAATAATAAATCCAGTCTGTCAACCAGGAGCACTGTACAGCTGTTTCATCCTTATCTGGAATTATCAATAGCGCATACCCTTGATATATATATATATATATATATAATTTGTTTTTTACTAACTGTATAGTATTATTGTATACTGTATAATTAAACTAAGGTTTTTTTTAGATTAATTCATTGCTAGATATATTTTGCACCAAAAAAAAAAGTGGATTTTGTATTTTGGCATTGCATACAAATCACGTACGTTTCTAATATGTTGTACTAGTGCATTTTATATTTTGTTTTTAAACTTTTTAAACAATTTTATTTGTTAATAATTAAACAAAATTATTTTTAAAAACAATACATTTAAAAAAATGATAAACAGAGGTGGTTGCTTTTTTATTAACTTTGTATTATTCTAAAGAAATTTAATTAATAAGTACATCTTTTGTTTTAAATAATAAATATTGATTGATTGATTGTTTTACTGAAAAGATCTTCCAGCAGTTGATATTTTAGCAAAGCCGAACGTGGACCCGCATTTAGTGCCGGTAGTGGGATTCGAACTCATGTCTATCAGGTCCAAGTAGAACGCTGTGCCACCAGACCACCCTGGCACGGAATTATTTAAATATTTGGATATTAAGTAAGCATTTGAATAATATTTGTAAATTTTGCCAATAATAAACAAATATATTCAAAATGGTACTTGTCAGTGAACTCTTAGTTTTCAATTTTTGTTGTTTTAACTCAAGAGATGTATTTTTTTAACAAAGTACTTATGCTAAAATAATATGGACTATCAATACTTGAAATGAATTGTTGTTTAACTTTTTTATAATTTTAATAATTGAGTATCTTGGAATTTTTGGATAAATGGCATTCAAATGAATAAATGGTAATAGTTACACTTAAAATTTATATACATATTAAGCTAGTAACATAAAACGATTACGCAACAAAAATGTCAAAGAAAATTATTTTTTCTTTACATAATTTTATAAATGCTTACATAACCCAGCACACGTCACTGCATACACTTTAGATAAAAAAAATTAATCAGTTTCCAAATTTTGTACGTTTAGAAGATTTAACATTAATTATGGTGTGAAAAGATCAAAAAATATTTTTAAATACTTGACCTCTCATTTTTGTTTTATCAACATATCCAACATTTTAATTTAAACACTTGACCTTGGCACAATTTTGAACACTTATCGCACGTGATTACAATGAGTTCAAATAGTGGAATCTGTTTCTTAAGTGCTAAAAATTACGAACAAATCAAAAAAAGTCATAATTTTGGTTTGACTGTTGAACAAATTGCGGATTTAGTTGAGATAAGTACAAGGACTGTATACCGAGTTTTAAAGCATTATACACGTCCAAAAACAGCAGGAACAGAACCTACACCATCGACGAGTAAACGAGATGATACTGTTATTATCACCAAACTAAAAAGAAACAGAATGAAGCCCATCTAACAAATACAAAAAAATGAATTACCAACTTTTTCATATTTACTTATCCGTAATCGAATAAAATCGGACAAACTGCAGTAAAGGAAAACGCTAAAAAAGATTCATTTATTGCAGAACATAGAAGAAAACGTGTGAAATTTGCAAAAAATTATGAAAACTGTCCGTTGTGTTTTTGGAGATTGTTTTTTTACAGACGAGTGTGCTTTAAAATATGAACCATGGATACTGCAGTCCACAATCATCTGTGGTCCCGATTTTCCTCAAGATAACAATTGCATTGTTAAAAAGGTTGCACATCCATCATGGATGTCGAAATGTGTAAATTCTGGGTTTTTAGTTTAAGCGCGAATTTGGTAATACTATTTGTAAAAAAGAAATATTTTTAGTGTTTTAAATATTGGTGTTGCTAATGCGATGTTTAATGGTTTTTTAGTACAATGTCGATGTGCCTAATATGCTTAAGTAATGTAAGGAAAGTCAATCAATTTCAATGTGTTAATTTTGACAGGTCCCATTTTAGCTCCTGTAAGATGTATAAAATAGTGATCTGTTGTGTGTAATCAACGTAGATGACTCAACAACAAATAAGCACAAGTTATTCAATAGCAAACACTTTATGAGAGCAATGTAAAGGTTACAGTAGCATTGGTGATTAAACTTATTAATGCCCAATATAATTTTTTTAAATGAAACATTTATATTATTATTTATAACTTTATAAAAGCAAAATATTGTTAAATGTTATTGGGTTATTAATTATTTAAAATCCTTTTATTTTAGAGCTTGTATAAAGGGTCGCTGTTTTAGGTCAACATTCTCCATTTGATTGTGTTTGCAGCCTCAATCTTTGTTAGCTCCTTTTCCTTTATGACTGCTTCTACGCAATCCAACCATTTTCTCTTTAGCCAACCATGATTTTTTACATTGTATTTCTAATGCCAATATTTGTTGTGTCACGTAGTTTTCTTTACGTAGAATATTATTTATTATTATTATTATTATTGAGTTTTAATATCTCACTAGAGATACATTCAGCGTAAAATACATTTTCACCATCAATATAAAAATAATAGTAATAATGAAAATTAAAAAAGTAGTAATACAAATAATGTGAGAAAAATTAACAGCACATAAAATGCGGTTCTAAAATATGCATTCTAAATAGTAACAATAATGGTGTACTTCAAAGTGCCACATTATCCATTTTTCTTTTTTTAGTTTATGTAGACGTACTTAAGGATTTTTTTTCTACGACACTATTTAAATATATTAATGATTTGGTTTTATGCGGCAGCATTTCATCTACATACAATATAGTACAATGTTAAAATAGTATTAATAAGATAGAACATTAGCCTAGTGATTTTTATCTTAATGTAAACTAATAAGTTTTAGAGAAGTTAAATTCTCTTAGAACACCTTGCACAATTAAACTTCTCAATGTAATGCAAACACAGTAGTATAAATTCTAGCAAAGATTTTAAATGTTTTTGAGTTAAATTAAATAATAGATTAATTAGTTAGTTAATAATAACAATTTGAATCACCGATACGTAAATAAGATGAAACAACTGTTTAATGCTTCTGGTTAACTGAAACCAAGTAGATTTATCATTCAAGTAAATCTGACAAATCTAATGAAAACCCTTAAAAACCCATTACTACGTAGGAACTTAAATAAAAAATTTACTAACCCAACCTAAAGTAAAACCGTTGCATTTTTATTCATATTAAAATAGATTGTTGCTGGATTTAATAATTAATTTTATTCAACATAAAATCTCTTTTCCGATTGTTACTACTTCGAATGCCATACAAGTGATATTTATCACCAAGTGGACATTTAGAAAGTCAAACAAGAGCCCACATTTAGTTCCGCCAGTGGATGTCAAATCCATGCTCACTCGACTTCAATTCCAATGATGTATTACTGGACCACTCCAATTACCAAAACAGTGAAATGTATAAAATTAGTAAAAAAATATTTACCCTGTATCAACTCATTTTGCTACTGTTAACTTTGATATTTTTAGTATTGTTAATACAAAACTGTAGTATTTGCATACACAGGTTTTTGAAGCTAAATAACATAATAATCTTGGTTTTCTATAATATTTTATAAGGTTGGTTACAATTACGTTTGACTACTAAAATTATAATGTTTACTACTGTTGGCCTTAATAAAATAATCGATAAAGTTGCTGTCTGTCTACTGATAAAATTAGATTACTATTAAATAAAATTAAAATTAAATTTTTTGAAAATGTGTTTAAAAAATAATTTATTAATTTAAAATTTTTTTTATTAACCTAAAAAACATTTTAAATTAACAGTTATATTTGACCTTCAGCATCCGCTTAAATACCCTATACTTTCGTTCAGTAAAACAGAATACCAACAGCAGAAAAGACTACCATCTTAATTACAATAAACACTATGTTATAAAAAAACTTCTAAATTATAGATTTTTGTCTAAACAACTAGCGGAATTATATAGACTAAGTCTTACAACAATTTATCGTGTTTTAAATGTACAAAAACGACAAAACTGCGGTAATGTTGAAAGAAAAAGAATGGCAACTAAGATTGACGATCGAAAATTTATTATGGAATTAAAGAAAGTAATACAACAAACCTATTTAAATATTGTAAAAGAAAATTTACAAAAGTTAGTTATACAACGCCGAGAAGCCTTGCAAAAAAATTTGGTTTCACACGTGAATCACGAAAGCTAAAACATGTATTAACATGAAACAAAAAAATATATACATTTATTTATTATAACAAGTGAATTAAACAACAATTATGTTACTGGCCCTCTGCATTCTTTGCTGATAAAGTAATAATTCGGAACGAACCATTTGGCTACAAAAACAAAGTGTTGTGTAAATCGAATGTCCAAAAACATTTACTTCCGGTAGTTAGAAAAAGTCCACCCTCGACAACTGATGTGTTGGTTTGGTATTAAGTATAATCAATCAATTAAATAGAAAATTATACCTGGTACCTTAAATGATGAAAAGATTATTTCCATTAAGAAGGATGTTTTTTATTATAAAATGCAGCATACTTATATAGGAGTTACTACTATTTTCCAGGACAATGCTTCATGCCATACGTCCAAAATGGTAACGTCATATTTACTTGGGTTCACTTTAGTTGATTCATATTTATATTTAGACATTACACAGGTTAAACTCTATAATAATTTCTTTCATTCAATTACCACCTAACAGTCCGGACATAAATGTTATTGAAAATATTTTTAGTATGCTAAAGCGCAACATCAATAAGCATACTGAACTTGAGGATTTGTGTGATCGTATTCAGTTTGTTGTTCAATATGAGATGAAATAAGAATATATTAAAACTCTCATCGACAGCCTTGCAAACCGCTTGGATCAAGTGATTAAAAAAGCGACCACATTGATTACAAGATATTTTATACTTTATAATACAATTAAATATTTCGAAACCGGAAAAATTGCATGTAATCCATATTTATGTTAATATTTAACGCTATATTTTAAGTTCATAATTTTACTACATTTACGGTTTTTCACAAGTTAATATTTGTTATTAACAATAAATATTAATAAAATTGTAAATGTGTTTTATTTATTATATTGTACTGTAAATAGCATGATTAAACTAAGTTTTTTTTAGTTGTGATTGCTACAGATATATATATATATATATATATATATATAGAATATCATAAAATTACTTAAACTCTTATTAGTTACAATACAATTAATTATTTTTTTGTAATAATATATATATTTCTAATAATATATATTGCTTTTTCATTACATTCCCAGAAATAAAATTTTTTTTGTAATATTGCACAAGCGTATTACAAGTATTACTCAAACTTCGGGTATTCTGTACAAATATATTTTGATTAAAATGTATTCCACTAGCACTTGTAAAGTGATACTTTTAATTTATTTATTAAATGTCTACCAGCACAAAACGTTCTCTATATCATAATTTTGACAAATCGTAAAAGACTGAAAAATTACTTATCTATGTCACGTGCAGAACAAATGCTTATTTCAATTTAAAGCATTGGGTTCCCTTTATAATTCCAAATAAAAATATAAGAAGACGTAAATTACGTAAATTACGTCTTCTTATATTTTTATTGGGCTTATTTCAATGCCTGTTTGCCATATTTAGCAAAGTTACTGTTCATATTCTTCCAAAACTTCGTTTGTAGGCATTAATAATCATTCCTACGACAATATGTGGGAATAAAATGTGAAAGCAAACAGATAAGATTGATAAGATGGTAGATGTTTTTTATCGCCAATGTCTTAGAAGTATTTTAAAGATTACTTAGCGCAATCATATTTTAACTAATGAGATCATGAGAAGAACTGACTCTCGTTCAGTACATGACGTCATTACAATTAGACAAACAAAATTACTTCGTCAAATTCTATATCTACCATCAAAAAAACCAGCAAAAACGGTTTTGGAATAGACAATTGAAAATGGTAAAAGAAATGTTGGTAGACCTCTGTAGAAGATCTAATTGAAATGAATATTTTATGGGATTAAGTAAAACGTTTAGCAAAGTGTTCAAATACATAGAAAAAGTATGTAACTTTGTTGGTTTTTTTCCTGTAACTGTTATCTTATTGCTCCGTGCTTATTGTTAAAGTAAAAGGATTTTATGATAAATAATAGTAATAAACTGTCCAACCGTAATAAAATTAAATTTGATCTGTGCACAAACCTACACAACTTTTTATCTGCTCAATTACCTTTGTCCTAGTTTGCCTATTATGTTTCACAACCACATCCATGTTCTATTTCCAGGAAATTGTTCTAATGCCCGTACTCATTGATAGTTGGTGTATGTTGTCCTCTCTATATGTTAGCCCTAGTCCGTCTATGTACATATAGAAAATAATGAGAAACATGACATATTGTTAACGCTACATTAATTTTTATTGCTTGCTTGATTTTATTAAAAAATATTGAAAATAAACATTAAAATTAAAAATTGCATTAAATAAGGCTAGCTTTTGTATATAAAATACAATTAAGAAAAATTCAATTATTTGCTATTAAGGAAAAAACAAAAAATAATATCTTTAAATGTTTTAGTCACAGAAAGTGTAGTCAACTTTTTATTACAAAAAACGCTATAAATATATTTCATAATAATAAATATAAAACATTAAAATAGCTTTCGGCACTTTGTTTTACAGGTAATAAAAATCTGAATTAAAAGAATTAACATTTTACAAACCAAAATAGGTTATTGTTTATAGTCGACTTTGATGATTTAAAAAATCCTTTATTTAAAAAATATAATATTCATTTGGTAAAATATAACAAATTATGGTAATCAATTTGAGCAGTAGTATTTTTATTTTAAAATATAGCAATATTTAGTAAGCTAAAATGCAATTTTTTACACCAGTGTCACAATTGTTTTATCTTTGTTATGTTACATATTTGCGAAATTAATTTCAACAATATTTAAAGTTATTTCGTTGAAACAAAAATTAATCTAAACATAATGCAAGCTAATATAAAAATAATTGTTTTTAAAAATTGTCATTTAATGATGTTAATATTAATTGTATCAATTTTGTTTTTTGCATAATTAAACAAAATATGTATAAATGTATCGAACTCAAAAAAATTATTAACCTTGACTAAAAAAATTATCAACAACTCTACTGATAGCATAACAAAACACTTATCTACGAAAAGAAACAATAACATTTATTATTTGATATTGTGTAGTGTATTATACAGTATATTATTAGTAGTTAAAAAAATTAGATACGCTTTGTATTTTATGTGATATTTAACGTTATATTTCACGTTCATGATTTTACTCAACGTATAATTATCAACCCATTGTAATTTTATGTATGTTTTATTATTAACAACATATATTAATAAAATTCTAGTTTTATTTTGATTATTATATACAACCATTTCAAAAAATAACACAAAAAATTACAAGAGTATTAAATGTAAATTAATTTTTTATATCCAATTGTTTCTTCGTAAAAATAAATATTGAGAATTAGAAATAATGTCAAGTAGTAATAATAGTTCATTTATATATACTTAGAAACATTTATTTAAAAAGGCTGAGTAGGCCAAAATAGTATATTTTAAAAGCCACTTCTATATAAACGTGGATAATAAGTTGAAGTTACATAACAATAACAATAACAATAATTAATCCTTAAAATTAATGTTAAACACACATTCATATCTGCCTTGATTGTGATCTTATAGTTATTATCAAAATAAACATTTAATTATTGTAATCTATATAAATAAAAATAATATAAATAATGTTAGCATCTAAAAATTATCTTTTACTCAATTTTCACCTAACAACCAGGATATCAATGTTATTGAAATTTTTTTCAATATGCTAAAACACAACATCAATAAGTATATTGAAATTGAGCATTTGTGTGAATGCATTCGGTTTGTTGTTTAATGTGAGATAAAACAAGAATATATCAACACTCTCACCGACAGCATTCCAAAACGCCTGGATCAGGTTGTTCAAAAGAAAGGCGATCACATAGATTATTGCATTTTTTAAACTTTAGAATGTCATTTGGTAACTGAAAAAGTTGCATCTAATCCGTATTTTTATTAATATTTGATGTCGTTAATCATATTAATCATTTTACTCCATTTTCAATTTTGTACCAGTTGATATTTTATACAATTTTTTATTACTTACAATATATATGTATATATGATTATAGTTTTTTTCAATTATTATATAGTATTGTATATTTTATAATCAAAGAGACGTTTCTCTTGTACCGTATGCAGTTGCTAGAGAGGTTTTTGGCGGTTTTTTGTGGAAATTTTTGTGAGGGTTGTAGTCTTGTATATAGTACCATTAAACTGGATTCTTTTTCCAAGTGTTTATCTCTATTGCGTTAAATTTACCCGGATAAATTGTTTCGTTTAAAAAATAACTAGTAAATTAATTGACATTTGTTTATATTTCTAATTTACACAAAACGTGTTTGAATTTGTTTTCCATGTTAGCAATTGTGCACACAATGTAAGCAAATTTATGTAACACCATGTTGGGAACACTTAGTGAGTAGAGTCAAGTGGTAATTTTAAATGTGAAAATACAATTATATTTTTTGTCTTAATATTATTGCTGATTTCTGTGTAGTGTATTTTCCATTTACATTAAAAGTGAATAGAATCTGTATACACTGCATTATATTTGTGTTTTTGCTGTAACTAATGTATTTGTAAAGTTTATTAATGCAACATGCGTTTCACTAACACATTATAAATTTTATATTTAAAACTGTAAACCAAGTGTACATATAATTTTTTTATCTATTTTACTGTATATTTAATTATAATTAAATTCTTACAATTTATACCATTTTTAGTGTTACACAAGGTTGTTAATTGATTGCCAGTACATTAATGTGTCTTATTGCAATTTTATTTTGTTTGTCTAAAACCAATACTTGTTAGAATTATTATTTAAAATTGGAGGTAATTTATAAAAATGTTTACGTAAAATAATATTAACAAGTTTATAATGTGATTTTGTTTCTATTGTGTTAAATATAAATACCGGTGTTTTTTATTGTTAAACTGTAGTGTTTAAATTTTAAATTATTTTAAACAGTTTGAATTTAGAAAAATAAAATGCATTGTAATTCTATTAAAATATTTTGGTTCAACTGATAGCATAGTTAGTACTTTAAAGCTTTGACTTAGGTAAAATACTTGGTTAAGAGGTTAGTTTTAAGGAATTATTGATTGATTGATTAAAGATGAGTGTAATTAATGATTTACTGTTGTTTAAATAGTAGTCTGTTAAACAAACAAGGTTTTTAATTGCTTTAATTGTTGGCAAATATTTAGAATTGTATAAGGTTTGTGTAAAACAAATTAAATATTGCGCTTAAACTGCCTTGTTTACCGTCAATACAAAATGACGGCCATGTTTTATTGGCATTAATATTTTTACAATTACAGTATGTAAGTGTTTGAAATATTTAGTCAAATCTGAGAATTTATTACAAAGCTCAGTGTAGAGGTAATAAATGTTATGTAGTCCAGATACTTATCAAAGTCTGAATGCTTTATTCCTTTTCTGGACAAGTCTTGCGAAAGAACATAGAACTGGCCTATAAATTTTAGGGTGTTTACTTAAAAGAATAAAGTTACTTGTTTTTTAATGAAAAAGGAAAAAGTTGAGAATACTGCATTATTATCTCCTTTAAAAAAATTCAACTGATTAGTATGCTCAAAAAATGAGCAAAGCTTGTGGAAGTCCGTTTTGTTGAAGTCTAGGATTAGAGCGGAGATAATGGAGTTAAATAGTAGCATGATTTTCATCTAAATATTAGAAACCTAAATGCTGATAACTATTTTATTAAATTATTTGTTACATCTTGATTTTATTCTTTAATATTATGTTGCTTACTTGTAATTTTTCCTGTTTTACTGAAACACGATTAGATTGTTTTAAAAAGATGCATATCTTTGGTGTCAAAATCTGTTGAAATTAAATATTCCATTTTATTGAATGATGTTGTTAATCAAAATATTAAATCTTATATACAATTGGCATTGAGGATTA
This sequence comes from Cardicola forsteri, assembly GCA_025895645.1. Taxonomy (NCBI): domain Eukaryota; kingdom Metazoa; phylum Platyhelminthes; class Trematoda; order Strigeidida; family Aporocotylidae; genus Cardicola; species Cardicola forsteri. Next base: position 434,810 of record JAKXYG010000912.1, on the reverse strand, counting down.
AAGGTAATAATACTCACCCACTACAGACAGATTTGAACAAATCTAAAGCTTCTGAATAAATCAGGAGAATCTACCTACACATGAAAGCCAAGACTAACCAGTACAAATGCTCATATCTGCCATACTTATCCAAAATATAAACCAATCCAGAATCAAACAAAATTGAACTTTTAACAAACTTATTAAAGTAGGAATTATTCCACTTACGCATTTGTTTAAGCTAATTTAGATATCCTGCAGTATAATGTAATTGTGCTTTATAATGACTTATAGAAAGTATAGTAATTTTTAATTGTGTTTTTTGAACATGTCCATTGTATTGACTAAAATTTATATTTACTATCATATGACATTTTACATTTCATTTTGTTCCTATTACATTCTACATTTCTACTACTATTTTTTATAATTTTGTAATTTTGTAAAAAAATTTTATTTTTTATTAATGGTAAACATGTATTTTTGCGCTGAATGTAACTCTAGTAAGATATTGAAGCTTAATGTAATAATAATAATAATAATAATAAATGTTAAAACCACATAGCCGCCTTTTTTAATGAGGAAAAATATATCCAGTTAATAGGGGTAGCATTATTAGAAAAAACAAGAATAAAAGTCGAGACTGTAACTCTGTGGCGGAAACGAGTGGGCTCTCTGACATCAATCCTTTTTTAATGAAAAATATGAGTAGCTGCTTCTCAGCTTAGAAGTTTTGACAGGAGAAAGTTTTCTATTTAATCAAAGGAGCATTAAAGTGTCGTAGGAGTATGGCCTATTTTTGGGGCAACGAAAGAATATACTACAATTTTTAAGCTAAGTCATTTATATTATTATAAAATACGGAGGATGATTTGTATAAAAGGCCAATTAGGAGGGATTATAAAGGTGAGATTGTGATACTGACAAAAAAAATATTAAAATTTGAAAAAGTTTATAAGTGGGTAATCAGATAATATAAGATCATTCCTGATGTACTACATACAGTCATCACAACAATCACATTTATATTTATACCGGTGTGTGTGGTAACTATCTATGCTAGATTTACTGCTTAGTTAATTAAGCATGAGCCACGTTTTAGTAATGCCTACTAGGTGAATATTATTTGTACAAACAACCGTAAACAAAATCAAAATAATGAGTTAATAGTTTAGTTTTTAACGTCTAGTAGACTAAAATTAAATCGTTTTAAAATTGTCTATCACTCAATGGAAGTAATTTAAACATTTTTAATCTATTATAATATGGTTTATGCTTTAAACTACTAAGGAAATTGTTTTTAAATTTTTGAACTCTCTTTAAACGTTGTATGTCACTTTTTAGAATAGGAGCAGTAATTTGTATACAATATTCAACACGTAACATAAAGGTTAAACACAAACATTTACTTAGGATAGGTCCCAAATTAAATATAAAACCCGTGTAAGCAGCTCTCTTATAATGTAAGACAAATTTGGGGGAAATGTAAACAATACCATTAAATCTTTAATTGAATGCATTGTATTTATTAAGTGCAAGCCAGATATAGAAAAAATTATACCTGAGAATCTTCAAAATGTAATGTAATTGCACTTGGTTAAATTTAGCAGAAAAATATTTTTAACTAACTAATTATTAATTGTTGCAGTAATTCAGGGTTAGTCTCCCATATTTTAACATCATCCGCATAAAAAAAGATGTTAGAGTGAACTACTGACTGTAAGTCATTAATAAATGATAAAAATAATAGGGGACATAGCACTGAACCTTGTGATATACCTGATGTGATCTCGCTGGGGGGGAAACGTATTACTTAATTTTAAACTAAAACTACAATCAAATAAAAAATCCTTATATAGAGCATATACAGTTAACTTACACAGCTAGGAAAAATATTCCCTAAAGTACATTTTTAAAAATTGATCAATCTAAAACCCTTTTGCGTAGCAAGAGTGTGATGCGCTGAGAATAGAAGGGATAAAGTGAAAGTTACACCTAAGTTTTTAATAAATTGGACTGAGGTAATAACATTATTTAAAGCAGATGCTCTAAAAGTATTTTCCAAAAGTCTCCCAAAACTGATATGCTTACATTGAGAAAGATTAAGAGGGAGCGTATTTTTGGAAGCCCAGTCCTAAATATTAAAAATATCTTGCTGTAAAATCTCAGGGTTAAAGCCCCATATTTTAAAATAATTAACATGGAGCAAGATGTTAAACTGAATTACAAGAAACAAATCATTAATAAATGTGATAAAAAGTAGTGGACCATGTACCAATCCTTGGGGAACTTTTGAGAATATCCCACAGGGACTAGATAGGTCACTGCCTAGCCTAACTCTAAAATTCCTTAGATGTAGATAATCACTAATTCAGTCAAACAGAGTCTCTACAATACCAAAAAACTTTAACTTAATTAATAACAAAGTATGGGTAACTTTATCAAAGGCATTAGCAAAATCAAACTATATGGCGTCAACAAAAGAAGTATGTTCTAAAAACAAGGTAAGGCTGTCAATATAATGTAATAAGTTTGTAAAACAGGAACTTTGAGGCCAAAAACTATGCTAAAAAAACTGATTAGATTATTTTTAGAAATAAACTCATTTATTCGAGCATTAAGTAGTCTTTCAAAAACCTTGCTAAGAGTGGAAAGGATGTTGATAGGTCTATATCTATCAAGGACCAATCTGTCACCCAATTTATAAATAAGCCTTATAAAAGCTTGCTTTTAGAAAAGTTGTGAGAGAACAGGGGCTAATATGTATAAACAATCTTTAAGAAATCTAGGGTAAAAAGAAGGGAAGGAATTATCAGAAGTCCGTTTATTTTTGATATACTTATATAGAAGGCCAAGTGATCAGAACACTTAGATTACCCCTTCGTTCTTGCAAATAACTCCCACAGAGGACACCCTTTAAGCTAAGTAAGCTCAGATTCAAATCCTGCCTGCGTCTAAACTATTTTTTATATAGGATCATCTCTGTTTGGAATAATTTACCAACCTAAATTGTTTTAGCATTGTCTTTAGGTTCATTCAAATAGGCCTCAGATGAGTATTATCTTAATAATTTTATTTAATTTATTAATTTATTATTATTATTATTATTATTATTAAGCTACACGTCCATTGGAGCGTTATTCATCCTTTTCTTTTTTTTTAATGATTATTGCAGTGTTTTTGCATTGTAATACGTAACTTGTTTTATTATTATTTTTGTGCATTTATAATTTTTGCTCGTTTTCTATAATTGCTAACTTCCACTATCTACCTTAATTTTATCTTGATTTCAAATATTTTTTCTGTGACTAATCTTTATTTACCTCACTATCCATTTTATTTTTCCCCCTGAAAATTTGAGACAATTGAGAACCGAGTACTAAAAAGCGTTTTGGCCTACTCAACTCGTGAAAAATCCTAAAATCCTGAATCCTTAATATCTGATAACATTGAATCGATTATCAAAGAATTTTTTTTATATAACCGTAAATAAACCTGGAACCTTATTTATTGTCCTGTTTCTATATATATAAGATAGCTTCACATCATAATCACGTACGGCAGGTTCTTCCCGTTATACGTCTTATTACAGTGTATCAACTTTTTGTTTCTTTTTAACATAATAATGTCAATATATTTAAACCGAGAATCAAAAAGAGATTGTCTTTTACTCAGGCTCATTACGTTTTTTACAAAAAACCTTGAGAGTACTCCTCCTAAATGTCTACGACTACTTTACATGCTGTACTTAAGACCTCATCTTGAGTATTGTGCTCAAGTTACGGCCAATCCTAAAATCTGACACACACAGATTAAATCAGGTACATAGGGTTGTCACTAAAAAACCTCGCGGTTTTAAATACCTATCGTACAATCAAAAGCTTAAATTTTTAAAATTATTTCCCCTAAGTGACAGGCGTTTCCGGGATAATGTTATCCTAATTTATCAACTTTTTAATTCCGGCTCTTATTCGCCTTTCTTTACTTTAGCTCAAAATTCACTCAGAGGGCATAACCTTAAACTATCCAAGCCTAGATCTTTTTCTAGATTGAGAAATTATCACTTTTTTCATAAAACAATTTGCCTGTTAACGTTATCTTTGCGTCCTCACTCCCAGCCTTCAAAAAGGCATATGACAAATGTAAACTTTCCAAGTTCACCTGATCTGACCATTTACTTTTGCCAAAATTCTGTTATTCTATTTATTTACTCAGTTTTATTTATTATTATCAACATTCTGATAAATTTAATAAACAAAACCGAGGATCAAAAAGAATTTTACTCCTACTCAACTCGGGTATCAACCTGTAACCTGTAACTCATGATATAGTTAACTCAGATATAGTTAAAAAATGTCATCCTGAAGCAGATAACTTTTTAATAGGCAGAATATCATGTAAGAGAAAACACACATCTCCTCCAATCCTTGTCTCTTGCTCCTCCTTTACCGACAAGGATATAGTTCTTAATAACTGGACTAATGTTAAATTTCAATTCAAAGGTATAAAAGTCACGAAAGATCTTCCCTTAGCTGAACGGATAGCTCAACAATCTAAACCCCTCATTCCTGCCCATCATGCCTTGCCTATAGTAAAACTCATCCCACTTAGACAGGAGATTGATATTGATTGTCAGGATTTTCGACAAACACCCCGGAGTCATCCCCGCCCTTCAATTCTTTATCGACTAAGACAATGCTCCCCATTGCTGCCACACCCACTTCTTTAAAAATTTACTTCACAAATAGTCTCAGCCTCTATAACAAATTAGATGAAATTCGGCAGATACTCTCTTCTCCCTTTCCCCCTCATCTCCTTGGTATTACGGAATCCTGGCTCACAGAGGATGTTCTTGATTCTGAACTTTCCATGGATGGGTACTGCGTTGTACGACAGGATTCTAGGAGGGGTAAGCAAGGTGGTTGTCTTTTCTATGTAAATGAAGATTTAGCTTTTTCATTAATCTCTGTCCATCCAATTTCCCACAAAGCTGACTATGATTTTCTTTACTTAGCAGTTGGGTCTTCCACTTCTAAGACTCTATTCTTCCTGCTTTATCGCTCCCCTACGCTTACCCATCAATCTAATATAGCACTTATTGATGATATTAAGCACATCCTCTCCCTACCATATAAGCACTTTGTAATGATGGGCGATTTTAATTGCCCTTTTATAAACTGGGCCTTCCCGTCTGCCTCTAGTAATTTTTTTGACTCACATCTTCTGGAGCTTAGTGCTTCATATGAATTAAAACAACACGTGAGATTTCCCACTAGATATAGGATTGGTTATACTCCTTCCTGTCTAGATCTCATTTTCTCTAATGATCCCAAAAATATCAATATGTTACCTTATCTACCTCCCCTTGGTAAGAGTGATCATATTATTTTGGCATTTGAAGTACACGTTCCATGCAATGTCCCTTCTACCTGTGATTCCAAGCTTAAACCTATACCGGATTTTAGGAAAGCTGATTTTAGCGGTCTCAGGGTCTTTTTATCTAAAATACACTGGGAACATTTATATTCTAATGATGTTGACACATCTTACTCTTATTTCATGAATGTCTTAGAGGAGGGGGTTAAATCATTTGTTCCTTTTAGAATCCCAAAACACACTAACCCCAGACTTCCAAGGTATATATGTAAATTAATTCAAAAGAGGAATAAAGCTTTTTATCTGTGGAAAACCACTAAGCTTCCCTGTTTTCGGTACTCATATATTGACATCCGTAATGAAAGCAATAGACTCATTAGAAGGCACAAAGCTAAATTACTTCATAAGCTTTTAAATAGAGCTATGCTTAATAAAAATTTATTATTTAAGTTCATTAAAAATAAGCGTAACTCCTCTAATTCTCAACCTAGCCTAAAAGATCAACATGGTTCTTTGCTTTCAGGACCTTCTACTTGTGATCTTTTTTAGGGAATATTTTAACTCTGTCTTTTAATCTCCACAATCTATCAGACACCATTACAGCTCAGAAATTCTGTCTATTCAGCCCCTAATAATTAAAACTTCTACGGTCTATACTGGTCTCTTAAATCTTAAGTCTACGTCTTGTGGAGCTGATGGGGTATATCCAAGGGTGTTGAAAGAATGTGCTGATATTCTTGCCCCTCACCTCGCCCATATTTTTAACCTTTCGATAACCACAGGGCAAATTCCCCCCATATGGAAGGTAGCCTTCATAAGACCTATTCACAAGTCTGGGTGTAGATTCAATCCTGATAGTTATAGACCTATCAGCATCCTTTCCTCTCTAGCAAAATCATGGAAAGGTTTGTTAGATCTCATCTACTTGAACACCTTATCAGACTTAACATAGTTAATCCTGCTCAACATGGCTTTATGCCTAAAAAGTCGTGCCTAACTAATTTAATAACCTACACGAATAGTATTACTGATCTACTTGATAAACACAGGTCAGTGGATGCTATTTATTTCGATTTCGCAAAAGCTTTTGACAAGGTTTCGCATGAACTCCTCATCTCTAAACTTATCCGTATAGGGATAGTGGACTCTATCTTAGCTTGGATTAGAGATTTTCTCTCAAATCGTACATTTAAGGTTAAGGTTAAATCTGATTATTCTACATCTTGTACTATCTCTTCTGGGGTACCTCAAGGGTCAGTCTTAGGTCCTTTATTATTTATTCTCTTTATCAATGATTTGCCTACATTAGTTTACTCTAATATATTGCTCTATGCTGATGATGTAAAGATCTGGGGTGGTAACCCAGATTTAATTCAAGCTGACATCACCAGTATATTTAATTGGTCAGTATCTAATCATCTTCCACTTAATAAAGCTAAATGTAAGCACATATCATTCGGTAAATGCTCAGGCAAAGTTTTCTCCTTAAATTCTCAGACCATCACTTCAGTAAAAGCAATTAAGGATCTTGGGGTCATTCTAGATTCTTCTCTTACATTCTCTGAACATCATCATAAGGCCACCCAAAAGTGTTATAGACTAGTTAAGTTTTTAGAAGAAATTTGGGGACTGTTTCTCCTCAATGCCTTCGTTTACTTTATATGTTATACCTAAGACCTCATTTAGAATACTGTGCCCAAGTCACAGCCCCAGTCCTTAAATCAGATGGCTATAGACTCGAAAAGGTTCAAAGGACAATTACTAGATTACCTCGCGGCTTCAAAAATCTATCCTACCCTCAAAGACTTGAATCCTTAAAACTGTTTCCCTTAAGTGATAGGCGTTTCCGGGGTGACATGATCTTGACATATCAATTATTCAATTCTGGCTCCTATTTGCCCTTCTTTGCATTAGCACAAAACTCACTTAGGGGCACAATCTTAAGTTGACTAAGCCCAGGGCTGACTCTAGACTGAGGTGTCATCATTATTCTCATAGAACAGTTACTCCATGGAATAGACTACCTACCAAGGTAATATCCACATTATCACTTTCATCATTCAAAAGGGCTTACGATAACTATAAGCTTTCTAAATTTACATAAATCGATCTTTCTGTTTTTCAGCTATCCATTTGTTTCCATTTATTGTTATTGTTCTTTTGATACAATTCCGATAATTAGAACCGAGGATCAAAAGGAGTTTTACTCCTACTTAACTCGTGTATTCAACCTGTAACCTGTAACCTGTAACCTGTAACCTGTAACACCTAAAATAAACAATTTCAAGGTTATTGAAAACCGATCTCTTTGTAACTAATAGAAATAATCTTAGGATAGAAAAACAATTTTTTAATCCTAATATTATTTCTGTTGATTATATAAAGATCGGTTTTAAACAACCTTGAAAATGTTTATTTTAGATGTATGACGATAATAACCTGCCCTCATGTACCATACATTTTTATACAACTAAATTGTATTTACTGCACGTTATTATTGTTTTTTTAATTGAAAATTAATTATTTAAAATAATATTATTAAAAATTAAGTTTTTAAATTTTCTTTTACCATTTTAAATAATTGCCCTTTACTTCTTGCTCAAAACAGTGTGCCACGTACGATCGTCGTAACTTTATTCAGCATGTCCTTCTTTTCGATATTTGATGATGTCAAACGCATGAATAAGCGACAGGTTTTTGAAAAAATAGTTTTAATTTTCTAGATTTATTATCAAATTTTGACTATTGCTGTAGTTATGTGTACTGCAATGATGATTTGGAAGACTTTGATCTTAATAAGTTATAGTGAAAGTCCACTCGTTGTTGTTTTGAGGTATTTTTATATTTTTATTAAATGATGTTTAGTGGAAGCATGGAGCCTGCTTTTCATCGTGGAGATGTTTTGTATTTGACAGCCTATCCAGATGAACCCTTAAAAGCTGGTGATATTGTTGTATTTAAAATAGAAGGAAGAGATATTCCTATCGTACACAGGGCTTTAAAAATTCATCAAAAGTAAGTTATTTAGTTTTGTTTAAAAAAAATTTTTTTCTAATTTTCTGAATTGAGTATAGTTAATTAATCGTACTTTTAAAAAATTGAAAACGTATTTTTACTATTTAATGACATAACATTAATTATATTTTTAATGTTTAACAAACTTATGCATTTTACTTTATTCCTGATATGGTTTAAGTTTTATTTCACTCATGTCACTACAGTAAATAAAAATGTAACAATATGTTACAGTTAATTTTCTAATGCTTTTTCAAACTGAATTTATAGTGATACACCTGATTACGTACTCCCACGTGTATTTCAAATGTAAATTATTAGCGGTAAACTCAATCTTACCTATTAGCTAACTGAATCTAATGGTCTTAAGATTTGAGTAATACTTATAATATCTCACTTTCTAATGATGGCTATACACTTGTGGATGCTCCGTACATAACGTCATTATTGAGCTCATATGATATAGATTTCCTTACATTTGATGTACACTGTTTTTTATATTATATATATTATTTTCACATCGAAACAGCACGTAATAATTTTGCAGATAGCGGGTGCTTTATAAAGTACTTTTTAAAGTTTGACTAATTTTGAAGGAACATCATTATAATATGCTTATGTCGATTACGTCAAAAGCTGTTACTTTCTCCAGAAAAACCTGATTTTTAATTAGTCATTTTGGGTTAAATTAAGCGTCTTAAAGGAAAATTGTAATTTTCGAGTGTTTTGAAACAGTTAGGTTTAATGCATGCTAAGTGTATTTTTTCTGAAGTTGGGGTTTATGGTGAAATGCAAACTGGAAAAAATGAATTTATATTTGTAGGTATCGGAATTAGTATTGAATGAGCAGAGGTTGATAGTTGAAGGTTTACTGTTTTTTTAATGATGTCACTGTTTTCATATTTATTCTTTCTTGCACATGTTTTCTTCAATTGCTTTTAAACCACTTGGAGGTTGTTACTAAGTCGAGCGTTTTCTAATTTGATTCTTTGTTATTGTGAATATTCTATTTAACTTTGTAATAATTTGACTTTTGTTCTTTTTGCGAGCAGTAGATAGTTATTCCATTCGATGAACTGTTTTATTGAAAAAAGTGATATTTAATCTAGTCCAGGATGTGCCATGTGGATATGACAGTCAAGAATGTCACCATTATTGGAAATTGAAACTTTATGAGTATGACTTAAACTTTTAGGATTATTAGAATTTTTGTAATGATTTGCATTGTTTACAAATCAATTAAAAATTAATTAGCTTCTCGTGTTTTTAGTTGTTAGGAAGATGTCTTGGTTAGAACTAATTTATTGGGAATGGCAAATGTAATTAAGTGTATTTCAATTTTACAGATGGGGAGGCTACAGGAGTAGATGGCATACCAATAGAAGTTTTTAAGTATGGCGGGATAAATAATATACAAGATTTATACTCCTTGATAAACTTCATTTGGAAAGAAGAGAAAATTCCAGAAGAATGGACACAAGCTATTATAATCCCAATCTATAAGAAAGGAGACAACAGACCCCGCTAATTATAGAGGAATCAGCTTACTTTGCGGGACTTCAAAAATGTTGGCAAATATTATCTTACGCAGGATCCGTGGTGAATGGGAGTGTCGAACACGAGCCAACCAGGCTGGATTTTGTCCTGGGATGGGATGTATCGATTAAATCCACACTGTTCGTAGAATGTTAGAACTTTGATCGCGATACCAACAGCCTATATATAGTGCATTTATAGATTATTCAGCCGCCTTTGATTTTGTTGATCGCAACCTGCTGAGGAATCTTCTCATTGTCAAAGGATTTTCTGCAAAGATTATTAACATTAATAAATTGTTATACACGTCGTCAAACGCAGTAATGGGATGCTAATGATCCTGAGGATTTGAGTAATGCTTATAAAGTCTCAATTTCCAATGATGGTGATATTCCTGACTGTTAATCCTCCACGTGGTGCATCCTGGACTAGGTGCCCCTAGGCATCTAGACTAATAACAGCAGGGTCCGAGTGCACAGCGGTATAACGGCTTCCGCTACGGCGGGTGGGTGCGAACATACACCCAGGATACTAAAAAGGTATCTAAATGTATACGTATAACATATGTAGCCCTTGGGCTAAGGGAGATAACCCTGACAAAAAATCAGGCGGTCTCGTCAATCTTTGCGAACAGTGGCGACGTCACAAGGATGCCGTCTACCAGCCAAGAAACTTTGTTATTCTTCCACGTTTGTCTACACTTGTCAAGCCATCGAAATCGATCGTTCTACATGTCGTATAAATATGGGAAATAATGAAGAGGTGACCACGTCACCAACCAAAATGAATGAAACGCAGTAATACGGAATGGATATTCTTTAACAGATGCAATTTACATAAATTCAAGTATCCGCCAAGGATGTGTTTTAGCACCCACACTCTTCGATTTTGTAGTTGATGGCAGTTTTGATGAAGTGACCCGGTCATTTGAGAGCTGTATAACTCATAATGGTCGCAAGATAGCGGATCTTCAATATGCAGACGATGCGGTTTTTATGGCAGAAGATTAGCAAAATGCGGTTGAACTTACTCAAAAAGCCTCAGAGAAATACGGTTTATATCTTAATACTAAAAAACAGTGGTTTTAGCGAACGTCCCATTTAGAAATCCAATTACTGTTAATGGTGGCCCACTCCCTTTGGTTGATGAATTTACGTACCCAGGATCGGTCATAAATAATAAAGGATCCAGCTCTTCAGAGATTCGGCGTCGTATTCGTCTTTTTGCTACAGTCTTTGGGCGTTTAAGTAAACCTTTATGGAACAAAATTAATATTTCTATTAAAACCAAGATTAGAATATATAAGCGTTTAGTGCGTTCCATTCTACTTTATGCATGCGAAACTTGGACTCTTACCCAAGTGGATACACAAAAGCTTGTTCAATTTGAGCAAAGCTGTTTAAGATCCATATGGTTTCGCTCTTTGTCCTCTATTGAACGCACTCATTTAATAACTAGTAAAATATTTCGTCCATTCCCCAGATATTTGTAAGTCTCTTAACAGTTATTGCTCATGTATCTCTAGCACAGTTAAAGAAAGACGATTAAAATGGATTGGCCATGTTTTACGTAGATCGCCCACTCATCCAGCCAGAATAGCTATGGAAGCCCACCCATTACCCGGATGGAAAAGAAGGCCAGGCGGCCAACGGAAAATTTGGACAGACGTAGCATGCGAACTCAGTCCTTTTATTTATGCTAAGCCCCCTCGTCCAAATGAATTATTTAAATGGGCGTCCGTTTGTTTACCCTATGCAGCCAACAGAGTTCGTTGGAGGAGTGTAACTCGTGATGTAATTAACATTTAATGTCAGCACACCTCAAGTGTCGTTCTTTAAGTACACTACAAAAGTTTTTGCAGACGTTTTGGTTTTTTGGACTACCCTGGGTGATAATAACCGGTGGGGGATGTTTATCCCTGATGATGATGAATTTTACGGAAATTGTTGAAAGTCCACGGTCCTACTGCGAGAATTGATAAAAACGGGTGATTTTGCTATAATTATGCGGGCCCTTGAATGGCTGCGCTACTCTAATTTCTCATGAGTATATATAATGGAGGGACATGCGGCACGAAACTATGGTTTATTTGGATGCGGGTTTCTGAGAGACTGGTCTGTAAGAGCTGTAATTCGATCTATTATTATAGTCAGCTAAAACATTTCAGTAGAAGTATATCTAACATTATAAATATACAAACAATATTTTACACCATTAGCATAAGAAAAGAAAGTCAGATACCAAAAATATTTAAGTTTATATAATTATATAATTTACAAAATCTAAATAAAAGAAACATTTTAGTAATATAGGTCTGGAGAGGTTTCATAGATCCCTCAAACCATAATGCATTATTAAAATTAGAAAGTAGTCATAGCAATAATATAAGATGTCGGTTAAGTTCAAAACAAAACAGCGAAAAATGAATTAGGTTACCTAGAGAAGAGCAATTTCATTAACGAAAACACCGAAGAAGCACTTATTGCATTTCAAAGACATAGACACTTCATTTTTTTATATTTCCTAGGTTCATTAAAAATCTTGGTAATTATAGAAGAATTGTAGTAGACATTTGTTCTGTCTGATGCAATCAACTTGTTTATTAACATTTAGCATTATGACGGTTAGATTCAGCAGCAACAATCGTGCGCAGCCAGTGTAGACAGTGATCCCACTTTCCATGAGCGGATATTTTGGTTTTAATGAGCAAATGCTAGATTTAATAACCGGTGCATTATCGCGAGTAATATTCACAGATTAGTCACTAGCGTCATGAGTTACACTCTGCCTTGTTTGAGTTCTGAGAATGATGTTTTTTAAATTTGGTCATCAGTATCTGCTCTGTTGACCACGGCTTTTAATTGATTTTTGTCAGAGTTTCGACCGCGAGTATATAGACCAGTTAGTCGCGGTCAGCCATCCTGGTGAGAAGACAAGCAATTTTTTAATTGCATTTTCTAGGTTCCTCTCCAGGTGGAGCAAGCAGTGCTATCCCTAAGTACGGCAGCTTGGTGATAATACTCAGGGTGACACCGATAGCCGTTGTCGCCTTCTTGTCAACACGTTAACGACCTTAACGCCTGAGTATCCGTTTGGTCAACGGCTGTTTATTTGGTACAGCCTTATTTACAGCTAACCTTTATTGCTAAAGGTCGTTCCACTATCCGCCACCCGTGGACGCGATAAGTGGGGTCGGTGTCCCCCCTCAGACAATCGACTTGTTTAGATGGGGTGATCGTTGTTCTGTTATTCCTTCGATAAATAGATTACAGTTCTTAAAATGTCTTCTAATTAGTTAACATACTAATTGATGTGAGTCATTTCATATATAATTTTTAAATATTGGATCTTAGCTATTAGTTGTAATGTGAATGTGAATGAATTTCATGTCTTTGAACACAATCTAATTTTCTTTAATTATATTTTTCTAGTAATAATGGTTCGATAAAAGTTCTAACGAAGGGCGACAACAATCCAGTGCATGATCGAGGTTTGTATGCACCTGGTGAAGATTGGATAACGCCGAAACACATTATTGGTCGAACCAGAGGGTATGTTTAAAAGTTCCTAATTTGCCGTGAATTAGCTAATCATCAACCGTGATAAACACCACCACCGGTTATTATTGCCTAGGATAATTCAAATTATCATGTGCCAACAAAACATGCACTTAATAAAGGACACGTGAAATACACTAACTTTAAACATTCATTCATTCATTTTGGTTGGTGACGTGGTCACCTCTTCATTATTTCCCATATTTATACGACATGTAGAACGATCGATTTCGATGGCTTGACAAGCGTAGACAAACGTGGAAGAATAACAAAGTTTCTTGGCTGGTAGACGGCATCCTTGTGACGTCGCCACTGTTCGCAAAGATTGACGAGGCCGCCTGATTTTTTGTCAGGGTTATCTCCCTTAGCCCTAGGGCTACATATGATATACGTATACCTTTAGATACCTTTTCAGTATCCTGGGTGTATGTTCGCACCCACCCGCCGTAGCGGAAGCCCAGTTATACCGCTGTGCACTCGGACCCTGCTATTATTAGTCTATATGCCTAGGGGCACCTAGTCCAGGATGCACCACGTGGAGGACTAACAGTCAGGAATATCACCATCATTGGAAATTGAAACTTTATAAGCATTACTCAAATCCTCAGGATCATTAGCATCCCATAACTTTAAACTTTAATTACATCTCGAATTAAACGCCTTTAGTGATCTCTATTAACTGTAAAGGATGAGCAATCGAACACTCAATTAAGTAATTCATTTAGACGGGTGGGTGTTTAACACGAATAAAATGACTGAGTTCGGGTGCTACAATGTCCGTCTAAATTATTTGTTGGTCACCCGGTCTTCTTTTTTATCTGGGCAATGGTTGGGCTTTGGTATCTATTCTAACTGGATGAGTGGGCAACCTTCATAGAACAGTGTCATTTAACATTAAGTCGGCTACAAATATTTGAAGGTGGTTGAAATATTTGATTAGTTATTAAACGGTTGAGCTCAACATAAGATGGAGAGTGATACCAGCTTTACTCAAAATGAACAAGCTTTGGTATGAGAGTTTTGTAAACAGAACTCACTAAATATTCTAATCTTGGTTTTAACAGAAATATTATTTCTATTTCATAAAGGTTTACATAAACATCCAAAAACTCCAGCAAAGAGGCGTGTTTGCACCGGTTATTATATCTAAAATTTCTCCTTTAAACATGGACTTGATAATTGTTTTCATATTTTTATATAAGAAATATGATGTTGGCATTGTGCATATGGTTCATTAAGTTTTGGATTTTTACTTTAAATGTTTTACACGGGAAACGCATCTTTTAGCAGTGGACATTTGAGTGAAGCCGAACGTGAACCCGCATTTAGTGTTGATGGTATGGATCGAACCCAGGTCCCAGTTGAGCGCTGTACCGCTAGACCATTCTGTTTTTGATTTAATGAGATACGGCCAATTGTGCTAATTTTGTAAAACTGAAAAAATCGTGAGGATTTGAGTAATGCTTATAAAGTCCCACTTTCCCATATTTCCGACTGTCAGCTCCATGTGGTACATCCTAGATGATGTACATCTAGACTAACAGCACAGCGGTGCATGTATACACCTAGGGTACTTGAAAGATATTTCAAGGTATACGTATACCACATGTAGCCGTTGGACTAATACAAATAGTTTTGACAAAAATTAGATAACCTTGTCAATTATTACTAACAGTGGAGTCATCACAAGGATGCCGTGTGTATTGTTCGAGGCGTTTAATCTGATATGTTTTACTAATATAGAAATGGTGAAGTAGTGACCTCATCTTCGTACATTTAAACTACCAAAGTATCGAATGAATTTTATTAATTTATTCCTTATGAAATTTTTTTTCCTTCAGTTTCATCCCGTATATTGGCATGCTCACCATTATTATGAACGATTTTCCACAGTTAAAGGTGAGTTTGTACCTTTTTCAGTTTGTATCTGTAGTAACTATAATACTCAGTTGGTGTGTTCCATATATATGTTAATTGGAAGATTTCCATTGACAGAATCCACAGTCTAGAGCAAGTGGCCGCACACGAAATTTAGTGTTTTTAGGCGCTCTGTGATAAGGTCTTAATTAATCATTACAAATGCATTTATGAATGCTATTGTTACTGCATGTTCAACCAATTTTACATTTTGAGATGTAAGAAAGACGGATTAATGAGAATGTATGTTAAAAAAGCAAAAAATTGTTTGTTTTTTTAGAAAAATTGTTGTGTAACTTAAAATATTAGCCACATTTCATTCATTCATTTTGATTGGTGACGTGGTCACTTTTTTATTATTTTCCACATTTCTACAGCATAGCAAACGACTGACTTCGATGGCTTAATAAGCTTAACAAACGTAGAGGAATGACAGTATCTTGGCTGGTAGACGACATCCTTGTGACGTCGCCACTGTTCTCAAAGATTGACGAGGCCACTTGATTTTTTGTCAAGGTTATCTGCCTTATCCCAATGGCTACATATGGTTACGTATAACTTAAGATACATTTTAATATCCTGGGTGTATACTCGCACCCACTCGCCGTAGCGGAAGCCCAGTTATTCCGCTGTGCATTCGGACCCTACTGTTATCAGTCTAGCAACTAATTTCCATGTTTTTCAATTTTTTAACTTTGCTTTTGACATAAATTAGAATTTTATGAAATTAATATAAAATATTTTACTTATACTGTTAAGATAAGATTTAACGAATGTTTTTGTACAATTTAGATGTGCTTCATATAATTAAATAATGTCATAAAAGCGAATAAATTATACTCTATTGATTTTGACAGCAGCTTGTTTATCTACTGTAGTTTAATAAACCTTTGACATTAAGTGCATATTATTTTATTTATAATATATTGTATATTAAACTAAAATCTTTTTTTATTTATTGTTAGAATTTAACTTTAAGTTAGACAACTAACTACGTTTGTTTTAGTAAACACATTTTCCTCCATTAGTATCATACTAAGGCAAATGGTAGGTGAAAGATTAATAGTGGATGGATGTAGTTTGGGACGATCTTCATGGTATTTTGGCCAGTATTTTATTTTGGAAGCAGTGGCTAAGTCGTTGGACCAACATATTTCTGCACGCTTTTGAAAATTGTGCACAGTGGAACAGGGGTTATTTGGGATGCTATGCGAACTTCGAATTAATGAAGAAATAGCTCTACCACTGTTTTGTAATCGGGCTTCAGTTGTAGACGAACCCAATACAAGTCGTACAGCTTGGAAGTATCACGCGATAATTGAAATTGCTGGAGATAGACACCCCTCACTGATTATTATCACACGGGTTAGTTCAAATTACTACAAGCCTTTTAATCACAAACTTTCAAAACGTACATTTAAAGTACGCTGACTTAATGTTAATTACATCCTAAATTACCGCAAAAGGTAGATAATTTGACGCCGAATTTAGCAATTTATTTAGATAGGTAGATTCGGTATAAATAAGATTGAAATATCTACTTATTGTTGGCGCACACATAATACGGCATTTTGAATGGCACTTTTGTAACGCCACTTTTAATGGCATCTAACTCCGTTTTTTAATCATGACTGATGCTGTTTAAATCTATTAATTGCTTACTCATAATTGTGCATTGCTCTATCGTTGTTGTTGTTCTACAAACAGTATGCATTGCTCGGGTCGATAGCACTGTACCTATTTGTCAATCGCAGCATTGAATAATCCAACGAATGTTGTACAGTTGAAGAGGAAGAAGGCTGTTAACGTTTAGTTTGTTTTTTACAATGTCTTAACACAAGTTGCTTGAGTTGTCCATAGCAAAATATTTTTTCTATTTTTTTTTAATTTTTAATTGTTTTATTTATTCGATTGGTAAATTATTGTGTGTGTGTTTGTGACTAAAATATACTCATTATTCAATTTGTCTTTTATTTGAAAACACCAAAGATGGGGTCAGCAATATGAACTTCAATCGTTTTGGTGAGGAGTTTGTGTTTGATTTTTTTACTTTATGTGTAGGGTTAAGCAACTTGACAATATTTCAGTATGGGGCTGGTAACTCACGTCTTGCATTGTTTTGCAACAATAATTTGACAATTGATCATTGAAGTTGATTAATGCATTTGCTGACGTCGCATCGTTATTATTTCTGTATTCGTACAACATATCAGAATTATTTCCAATAGTTTAGTAATCGTAACGAACATAGGAGAATAATAAACTTCCTTGTGATGGCGCCACTGTTTATGTAAATTGACGAGGTTGACCTATTTTTTGGCGGTGTTGCTTCTCTTAATCGGATGGCTGCACATGTTATACGTATATCTTACGATCTCTTTTAAATATCCTGGATGCATGTTTGCATCCACTAGTCAAAGCGGACGTTCAGCTATACCGCTGTCTTCAATATCTGATCTATGTTGGTCACAGTCTGAGATGCACCACATGAAGGTACAGAATCAGAGTTATCACGATTATTAAATATTGATATTTTATAAAGTCTCAATGATTGCAATAATTGGCGCGGAATAACATTATTGTCTGTTCCTGGTAAGGTGTTTTGCAAAGTAATTTTAACTCGTTTAAGTAATGCGGTAGATAAACACCTTCGAGAACAACAAGCAGGTTTTCGGAAAGGAAAAAGCTGTATTGAACAAATACTCACCCTTCGTAACATTATTGAGCAAAGTCAAGAATTTCAGCAATCACTAACAATCAATTTTATTGATTTTATGAAAGCTTTTGACAGTGTTCATCGAGAATCTTTGTGGAAAATCGTTAAATTTTACGGAATACCGTTAAAATATGTAAATATTATGCGTTCGCTATACCAAAATTCAAGTTGCTGTGTTCGAACAAAAAGTGGTCATACTGCTATGTTTGAAATTGTCACGGAGTACGTCAAGGATGTATTTTGTCACCGTTTTTGTTTCTTCTAGTAATTGATTTTATTATGACTCAATCCATAAATAATTTGTCTTATGGTATCAAATGGAACCAAGGCAGATTAACAGATTTGGATTTTGCAGATGATATTGGTCTACTCAGTGAAACCCCAAAAATGATGCAAAATATGACAACACGACTCAGTGATATCAGTTCTCGTATTGGCTTACAGATTAATTGTTCAAAAACAAAAGTGTTGTGCATCAAGTCAAACAATGATTTACCCATCAAAATTAGTGGACAAAATATTGATACTGTTAATTCTTTTACATATCTGGGAAGCATCATTGGTAAAGACGGAAAAACCGAAATTGATGTTAAAGCCAGACTTGGAAAGGTAATGTCAATCTTCAATAGACTCAAACCAATATGGTCATGTTCTTCAATTCGCATGAAGACAAAACTTTGTTTGTACGCATCAATAATCATTCCTACGGCAATATATGGGAGTGAAACGTGGAAACGTACGAACAAGATTGATAAGATGGTGGATGTTTTTCATCGCCGGTGTCTTAGAAGTATTTTAAAGATTACTTGGCGCGATCACATTTCAAATGATGAGATCATGAAAATAACTGACTGTCGTTCACTCCGTGACATCATTACAATTAGACGAAGAAAATTACTTGGTCAAATTCTACGTTTACCGCCCGAAAGACCAGCAAGAACGGTTTTGGAATGGACAATTGTAAATGGTAAAATAAAGGTTGGCAGACCAAAGAAAACTTGGCTAAGAACTATTCGGGAAGATCTAATTGAAATGAATGTTTCATGGGCACAAGCAAAACGTTTGGCAGAATGTTCAAATACATGGAAACATTTTGTTGTTTCATGTTCTCTTTGAATTACGAGACTTTGATGTTAATTTTTGCTGTAATTGTTTTCTTATTGCCCCCTAGGTACAAATTTCGAATGATTATCTCATTAATTAGTGATACTCAGTCTTTAGTTTGTTTCCCACATAAATTATAATGACAGAAAGCAAACAAAGACTAGCGTTTATTTACTCGCGCTAAAACATTATCAATGTAACTAGCAACAAGTGAATACAACTCATAGATTGCGAAGATGCATGTTTATTCAAAGAAAGATCAATAGTCGTGAATTTTTTGTTACTGTTAAAAACTCGATTGCTAAGTTGTTCTTGATAATTTTTCATAAACTCACCTTGCTACAGATTTACTAAAAAATTTTAATCTTGACACATGCATTGTGCGGAGTGAAGTCGAGTATTTGGACAGCCATTACATAATTATTGCAACAAATGAAAGTACACCTAACCCGAAATATTGACGGTTTAGTATTACGTCGTTAGCAATCAAATACATTCGCACAACTGACTGTAATTGTTAGAGTTTTAAGAATAACATCTATAAATGCGTCAATTATAAAACATTTTTACACGTATGATTATCAGAATTTTTTTTTAATTTGAACCTTTTAAAGATGTATAAAACTATTTTGTTTTTCTCTATCATTTAAGGATAATGCCAAATAATGAAACGTTTTAAGTATCATTCATTCAACTACATGTAATTAGAAAATGTTTCAACTTTTATTAACCACGTTAAAAATTACTTTGGTTTTAACATTGCTATTCAACTGTAAATTATGTGAAAGAAATATATAATTTGATATATTAAATAGGAATGTTAAACCTGTATTACATTTCCCTTTCCATTATGAACGGAAATAGACAAGGTAAGGGTTTCCAGGTGTATTTATGTGCTCAAAGCAAGTTGCATATCAATAAAGAGCACTTGATTGTAAATTGATAAGATAAACATTCACAGCATCTGAAAGTTTCTAAACAAAATATTACTTTTGTTGTTGTTTTTGAAAAAAAACAACAAATTATTGAAAATTATTCACGAATTTCTGACTCCGAATCCCACAAATGATCGCGAAAGTTGTCCATAATAATTGACAAATTGTCACTTGTTTTGCGCCCTACTTGTTCGTCCAAATCAGATTTGGTTGGCACAATGCCGTTGGTTGTTTGTGAATTCGTCCATATATTGAGACTGGATGTCGACAAGCATGAATTGAGATGATTGGTGAAAATATTTTCATCCTTTGATTTAGCTTGGCTACATTGAATGGTAAAATAGAACACGCTAAATAAGTAGCATTGGTCTTACAAAATATACAATGGTTAGAAAATAAGGCAACGCCTTCCATGCAAACAACCAATAGGTATTGGTTTTAGAATGCAGATAATTAGTTGAAAGGTTGGTAGACTGTATAAACGTTTAGAAAGCTTTAATTGAAATGGGTGTTGCCTGCAATTAATCGTATAGTTGCAATGAACAATCTTGTTGCTCCACGCTCTTTATAGCAATTAAGTTTATAATAATAATGGTTAAATTTTTCGAGTTATTGTTACTATTTTTTTGATATTGACAACCAAC
Source organism: Cardicola forsteri (assembly GCA_025895645.1). Taxonomy (NCBI): domain Eukaryota; kingdom Metazoa; phylum Platyhelminthes; class Trematoda; order Strigeidida; family Aporocotylidae; genus Cardicola; species Cardicola forsteri. Next base: position 414,031 of record JAKXYG010000912.1, on the reverse strand, counting down.
TAAATTAAAAACTGAATGCCATATCTTTGTGACAATTTCAGACCCAAACTAGATCAATCTCACTGCTAACATTAAATGCAAATCCACTTGTTAAAAAAACTTCTCATAAGCAGAAGAAAGATAAAAATGACAGTACTTCAATATGAAGAAGAGGCAAGTCAACTTTTATGGCAACTGAAAACGTTTGCGTAAAGCTTAATTATTTTTAATAGACAACAATTCTATTAATAGAATAACTAAATCATAATTTGATAAATAGATACACATGTACAAACAAAAAATAATAAAATAGAACAATTAATAGAAACATTTAATATATAAGAAGCATCTTTGTCTCACGACACTCAGTATTTACATGTTGAAACAGCCATTCCAACGACAAAAATAAAAACTTACTTCATGTCGCGCAAACAAGACGTCAACAAATTCTGTTTCGTGTTGTCCATCTGTCCATCGTTTTCTGTGTACGATAAAAAAAGGATTGTGTCAGCACTACATTTGCATAATATAATAAACATGTTCGCCTAAAGATAGGAGGCTATAATCAAAATAACACAATTCCCAGGTTGATTGACAAGAAGGCTAAATCTGCTTTCTTCACACAAAAACATTTTGTTGAAGAAACGACAAGAGGACTTCATTTTAGAAGATTGTGGCATCAATGTAAAAAGATGATGATATGGTTGATTTGAGACAGAAAAACGTTCACTTTTTGACAAACAAAAACTTAAATGCCGAATGAAAAAATATTGTTGCCTTTTGTTCTTTAAAACAAATGGGTTTCGTAATATATATATATATATATATATATATATAAAGAGAGAGAGAGAATATATATATATATAAAGAGAGAGAGAGAAAGAAAGAATTTTAATATCAAATGTAGCCATTTAGCTGAAAGAATTGATACAGAAAAATAACCAAACAGTCTGCTAAGTATGTAAGCGTAAACAGTAGATCACAAGAACGTAGTCTTCAACCAAATTAAAAATTGTCCAGTTATAATATAATAATAATAACGATAATTTGAAGTTGCATCATATCACCATTTGGCTTCGTACGTTTCAGCGTAACATAATTTGCCGTATCTATTGGACTATTGTTGGGCCAATCTGCGTCGTCCGAGTCTTCGTCGCACAAGGGCGTTGAACACGACCGCTCGATTTCTCCGTCGAGGTTCGACAATTTGTCTGGCCAAGGCTCTTTCTACAAACGAACGAAAGTCATCTACTTCAAACTGAACGCAACATTTATTTTAATGTGCCAAGCACTTCTCACAAGTTCCTCATATCTTTTTGCATTTTACATATTAAAACCCATTTTATGTGTAGATTTTAAACTGTCTTAACTCAATGTGTGCTTTGTGGTTGCATAAGTTTCCTTATTAGCAATTTGTGTAAACTAAAATTTTACTCATTTTTTGTCTATATGTATCTATTATAATAATAATGATTATTATTACATTAAGCTTTAATACCTATATATATACCACATGCAACTATTTTTCTAAAAACTGTCATAAAAGAATTACATAAGTTTTTAATTTTTGTAAAATAGTAACGCTGTCACATAAATGCTATTTAATGATCCAAAAGGTGTACTATTCTTCTACGCTTATTGTGCACATAACGTTACTCGTAAATATAAAACAATAAAAAGCTGTCGTTTAAGATTTTATTCAAAGATATTTCAAAAAATAATAGAAGAGTCATCATATTACCAACTAACTAAACTAAATTGATTAATAAAGCAATGTGCAATTACAATATTTCGAAAATAAAGGCTACATAATATAATAAACACTTCTTAAGTAATTTCCAAAGTAAAACAGAAATGTTCCTACCGACTTCAACAAATCAATTGCTTCCAACAAAACAAGGAGGAAATGTATTCATATACGATCAAAAACAAATATCTACTACAATTTATGCATTTCATTATGACGTTCAATAATGTTAATAGCTGTTTATATGCTCGATATAACTTAACCATTGTTAATGTGTGGTTTTCAATTTAACCATCAGTTTATATTGTCATCATTACTACTACTTCCTAATTTTAATTTAATACTTTATAGTTTGAAAGATTTATAAAACTATTTCTCCTTAACCATGTTACTAAAACCTTTTTTTATTTTTGTAATTATTGTATAACATTACGTTAGTTTGGTCTAAAACTCCTACCTATTTACGAAAATTGTGTAAAAAAATTTTTATTTTATTTTATGATGCTGAATGTATTTCTACTGAAGTATTCAAACTATATATACTATTATTGTCATTATTATTATTAATAATGGTTTAATAATAACAAACTTCAATATAAATTTAAATAGTATTCAACTACAATAAGGAACGGATCATTTACATATCCATATAAAAAAATGTATTTGTCTTTAGAATACATTATTTGGCATTCTAAAAATTATTTTAAAAATTAACATTTTATAAAACTTGTTTTGTAAAAAGAAATTTCTTTTAATTTACTTTTTTTATAAAAATTGGTACAATAAAAAATACCTAATTTAATGACTAGTTTAATGTGATTAGTTTGAAAATTTTGGTACATTTTGGGGGTCTAGTTTATTCTATTAAACTACATAGGATTACGCTAAATTTTGATCAGCCAATGAAATTAAATTAAGTCAAATTTTATATTAAAAATGGAGTGACGTTTAGTAAATCTCGAAAATTAGTAAAATAAACGTGTTTAGAATGTAGAACGTTTTTGTGAATAAAACATCTAACCAGTTATATATAAATGGACTGAATGGATCTACAATCGAAAGGTATGTTCATTTTAATATTACAAAATTGAAAAGAATTTGAATAATAAAATTGAAGGAACTAAACAAAGAAAATTTGGAATATTTTTAATATCGGGTTTTCAAAAAATACATAAAATTGCCAAAAACTTTTTAATTTTGGGATAATTTATGTTCTATTTAGCTGTACACAATGATTCAGATTAGTGGAGTTTACCAAAAAGTATAAAATTTACCTTGAATGTTTTTAAAAGAAAATGAAATTAAAAATGTGTGTGCTGTTATTTACAGATTTCGCACTCAATATTCCAAAGTCAAGTGTGGTGTGGATTTTGCTAAAGGTAACAATTTTTTAATGAAATAAATTGCTACATGTTATTTACATAGATAATGCACTAGAAAGTATCTAGAGTTACAAAAAGGAATTCGTACAAACAAAATCTTAAACAGAAATAAATGAATTTTTCTTTATAATTATTGTAGTCATAATTTTACCAAAATGTCTCAAAGGATTTAAAACATGTTCAAAATAATACTCCGGTACATTAACAAAATAGTAATGTGTTTTTCACTATGACTTACAGTTTACTATCTGTTTGACCTATTTAGACTGCAAAAGCCTTGTTAAACAAAAAAATGGACCTTTGTACATTTGATCCTCAACATCCCGGAATTAAGTATTATTAATTTTATGTTTGGTTTTTTTAAAGGATAGGTTAACAAGTAGTAAAATGACGTATTACTTATAGAGAATATTGTTTATGTTATGAAGAATCGAGTTTCAAAGGATTTTATTGATACCTTGATGGACTGAGATTGGAAATGGCTGGCAGAGCTTACAAAAAACAGTGAATGTTCCTTAAATTGTTACACTATAAGATTTGTAACTTTTTCTTTACATATTCATGCATTTTAGTTAATAAAACCTTTTTTTAACGACTTATGTGCTTTTGACTTAAATTTTAGTAAATGGTGGTATTATGCTTTATTGCAAGAATAGATGTTGTTGTATATTATAATTAGACATTATTTTTGCGAATAATGTTACTTGATGTGTATTGTTAAAGTATTATCTTAGGTATGCAATAGTAGGAGTTAAAGATGTCTAAGATAAATAACTAGAGCAGGATGCTACAAAGTATCACAGTGCTTCCATTTTCGCACGTCAACCATCTTAAATTGTACTTTATAGATAGAAAACAATTTAAAAAATACATATATGTGTTCCAGACAAACTCAGTAAAATTAACAATTTTTATGAGTATTTTCATAAAACTTCAATAAATTTTTTTTATATTACAGCATAGGAATTTACAATCTTTAATTACTTACTACTGAAATAATATTCAAGTAATATAATTATTTAAAGCAAATATTAAAACACACCATCTTGTTAAAATCTAGGTTAGTATTTCCATTCAAAGTATGATTTTCGGCCAGTTCATTTTGCGTATTGTGGCACGTAGTCCAAATCACTTTAGACAAATTTTGGTGATTATCTTGACAACAACCACTCCTAGTGTTATTATTGTTACATTGTAGTTCATTGTTCGACCCAGAACATGTAGGCAGTCGGGAACGTTCATCGCCATGTGCACGTACTGTTCTCAAGTCATCATCTTCTGGATTGCCCATCGTTTGGGCCAAACGGCCAATAAAAAGACACAAATCTTTAAGTGTTTTTTGAAGAATTTCTATATTACTATTACCATGTTCATTGTCCGATCTAAATGGTAACGTTGATTGTTTTAAATGTAAAATGTAAAATATGTATAAATGACATAATAAAGCTACAAAATACAAAGAGTAATTATGAAATCTATAAATTACACATTTTTCATTGATTAAATTGTTGTTAATGCAAATACATCCCTGTAATTCCAACTACTGGTTAACGCGATAACTCTGTAGATAGAACAGGAAGAGAAAGGAATGCATTTGTTGGGAAAAGATTAAATAATTTCTAAGAAAATGCAGATAATTATTGTACAACGTTGAGTACATGATTCGAAACATCACAATCATTTTAAAAATAGACTATTTTTTTAAAACAAAAGACGACTTATTGTGTAAAAGTGGAGATTCTTTTATAACAGATGTAACAGTATATTGATCAATTAATATTCTTATTATTATTATTTTACATTTGCTACATTAAATATTTAACGGGAAGCATCTTTCAGCAGTAGACATTTTAAAGAATCCGAACGTGAGCCCGTAGTTTAGTGCCGGTGGTGGGAGTCAAACCCATGCCTACCGAGGTCCAAATCGAGCCTTGTACCGCTATTATTATTATTGTTATTATTATTACTATTATTATTACTGCTAAAAAAATACTTATTCTTATTCTTATTCTTATTATTTTATTATTATTATTATTATTATTATTATTATTATTATTATTATTATTATTATTATTAATTATTATTATTATTATTATTATTATTATTATTATTATTATTATTATTATTATTATTATTATACCATTTCATACAGTAGAAAATGAAAATTTTCTAAACATACTTTGTTTGCTTCTTTTAAATGTTGTATTTATATGTAGATTAAATGTTACACGTTTATTATAGGGTTTTCTGAAATGACACACTAGAATTGTCAGATTCACTTGAATAATAAATTCGCTTGATTAGAGCTAACTAGAAACATTACAATGTACACCTGTTTGATCCTTGTTTTGGAATAATCAGCATTGCATATCTTTCAAGTTTCACATATACTTACATCCACACCCTAGTTGGTATCAAACATCAAATAGTGTGCGTTACTACCGCCAACAAGCAAGTGAATAATCACTTCTACTAGGGGTTTTACCATATAGGTCCTGGCATACTGTACAGTATTTAATAGCCTACATGGCACGGTTCCGTTGTGCTTATTGTGGTGCTTTCAAGAATAATACATTAGATGTTTATCGATGAAACAAACATCCAACTAAAATTATTACACCTTCTATCTACTATTTTTACTTGAAACAAAATGTAACTTTATTTAGAAATTTAACTTTACTTTGCTCTATTTATATCTTCAGTCAATTGAGTCAACCGATTCACAAAATTGCGCAATTCTGCAACCGTTCCGACGTCTCCGTTGAATAACGACGTATTATTTGCCGATACAATGGAATGATTTGACTTAAAAAAATTGAAAAGTATAATTCAATCGCATGTATTACTTATCTCATCTCAATTAATCACAGCAGCAAAAAAGGATAAAAATAGTAATCATAATAATAGAAAAAGCATTTATTATTATTATTATTATTATTATTATTATTAGTATTAGTATTAGTATTAGTATTAGTATTAGTATTATTATTATTATTATTATTATTAGTAGTTAGTAGTAGTAGTAGTAGTAGTAGTAGTAGTAGTAGTAGTAGTAGTAGTTTGCTTGAAACATGTCTTGCCGAAAACATGTTTCACACTATATGGACATTCAGTGAAGCCAAATGGCAGCCCGCATTTAGTGCCAGTGGTGGCATTGTACCACTGGACCATTGAAATAATCTAATAATGTGATTTAATATATCCTTATTGTTGTTTATAATTGTAGATGGACCGCATCTACAATTCCCATTACTGCAAATAACGTAACTATTTGGCTGCAATGAATGTAGCGTCGATATTGATAACCAACATTTTCTGAATAATGTTTCAATTTGTACGACACAAAGAACACCATTTTGAAAAGAAACTCACAGTGAGGCACGACCAATCAGAATTGAGTGTAATAAAAAAACAGACTAAATGTCGAATCGTGTCTATGCATTGTTTGTCTTTCGTGTAATAAACGTAGCAGTAGCGTTGTTGTCTTTTCAATTTGGTCCTATAGACGAGGTTTTGCGAGTAAAGATACAGGCATCAACTGGTTGCATCTTAGCTGATCGGTAACGACAGTGCAGCGACTAGCGACCGGACGTTACAACACCAACACAATTTCGTCAACGATTAGTGACATGCCTGAAACACCTTCAATTAAGAATTCAAATTTGCTTAACAGTATTCATTGTCTTTTGACTGTCAACACATGACTACCTACTCCAGAATGGCACAAATAAGCGTGTTAGTAGACGAAAACTCCAATGTAAAGGTATTTGATTGCGCTTATCGTAGTGCTAACCTCTATTGTAGGACTGCAAAAAAACTAATTGTGTAAAATTACCTGTTTTGGTTTTGATTGATTTGACAGACTCCTCACTGCGTCTAATTCAGACTGAAGAGATACAACGTGATTCTGCAAAACGTAAATAGAAATTAATTAATTAAACTAAAATAGAAATTTGGATAAATTATCGATTTTATGATACTTATTCCATTTAATATTGCGTTGGTTTATAAGAATCCTATACAATATTATTAATGGTTATAGTTAAACACACAATATGTTAAAAATTGTAACATTGAATTTGTAAATAAGGGTACATTAAATTATTTTAAATTAAGCCTTTACTAAAAAACGTTTCATCAAATTATTTTTGAAAATATTTTTTTACACTCTCGTCTAAGGTACACATTACTTTTGCAAGAAAAATCCTTCGTCTAATGCAATTAATTAACTAAATTTTCCTGTTTAAATAGACCTAAAAATGTAGTTTTAAAAGAAAACAAAACTCAAAAATATTTATAAATGAGATCTATGACTTTTTTCTACTTTTAGTCGAAAAACAACTCTCTCAAATCACGTATACCAATTTTAACTTGCTTCTAGTCAACATAACAACCATCCGGAACGCTTGCGTTAAAAATGTAGCTCACTTACAAATTTTTGGATTACATACAGGCCACATTTTTAAGTTCACACAACCCTCAAGTCTATTGACTAGCAAATTTAATGCACCAAACTTTCAATCATAAAGGTTGGTCAATAGAAATTTTGTTTTTTTAAATCGTTTGTAGTGACACGAATAATCTATTATGCAGTTATTAATCTGTTTGCTAAACACAACCTTCATTTCCACAATTTTCCCAATTTTTTAAACTAATTGTGTTGCTTTAAAGAGATGTATTCCTAGTATATCAAAATAGGTAAGGTTCGTAAAGTTGAGGAATATTGCGACAACTGTTAACGTTCGATTCAAACCTGGATGAGAATGAGTTGGATCCCCATCATTGGCACTAAATGTGGGCTTCTACTAAAATGTCAGCTTGCTGAAAGATATTTCAGTAAAACGCTTAAAGTGATAACACAACCAATACAATGAAATAATAGTAAATGAGAATAATCCTGTCGTTTACATGTTGACTATGACAAAACGATAGTAATGAGTCAAAATTGTATAAAGTAAGACATGACATGCAAATCATCCTGAGGATTTGAGTAATGTTTATAAAATCACAATTTCCAATAATTGTGATACTCTTGACTGTTCGTCCTCCACATGATGCAACCTGTACTAGTTTCCCAAAAGCATCTAGATAAATAACAGCAGAAACCATGTACACAGTAGTATAACTGGGCTTAGCTAATGGGTGCAATCATACACCCAGAATATTTAATAGGCATCTTAAGGTATATGTAACCATAACGCTGACAAAAGATCAGGCGTCTTCATCAATCTTTGCCAACAGTGGTGCCGTCACAAGAATGCCTTCTACCAACCAGGAAACTTCGTTATTCTTCTATGTTTGTTACGCTTATCAAGTCATCGAAGTCGATCGTTTATAAAATTCATCTATTATAATTGCCTTAATCAATTAATTTTTGTGCTTTTTGAATGCACCTCTTAAATTCATTTCTCAACCTAAAACCTATAAAACGATGACATATAATTTAATACTCCCTTTTACAATATTTTCAAACTTTAGTTATACAATCAGTTTATAATGACAAATTATGTTTTGCAATTTTGATAATACTGCATGTACTGTTGTATCAAAATATTTCAAATTAAAACCAAATTTTAATTAGTGCGTTTTTTCATTTATGCAAAAATAAGTTCAAATTCATTGTCAAAATTACAGAAAAGTGAAAACATCAGCTCATACAAACGACATTTTGTTGAAGTAGAAAACAAGTATGTATAATTGAATGAATAGCTCTTGTTCATGTAATGTTAAAATATGCAAAGGATAATCATTATCGAAAACGTCTCAAATGTTGTTTATTCTAAAAAAGCAACTGTGTTCATTGTATACAACTGACGACCACATTCATTTGTCATCATTAATATCAATTCTTGACCCTCAAAAATAATATTGCTACTTTATCCGAAAAATAATTGGTGTCACAATCGCTGCAATAGCAGTCAAAAGTGATTTTACTTTTATTTATTTATATTTACTACTTTGAATGTTTTACGGGAAACAGTGGACATTTTAGCAAATCTGAATGTGGGCCCGCATTTAGTGACGTTGATGGGATTCGAACCCATGTCCACCGAGATCTAAGTCGAGCGCTGTACCGCTATACCACCCCCGACCTAATACTCAATAACCTAGTGGTATTTTTAAAGATATGTCACGACACTGTAAGCTATTTGGTCGAAGGAAACAACCTCAACAAAGACGAGACTGATGTGTTATTTATCAACAGTGATAAACAGTGAAAGGAAATTGTTACACACGCTTTAAACAAATAACCAACCGACGCACCATCATTTGCTTAATTTTCAATCGCATTTCTTTTACGCTGACTGCCCGATGGCCTGGAGTTTTTGTGCGCCCAACAGACCAGTTGGAATCGTGGGAAATGCTGCCCGAAATGGGACTTCTACGTACACGCTGTGCTGCATCCTGTCTAGACATTGAACAATTGTCGAGAACAGCCGAATTCAATTTCAAACTTTTCGATTCGAGACACGTTTGACCCGGATGATGATCGACGGGATAGCCACTAAATTGGCGGAAAAGAGGCAGTTGGAATTGTTACTTATACATTGTGGTTAGGATTAGAGTTCAATTCGGTTCATTATGTAATGATTGCACTGAACTTTAATATCATATGAGATAAGCTTAGCATATAAATACATTGCTGCCATTAGTTATAAAAATAGAACAAACGAAAATAGTACGAACGATAACAATAAGATTGAAGTCAAAAATATAATAATTAATATAAATGTAACAAATACATGTAAGCAATGTCGTTAAAAAACAAATTTTAAAAAAATAATTTCTCAACAGTGGACATTTTAGCGAAGCCGAACGGGGTAACGAAGTCAATTTTCCATAGTTCTGGATTAATCAGTAATTAAAATAAGTGATTTTTTAAACGTAATAATTCTAGGTTTAATGAGTAAGTATAATCTCCTTGTTCTCCCAAATACCTTTGTCTCTTGTATTTCGTTCAATTTGTTTAACAAATTATAAGTATGTTTTGAAATAATGGTCCACTATTTCATTTTAAACGATCATATGTAATTACGGAGGCTGTAGAAATCTGACAATAATGAATTTTTCTTTTTCCGATCCAATATAAAAGAACTGACAATAAACATGATATAACATATAATTGAATTATATAAAACTTCACTTTCAATTTTCTGTTTTATGTAGGAAGATGTCATTAATTTTTTAAAAATATAATCTACTTGATCCAATTATCACTTGGAAGAATGCAAGAACACAAAAACACAAAACAGTTCCACGTCTTAATATGTTTTGCCAAAGTCTTTGTTTAATCCCACGTGACATTTACTTCAAATAAATATTTTCCAATAATTCTTAATCAACGTTTCCGTAGTCTTTTACTATCTTCTATTTTTTATTACAAAACCGTTCTTACCAATCTTTTGCAGAGAGTAAACGTAAAATTTGACCAAATAGTTTTATTTGTAATAATGTAATGTAGTAGACGAAAATTATTTCTTCTTGTAATCAAATTAAAAATAGTCAACTGTCTTAGACTGATATTTGCTCGCCTCAATATGTCACTTCCATATAGAGCTGTGAAATTGGCAATTAATGGGTAAAATAAAATTTTGTCTTGAAACGAATAAAACAACGTAATTTTCAACGTATTTTCAATTCATAAACAAACTATAATCACCCTTTCAGATATGTAAAAAAGACTAATTCGATATTTTATCCTTTAATTTTAATAAATTATTATTTGCCAATATCATTATTATTAAAACGATAGGGATACAACTCCTTACCGCGAGCATCTAGATGCTCTGGCTGCAGTCCTCCATGGTATGCCAAACGCAATACCCGATGTTGGGTGAATGCGCATTGCGGACGAGTGAGACCGTGCCGATACAGACCGCTTAATAGGCTGATCATTCAGTTTTCCCACTCCTGGAGGCTTCCATATCGAGCGCTCTGATCCCGAGTGAACTTTCATTAGGCGAGGTTGGCGGTAGATTCTATAAACAAGTTGATCTTTATCTGCCGTATGATGACGATTCTTTACAGGTCCTGTGCTACGACTCCGCGTATGACACCCCGCAGGCTATAAACAGTAAAAACAAATAGTAATAACTACTTAAAAGCATCGCCAGTAGTTTCAGAATATCATATAATGTTATTCAAAGTGAAGAAGTGCAAAAAATATTAAAAATGGATCTTCATCCTAATTTCGCTCATCATAACATTGAACAATATACAATTGAAAAACATTTTTACCAAAAAATATTTTAGTATAACTGAACACAAAGGTCTACTATTAAACCCTATAAATTAATATTCAAGTTTAATAACTAACCTAATTATGTCACCCCCAACATATTCGTTGTGGTTAGTGACGTAATCATTTCTTTATTATTCACATTCAGTATATTTATTAAATAATTGACTTTGATGGCTTGATAAAGATAACAAACGAGAATAATACTTATCTTGGCTGAAAGACGGCATCCTTGTGACAGTACCACTGTTTCCAAAGATTGATGAGGCCGCCGATTTCCTTAGAGCAACAGTTACATATGGTATCGATATAGATTAAGATACCTTTTAAGTATCCTGTGTGTATGATTGCACTTATCCACTGTGTCAGTTTAGGCATTTAGGTGCACCTGACATAAGATGCGCCACAATTGAAAATAATGCCGTTATTGAAAATTTAGGCTTTATAAACATTACTTAAATAGTCAGTATCATTAGTTTACAGTTATATGCCTAATGATGTTATCGTATAATAAATTATTCATTTGTGTTTTATCACGTGATTAATGTGATACATTAAATGGTCATTTATTCTGTTTGTGTATGTAGGTGTGTGTTTTGACACATTTTTGTATTTATGCTTCATTAACTACAATCAGGTTATCAAATAAAAATCAATCCTTGTCAGTAATCACATGCCTAAGTTGGGGTTAGGATCTAACAAAAACCCCTTCCATTATCAACAACACACATTTGGCTGTGTTCACTTTACAATCTTTTAGACAGTTCGTTCATGTTTCTAAATAGCTGTTTAAATTATACAAACAACTGCACAATTTGAAAAATCTTTGTTTTCATACTATATACAACGCTATGCAGTATATATATATATATATATATATGGCAGTAATAAATATTTATACATAAAATGTCAACTAGTTTATCGTCAAACGTTTGATTAAAACGTCAGGAAAAATTAGAAAAACTGCAAGTTACATGGTTCAATTAGTAAATAGTAAAAGGACAATTTCCCTTTTCAGGGCGTTCACACAAATTATTAACTTTAATGTGTGACTTTTTAACCTTTTTCTATTTAAAAGTAAATACTACTAAATGATTGTGTAATAAAATGTAAAATTTAATATTTTTTATCAACCATTATATTTTGTCCAAAATAAAATATAGACTGTTCTTACAAGAGTATGCTTGCAATGTCAATGCACTATTCTTTATGTGTACACGCACTTATTGGGCAAGATAGACAATCAATAGAGTAACAAAATATCAGTTTAAATCAAAATAATAATAATAATAACAATAACAATAATAATTGGTAGTAGTATTAGTAGCAATAGTAGTAGTAGTAGTGGTAGTAGTACATGCACGTGTTTTTCTTACTAAATTTAAGTAAAGGTGATTGACTTTTTTTAACAAAGTAAACATTATATATTAACTTAAACAGGAATTAATTAATTTTTTTATAAATAAAAACTTTTTTTAATTTTCTAATAAACTGTTGACCACAGTTATGTTTAGAACTTATATAAACAAAATTACATCATCATAAATTTAAATAAACTTGCTTGCCATTTAAATAAGGGGTATTTACATAAACAGACACAGGTGATACAGATATTAACTTATAATTAATTTATTAATTTTTGAAAACATTTTGATATAGAATTTAAAATAAATAAAAAAGTAAAAAACTACAACTAAGAGGCTTTGTACTTTTTAATCAAGAGATCGTTATGCGTCATCTTAACGTTGAATATATTTTTAAAATACATTTTCAGTTATTTGACTAAAATATACCTGTATAGTGTGTTTTTTAGATGATTAAGAACAAGAGAAAAAATTTTAAAATGTGATATATTACATTAATTTAAAAAAAAATGTTTTTATGTGACTAAAATTAACAGTTAAACCAAATAAGCACGTTTTTATATACACTATGCACTTGTTAAACACGTAACAGGAAAACGAAAATACTTACTAAACTAACTCTAGTGAGACTAAGAACTGTCTTTATATGTATATGCATGCATATCCTTATAATATCATTTATTTTTTAAACAAATAATTTACTTGTTTTTCAATTTTCCAAAAATGTTCAGACTACGCTTTACTTGTCCAACTTAAAATTTGATAACGATATTGACAGAAAGTGCATTTATATATTTTGTATTTTATTTTTACTACTTTAAATGTTTTACGTATAACATCTTCCAACAGTGGACATTTGAGAGAAACTCGCATTCGCTGTGATGCACACTCGGGATCGAATTGAGTGCTGTACTGCTAGACCATTTCGGCATATATAGTAGAATATGCCTAATTTCACAGTATGTAGATTAGTTACGATAATCACGACAACAATTCAGTAACAGGAATTTGACAACACAAACAAATTTAAACGTTTGAACAAAAAAACGATTTGTAAGTGGACAAAAAACACGTAATTACGATAGATGAGAAGTACACATATTATTTGTAGCTATTTGGTTAAACATATTAGATAGCCTCGTTAACCACCATTAAGAATAGCGCCATCTATGATATAGTTCTACGCTCGTTGCGCATACGATGTTTTGTTGGAACATGTGAAACAATAGAAAACGGTTGGGTCAAGATAGCCACCGATTGACGAAATTCTAGTGCCATAATGCATGTGCCAATATCAAAATAATTATCTTCATGATCGATCTTCATTAATCGATATACAAGTTTGATTTTGGCAAATACCCAATTATCTCCTAATTCCCATCTCCATATCTACTTAAGTATTACATCTTTAACAATGTATTTGAAGTTAATTTACTAAATAAGTATGACTAGCTAACAAAAATAATAAGAATTTAAATTATTTAATCTTTTTGTTTCAATTTTTGCAATAAACTGTTTAAACTTGTATATGATATTATCATCATTTTTAAACTCGTTTTAAATTACAGTTGGTGATATGCAGTATATACCTTTAAGGATATAGGGTTACACGTGTTTGCTTATGTAATTATAAAATTTGTCCCATTAATTTATTTTATACATGGGTTTAAAATTTAAATAACAAAAATTTCTTACTTGAACTAATTAATGGTTTGAGTATTATATATATATATATATATATATATATATATATATATATATATATATATATATATGATCATAAAATAAACAGTTTGTAAAAATGACTATTCTTTTTAAAAATTTGAAATAGTATATTTAGAAAAAAAAATTTAATACTACATATTTCTACGTTCAATGTGGTTAACAATTGTATTAAAAACTTGGTAAGCCTGAACAGATTAGATTCGTTTTTCATTCATTTTGGTTGGTGACGTGGTCACCTCTTCACTATTTTCCATATTTGTAAGGCATATAAACAATCGATTTCGATTAATTGATAAGCGTAACAAACGTAGAAAAATAACAAAGTTTCTTGATTAGTAGACAGCATTCTTGTGACGTTGCCGCTATTCGTAAAGTTGGATGAAACCATCTGATTTTTTACTATAGTTATCTCCCTTAGCCCCACGTTACATATGGTATACGTATACTTTAAGATAACTTTTAAGTATCCTGGGTGTATATTTGCATCCGCCGGCCTCAGCAAAAGCCCGGTTATACAGCTGTGCACTCGAACCTATTGTTATTAGTCTAGATTCCAGGATGCACCACATAGAGGATGAACAGTCAGGAATATCACCATCATTGGAAATTGAGACTTGATAAGCATTACTCAAATCCTCAGGATCAATAGCATCCCACAACAGATTGGATTTAAATAAACGCAACTTCGTAATTATCAAACAGTTGATTTGTGACATGTATAGTAACTGTATCATATACTATGCCAAAGTGATCCAGCGATACTGCGCAAAACTCGATCCTGGATAGGCATGGGTTCGATTTCCACAACCGGCACTGGATGCAGGCCTACGTTCAGCTCCGCTAAAATATCTACTGCTGAAGGATATTTTCCGTGAAACATTTAAAGTAGTAAAGTGGTTTAGCGGTACAGCGCTCGAATTCGGACCTCGGTGAGCATGGGTTCGAATCCCATCACCGGCACTAAAATGCGGGCCCACGTTCGGCTTCGCTAAAATTTCCACTGTTGAAAGATGTTTCTCGTAAAACATTCAAAGTAGCAAACATTAAAAAAATATTTAAAATTAAACAAATTTATTACAAAATAATAAAATTTGCTACAAGTACTTAATAGTTATAACTATCAGTCAATCATCATTTTCCAGACAGATGGTACATTATCACACTGGAGACTGCATTTCTGTAGCTTGTTAAAACAAGCAGTTCCAAATTGGTAGATTAGAAAGGAATGCTTCATTTCTCTGGTCACCCTGCTTCACAAATATCACTCCTGTGCACGTTGTCCTATAGAATTATTTTGAACACAGCCTGAAGTAAAAATCAATTAATGAGGTTATAGTGTCGTAAACACAACAAGAAATCGACTACTATCTTTATGTACGTCGTGCAACTAATAATGCATATATAGAAGTGTGCTAAATTAAGCAAAAAGCTTCAATATCTACTTCTCATTTTTAAAACTTTATATTGACTACTTTAAATGTTCTACGGAAAACGCATCTTTCAACAGTAGAAAAATAAGCGGAGCCGAACGTGGGCCCGCATTCAGTGGGTCAGTGGTGAGATTCAACCCCATGCCCACCCAGGTTCAAATCGAACGCTGTACCGCTAAACCACCCGGCAATAATTTCTTCAAATTGATCGATTCATTTACTTTTGTAATACAAGTCTGGCTAAACCTCAGAATTAAAAAACTTGTGTATGTACGTAGTTAGTAACAAGCACCATTGAAGTAAACGCTCTTGTTTGAAGCTATAGCCGCTATACAGTAGCAAGTGCTTACAACCACCACAATGATACGAAAACCGAAAAATCCTATTGGTCAGTGTTAATAGCGTGCAGTTATTTTATTATTATTTGTGACCTTGGTTATATACCTTGTGTATAAGATGGGAATTTGTGAGTGCGCTGCATTTTGAAATAAATAGTTTATCAAGCTATCGTTACTTATTTTTGTCAAATTTTATGAATATTGAATCGGCAATATTCAATGAACTTGTGTTTACAAAATGCACTTAATGAAAGAAACAATGCCCTCTCATGATGACAATATCGATTGCACTTCAACTTACAATAAACGGCGGTCTGGGTGTACGAACTTCGCCACTTCTTTGTCTTCCTTTCCAATTGGACTCCACATGAATCGGCTGTTTTTCCAAATTACCACCCAACTCGGAATGCAAATGTTTGGAAAGTGTGTCAGTGTTGGACTGATGATAGCGACATGTATTTTCCGACCGAAATGATGAAGGCAATCCAGCCATTCCAGGCCATGGGTACGTTACTACACCCGAACATAAATAGGACGGAGGCGTTTGACCAGCCTTGAGCCAACTAAACTGTATTTTTTTAAATGCATGGAATGATAAAAATTGACTGCTGATTGGTTAAAAAGTGCATTCTATTTATATCAATCGTGCATTAGTTAATAGCCGTGTGATAATGCTAAAGCTAAGCACAAATTCGTATCAACTTGATGCCATTCTCTATTTGCTGAAGTACCTAATCAATGACCGAGTACTTTTAATACCACAATACCTATATTTAATTATCAGTATCTACGGCCGTTGTTTGCTTCTTAATACCGTCATATCCAATTCCAAACACGTGCTAAGGAAGGATAATTTGAAGTGTTTTTCCAGCGACAGATATATTATTACTATAGAAACTACAAACACAAAGTTTAATAACTTTAAAGACATGTCTCAAAACTGGAAATCTTCAAACTTTGCCTTCCAGCAATTCTCCTTTCTTAACCCGACATAAAACCGGTAACGGTAGACAACAATAATTACAAAAGTAATAACAATATGAGTATACTACTGCTGCTACTACTAATTGTAATATTAGTAGTAATGATAATAATATCCGTAATGATAATATAGAATTATTATTATTAATGTTAAAATAATAATAATAATAATAATAATAATAATAAACCAATTTTCAACCTACTTCCGTTTGTTTGCCTTCAGAATTGATCAAAGCACGTTCAGTTACCAATTTTAGCATTTCTCGTGCTGCATAAATGAAAAAACGTAAAAATGTGTTTCCTCCAATGTTTGCAAGAAAGCACCGTTTTGCAAACATTCGCCATCTGTAATCAACTCAATGGGGTTCAAGACTCACCGCCAATGCCAAATATGACTTTGGTTTTATTCGAAGTCCACGTTTAAAAAAGGAAAAACGTACATTGAAGGCCATTCAACTACGTTGACAAATTTGTTTTATCAACAAAAATGTAAAGTCTCCAATTTTAGTAAAGGTAGCAATGTTGTGGTGCTTGGTGCAATTTGACTAATATGAATCAGGTACCGAGTGCACAACGCTATAAGTGGGTTTTCGTTCTAGTGCATGAATGCAAGTAAACATTTATGCAACTCAAGATACATGGTTGCCAAATATAGGCGTCCGGCTAAAGGATATAACACTGACAAAAGCATGGCAGCCATATTCATATTAGCGATCAGTAACATCGAACAGAAAATGCTGTCTATCGGCTAAAATCCTTTGTCATTCTTCTATATCTGCTATTACGCGTACAAAACCATCGAAAGTGTAATATGGCAGCTAGAATTGACAAATTAAAAAATATAGTCTGTCTGTACATTAGAATGCAACAAAATAAGCCGTTTTGGTCAAAATGAGCTTAGGCGAATTTAAATTGCAAAATAACAAATAGATCCTTCAAGACAAAAAAACATACAAATAGCCGCATTCCTTCGCAAATCGAGTACAACCAGCGAAAAATTGCCTTGAATCAACTTGCTGTCGTTGGTGGCCGTGTTAGCCGACCCTTTGAGCACGGTCAACCACGACTGGGCAGCCACGTCGGACAAATTGCAGCCCTGCATGTCGATGGCCTTGACCCACAAATCGTCGACAAGCGAATCGGCCAATATTATCGATCCGGCATCGCCAATCCCCACGTTGTCGTTCAGCGTAATGCGCTTCAAACCGCCCAATCGGTCAAGTTCGGGAAAGCGATAGCGCAGTGATTCCTGCCATGCCAAATTGTGCCTTTGCATAGCCTGATACTTGGAAATGAGACAATCAATTAACATCGACAATAATAAATATAGCTACTTTTATATATATATATATATATATATATATATAATTTAATGTTTGCTACTTTAAATGTTTTTACGGAAAACATTTTTCAGCAGTGGACATTTTAGTGCAAACAACGGCAAAGAAGTAATGGCACGACCCAAATGACAAGGTGAAAGCAGAAAGAAAGCTCAATCTTCGATTACTTGGTCAAATTCTACTTTTATCGCCCGAAAAAGCAGTAAAAATGTATTGGAGTAGACAATTAATGATAGCCAAAAAGGTTGGAATAGACAACAGAAAACTAGGCTAAAAACCATACTGGAAGATTTAATTGACATAAATGTCTCACGGGGGATAATGAAGCAAAAACGTTGGCAAAATATTCGAACACATAAAATCATTTTGTTGACACATGTTCTTTTTAAATTATGGGACTTCGGTGTTGTTTATTGCTGTTACTGTTATCTTGTTGCCCCATACTTATTTTAAGGCAAAAGGGTTTTGTAATACTGGATTCATCTCTACTGTAGCAAGTTCTATTTATGAAAATGTTTTAAGAACAACTTATATATCCAGTTTTTAACCGTTTTCCAGTTATAACCACTTCATTATGCACTTTGATCATTATAATCATTAATTTCCCTTTGAATAAACAATTTTGTAATTCGTCAGTTGTAATCACTTGCTGGTTTCAATACTGTAGTTTGTATCATTAATTTGAATTGAAAATGTTTTAACGTCATCGAATAAATGATAATTTTAATTTGCTTGATTTCTGTTATTATAATTCATGTAAGGCAAATAACTAAAGATAACGTATTGCTAATTAACGACTATTGGATTCAATTGAAATACAACGTCCCAGTAGTCGTTAAAATATTCAATGTACCGGGGTGGTTCAGCGCTGGGATCGAAGTTGGGTAGGAATAGATTCGAGTGTTATCACCAGCACTAAACGCGGCCCCTGTTTGGTTTCGTTAAAATGTTCATCTGTTACAAAATGTTTCTCATAAAGCGGTAATAATAATAATAATAATAATAATAATAATAATAATAATAATAATAATAATAATAATAATAATAATAACAATGTAAAGCATTGAGTTTCCTTTATAATTCCAAATAAATATAATAGAAGACTTAAACTGTGAGATAAATTCATTTCGTATATTCTCTTCAGTCACAAGCATAAAGATGCGATGATCTCCACCTCCTATTGTATCTATCAGTTCACTTGTAGTTGCGTAGGACAACTGGTCGCCTTGCTGAACATTCCTAAATGGAGCGATAAAGAGTCCAATTTAAACAAACGTTTGTGCACTTTGTCAATATTACGTCATTTGGTTCAAACGAAACACCCAGTTAATTTTAATAATTTTTTATGGTGTTCACACCTGCTCAAACCTCTACTTTGTTAAAAACACTCGAATCTGTTTACATTTACACGTTAAAACCCATTTTGTGTCTACAAAAACAATTTGTAACTTCATTAAATTTAGTTTGGATTTAACATAGTCATATTGTGTATGTGTATGCCTGTGTAGTTTTAATGTTAAGTGAATTACATCATAGTTTTTTCTATACATATACTAAATCTTTATATGCTTGTGACTAAAGAGAATATACGAAATGAATTCATCTCACAGTTTGTCTTTTATTATTTTTATTTGGAATAATAACGAATATCGATAATTAGATAACAATGTAAAAATTCAATAGATTAAACAATTGATTAAAAAAACCTATTATTTTCTTTTTAGTAATCTGCCATCACAAACAAGGTATTCATCCATCGTCGGAGCACAAAGCCTGACTGCAGTACAAACAACGATTCCAATCCTACTAAAGGCCCACTTCAGTTATAATAAAATTACCTGGTACATGAACGAATCGTTAAATATTTAAAATGCCAAAGACTCTACAAAATTGTTATCATATCTGATTGGACAAAATTGGGTCTCAACATTCGAAAACCTCATCGTCCAATATAAATAAGCCATAAAAACGTATTTACCAATTTTGGTTGGTCCATTCAACTATGTCAATGCACCAATCAGCAATTAACAAATTATATGTAGTATTATAAAAATTATAGCTGAAAGCAACGCATGCTAGAGTATGTTGCTTTTTTCAACGTTACTCGTACGAGTTTAATTTGTGGATGTTACACACGCACAGCCTATTCAATCGCATCGTTGAGCCTACGGTGAGTCTTTTATTTTCTGCTGTCTTTTATAAAAAGTGTCTAATACGTATTAACATTATTAACGACATCATTAACTGATTTTGATTAGAAAGTTACTACAATTAAACAATTAAATGAACATTTTCCAAAGATATGTTAATGTTTAAATAGTAATTATTCTATTTCAAACTCATATATATATATATATATATAATGTGTTGCAAACTACTTCCACTGAAATAACTAAGCCAATAATAATAATAATTTTTCAATGCTTAAAATCAACACCGAAAAAGATGTCTAGAAATTATACAAATTGATAACGCTGGTTTGTGCTTCTCAATGTGTCTAGTTGAGAATAAGAGTTGCTTCATTCGAAACAGCAGCAAAACATCAACAAAACAGTTGGTAACAGAACTACACCTATTCATTAATTCCAATTTCATTTCCACTGTTCACAATTTTCGTAAGTGTGTAAAGACAGTTTGGTCCAACAACTTACCCACTGTTTCCATAATAAAACGCCGGCCTAAATAGTATAATAATCATTCGAAACAGCATTTATCCAAGTACATTTTTCTGACAACTTTACCTTCACTTCAGTATTTGGGTAAGCCAAGGCTACGGTAGATGAGATTACATCAGGATTTCTACAGAAAACGTGTTCAATCTTTGTTGTCGAGACACGAATAATGGAAAATCACAAAATTGGAGGTCATTTCAAGTTTCGGTAGATGATCATCTATTTTGTCCAATTATATAATAGATGGGAATAAATCAACTTCGTTTTCAAATCATGTTTTCCTTGTTGCATTCAAACAGAAAAAAATGCAAATAGCATCAGTTGCGAACACAGATAAGTAATGCGAATAATTCCACCCCTCCCCAGTAAAATTGTCACCAACACAGACTTTTCACGTTCAATAATATAGGCGTAAAACTGTAAAGTTTTGAAGGACACAACTGAAAGTCGTTGCCAATAGACGTTGTTGATTGTTTCTTTGTACTTTTCATGTTTTACGGGAAACAACTTTCAGCAAGTGAACGTTTTAACATTTAGTGCCATGGGATAATGGGGATCAAACTCACAACGACCAAAGTCGAGTGTTGCATCAATGGGCCATCCCAACACTGCAAAATTTTTACTTTTTTGTTACAAACACCCAAGTTTGTACAAAGAGAAAGAACAACTTAAAATGATGAATTGCAAAACGTTTCAATCCAGCCTTCAATAGCATATTAGTAAAGTTTTTCAATTATTTTTGATTGAAAATTTGCATGTGCCTCAATTTATCTGAAGAATCCATACGCTTATCATTATAATAGAGTAAATCCATAATTACAGGTATTCCGAACCTGTGAACTTGCTATCTCCTCGTCGGGTCACAATTTCCCATAACTACTACTATAACTGCCCAAATTATTTGAAATAGTAATGTACATTTTCCATATCTCTACTTGGTTAATGGATGGGAGATTTTCTACACAATTAAACACAATATGTCACTCAATCAATATTCAAATCATTCATGCTTTAAGTCGTTGAATTATTGCGTTTTTTCAACAATATTACTTCATTTCGTACACTTGATTGAACTGGTTGGCGCTCGTGTGTGTGTGGGGGGGGAAGGAGAAAATGGCTAGACATATGATAAAACAATAAATGTTTCATACAAAAATAATATCAACATATTTAAACGTCTCCAGAATAAATACTGGGGCAATGCATTCGAGTGTAAACAAATGCAACTTACAATCATTAATTTAACCGACAAATCCAAATAGTTTCGTTCTCTTTATTATTTGATAATACAACAACTAATACAACAAAAGTTATATGTAATATCCTTTCCCCCATTGTAATGAAAAGCCAAGACATTTGATTAAGTTTATTTCCGTCTTTTTGTTTATATAAAAACAATAACTGAATTAATCCATTACATTTTGGTTAATTCAAAGCTAACAAAAGCTTGTAAACTAATATTCCTCAAAAGTAAACAATGCAGTTGACATAATTAATGCAACAATTAACGCACAGTAATATTTAAAGAATTTGTTTCTTATTTCAGACTTATCTAACGCATGCTAATATATACCTAATATATATATTTATTAAAACAGCAATTACAAAGATAATTTCTATTAATATGCAATTCACAATAACGCTGATTCCAGAATCGAAACATAATATCGATGGATGCATTCTAAAAAAAATTAAGCATGTTACATTGATTTTGTTAGTGGAAGTTAAATTAAAATGTTAAGAATAAATTAATCTATTTTATTTTCAAGTGTAATGATTAAAAAATCAATGTTTATTGTGTTTTTTTTAAGATGTTAAGGCTATAAAGTTGATTGAAACTGACTATATATGTTTTTTATATTTTTTACTGTCTGAACTCGGTAATTTCTTATATATATATATATATATATATATATATATATATATATATATATATATATATCGCTAGATTACAAATCCGCCCATGCTCCAGCAAGTATGACTAATGAGTCACTGATCAATAATCAAACCATTGATTTACATTTAGCCAATTCCACCCAACCCACGACAACTCCAAACGGGCAGGCGTCAAAAAACCTTGACAAGTTGTCCAATAGAATTCGAGAAGTTATCGATAGACCATTTGCAGGCTTATTTATTATTGGTGCATTTTTTCTCATTATCAGTCTGTGCATTGCTTTAGCCGTATTTATATTTTACAAAAAACGAAATACAGTTTTTGTTTACGAAAGATCCCAGCATCGAGGTTTGTATCCTTCCAGGCGGCGTTATTCAAATTCACTAGTGATTGGACAAAAACATCCTGCTGATTATGAAAGTGATTCTTGGTCCTTTGATGATGATGATGATGACGATATTGATAATGGAAATGGCATTTTAGATAATGATGAATCTATCACTAAAATCCATGATGGAGCCTGTGTAAATCACATAATAACACATAAAGATCCACTGTGTCCCAACCATTTAAAAGTATCTTACGTGGTTCAATCAAAACCTGTTATATATATCAATTACAAGACTCAACATAAAGCTGCTGTCAATCTTAATACGTGTAATACTATCAGAAATAATTGCTGTACAAAACAAAAGGCATTGTTGAGAGAAGATAAGAATGACAAAAAATTGTTGCAGTAAGTAAACTTTATATTAAATTTTTAAATTAATTAATAAAATTAAAAAATCATACCTATCAAATAACATTTTTAACTATAAAAAATTAATTAAAATTTTTAAATAATCATTAAAATGAATTGTTAATGATTTTTTATGACATAAAAAACATAAAAATTTCCTAAAAATGGGTTTGCTAATTTAAATTTTATAAACTATTATCTAGTTGAAAATAGCATACTTCAAACTTTTTCAAACGATCAAAATTGTATGCACAACACAAAAATAATGATCAAAATTATGCTTTCATAAAATTTCTTTAATCAACTTTCCACGTTCCATTTTAGTATACAATTTCAGAAACCTATCTACATTGAAAACGAAACCAATTAAAATAAAATTACTTCAAAGTATTCAAGTGGTTTTGGAGTAATTCCTATAATAACAATTTTGCTATCTTGTTTCAGAAATATTTTAACGTCGTGTCAAAATGCTTTTTTTGCATTGTGCTTTTATAAAAATTACAATTATTATTGTTATTATTATTGCTTGAATGTTTCATGAAAGACATTTTGCAGCAAGACATTATAGAGAAGCCTAACAAAGGGCCGCATTTTAAAATCGGTAGTGGCACTCAAACTCAAGTTTGAATCCAATATACCATTACGGTTATTAATAACACTGACAAAATTTTATTTATAAAATCATCATCTTCTCTAGATTAAATAATGCCTTGTTGTTTAAAAGTTGACAAATAGTATTTTATTATTTCAACGAGCAGCAAAAATTGTACATCTACAGACATAATGGTGATTTATTCTAAAACATATTACAAATACTCCACATATTCAATAATAAATTTATTTATTCTTTAAACTAATAACAAACACAAAAATTGAGAACTAACAAATTGAAACTTCTTAATAACAATAAGAAGAACAACTCCTTTTGACAAATTATGAATAAAAAACAATGTACATATTTCACTAATTATATTTTCTCAAGTGTTTAAACTTATGTCTATAAAACACACATTATTAATGAACCATAATTGTTCAAAGCAACTTCTCATAAAAATTTATCAAAAAGATAAATAAAATTCAGTATGTTTAAAATTTAAACTTCTCATTACCTTTTAAATTTATTGTAATAAACAATTTGTTAAATCGCTTCATATTTTAATTAAATTTAAAAAAACAGAAAAAAACTTAATTGCAAATTTATCACTCCATTCAATCTTGACTCATTTAATGATGTTAATAAACAGTGACAAATATTCATTAATTCATTGTCATTATAAAACAAGAGGGAGAAATGGAAAAACAGTATTAGAGTTGATCATTAACACCTCTTTTCTAGAAATGCAAATATCGCCATTCGATAATTCTGGGAAAATGTCACCTAACAACTGCAACCGTCTCGAGGCCAAGTTCAATAATTTGACTGTTGTTTTTTACAATACACAGAATAGACAGGTGACAAAGTTAGTGGTACACACTGGACTTAAAACTAGGTTTTAGTCCCACTGCCGGCATTAAATGTGGGCCCTTGTTTGGCTTCACCAATGTCCACTTGCTAAAAATTGTTTTCCGCAAAACAATCCAGAATTGAAAACCAAATAATAATAAATTGCCTATGTATATGTACAAATAATAAAGGAAATAGGATAATGAAATCTACAAATGTCAAATCTGGTCTACAAATAATTGTCAAAATTTGTATAAATCAGAAACATTTACTTGTAATGGCAGACTTATTTTACGCTATGAGCATAGAACCAACGGGAGGATGCGTTGTTCCACAGCTAATTAGATTATAACACCCACAATGTTAAACCAAAAATATTGCCTTTTGTCATTTGAATAAGTTATTCTTGGCATTTTAACAAAATGCAAAATATACAGAACAACAACTAGCTGCAATAACAAGTAATACTATTCTGAAGAAATGTTTCACCTCATGTTTGGCTGTGTAATTCTAACAATTTCAATGATTCATCAATAAATAAAAGCACAGACAAACAAGTTGAAATTAAACTTGAATTGCCGTAAGCCTTCTTGTAAGCAAAACACTTTGTATAGTAAGAACAAATTTAATCAGATTATTTGGTTTTAATTTGTTTTCAAATTGAATAAAACTTTTTTAGGCTCAAAATAAAACAGATATATATATATATATATATTCTTCCAAATTTGTTATCTAATTAAATAGTTATAAAGGGAACATATATGTAATTAAGCCTAAAACGTGATTATTTCAATTACTTGACTTCAACTCAAAAAAGAGACATTGAATTTTGTCCACTTCCTTAATTAAACATTGAAAAAAAGAAAACACTGATTATGTAAACAGGTCCTTTTACTCAAACATCATGGCAAGGTTAAAAAACTGAGCCTCTTAAACGGTTGAACGTATATATATATATATATATATATAATATTTGTCGGGGTGATTTAGTAGTACAGCGCTCGACTTCAACCTAGGTAAAGTATGCATAATGTCAGTAAAACTTAGAAGTACGTTCAGAGTAAAAAGCCATATTGTGTTCTCTTGCTCAAATGATAGTTGCTGTAAATTGCAGATCAGGGGAAATTATTATTAAAAATCCTGTTTCCTAGTTAATATTGCTAAAATATAATTTAGAACATACAGTTGTAAGCGTTGGATATATATAAGATACGTAGCACATGCTAAATGCGTTAAGATCTGAATCAGTTTGTAATTGACTACCATATTTATTTTTCTTAAGTAATTTTAAAAAAATTATTAATTTAAAAAAAACACAAATATGCAGACAGAATATAAATTGGTTAACCCCAAACATAATTTTCATTCTAATCTAATTAGCTAACCTCGCGTTATTGTTGTTTCTACCTTTTATAAAATCTAATTTAATTAGACTGTTCAAAACAATGGATTACATGGAAAACACGAAAGCCACTGAGCAACATCCAATAAAATAATAACAACGTGGGTGGCGGAAAATAAGTACAACACTTCTGTGCATTGGTTCGTCCACAAACATTGTATTTGTTTTTATTTTGTTTATATATAATGATTAAATACAATACATCCGTTATTTTTTACATACTTCAGTATTATTAAATATTTGTATAAATAAATTATTAATGCTTTTGATTTTTCTGCATTTGTTGAGCATCCATTTACAACATTTTCAAAAAATAAAAGAATGGGCTAGTAATATAGCCACTTTTTCATTATTTATGCATTTAAAAAGTAGTTCCAACAATTGTATTGCCAATTATATATATATATATATATATATATATATATATATATATATATATATATAAGGA
Source organism: Cardicola forsteri (assembly GCA_025895645.1). Lineage (NCBI taxonomy): Eukaryota > Metazoa > Platyhelminthes > Trematoda > Strigeidida > Aporocotylidae > Cardicola > Cardicola forsteri. Next base: position 386,904 of record JAKXYG010000912.1, on the reverse strand, counting down.
ATACCTCGTATTAACAACAAAAGTAGAAAAATAATGAACGTTTTCAGTTAACTAACGACATCCTTGGAATGGATGGACTGTTTACAACAATTAACATGATTGTTTAATTGTTTGTCAGGATCACTTGTGATATACGTGTTCACCTTTTAATCACCAAAACAAAAGATCAATTGTAGTGCTGTGCACTCGGTTCCCAATATATGTCACCACATATGGAAAAATGGAAATAGGATTATCACAGTCATTGGAAATTTAAGAGTTCACAAGCATTACTAACATTTCCAAAATTATTAGCACTACGAAATTTCAATTTCACATATAAAACAATGAAAAGCAAACTTCTTCGCAACTTCGTAAGTAGCAAAAACGTAATCGGACCACCAATTAATTAATTGGTTTAGCTTGTGATGCAGCAAAATAGTCGGAAAAACTCTCATTTTTGAGCTGTAGTTAAAGTTCTTGTAACGGTAAATGTTCTATAAAGTCCCATTTGAAATGAAAATTATCTACTTGTAGTCTACCGTCCTTTACAAAACAATAAAACACACACTCAACAAATTATCATTCTCTAGCGGTACAGCGCTCAAATTTAGACCTCGGTGGACATCCGGGTTCGAATCCTACCACCGGCCCACTAAATGCGGGCCCACGTTCGGCTTCACTAAAATGTCCACTGCTAAAAGGCATGTTTCTCGTGTAAACATTCAAAGTAGCAAACATAGATGAATAAATAAAAATAAAGTAGTGGAATGCTACTGATAACTAATGTCTATAATCTCAATTTTCAATAATGGTGATAATCCTGTTTTCGTACTTCAATCTAGTGCATCCTAAACTCAAACTGACATAGAACATGGACCGAGTGTACAACGGTATAACTAGACTTTTTTCTTGGCAAATAAGTGAAAACATATGCTCAAAAGATATCTTAAGATGTACGTATACCATATATGGTTGTGGGAAATAACCCTGACAAAAAATCAGGTGGCCTCGTAACACAATTGAAACAAGCATTTCAAGAAAATTGAAATATACATTCCTTTTAAACGTAAAAATATTGTTAAGTTGTCAAAATCTAAACAGAAGACTTCAAAGCATCTAATCTGGAAACTGCAACACTGTTCAATTAAGTAACTGTTTAATAATACAAATTATGTAGTAGATGTTGACAAAACTATTTCTTTAATAGATCTATGTTCATATGGGATTTCCAATAAATCCTTTCCATTGTTTACGATTTATAGAGGCGTGCAGGTATTTTTCGGTCCAACGACTTAGCCATAAATTCCATAATAAACAATAATCAATAACCATAGATTTTAATTGACAATAAAGTGAAAATGCTTCAATTACCATTCATTACTTGTCCACTTGACATAATTGATTTAATTCAATCAACATTAGTTGACAGAAAACAACTGATTATTAAATGACAATTCTATTCCAACTTGGAAAGCAATGTCGTGTTAAATTAACATCAATAATTAGTCTTTGCCAAAACTATTCCATACTTGAGAAATCTTCAAATCGAGTGGAACAAACAGTGATCAATTATTTACATACACAACATGCAGATCGCATTTTTCAAGTAATTAAGCAAAAATCTAAAACGTTTTTATTTATTTATTTATTTATGATGTTCACTGAACGTAATTCAATTTACCAAATCTAATTAAAGTGTTGTTTAAATTGTGGTTGTTTTTTATTTAAAGAAATACAATCAATAAATTAGTAATTGGTCACGAAATGATTAAAGATAATTGAAAGCTTTATTTAAACTATTCGAGGAATAATACTTGTGGGATAATAGGTTTTTTTTATTTAAATGTTAATTTTTGAGAATTTTACAGGAAACATTTAGCAAAGTCAAACGAGAGCCCGGTAGTACTCAAATCGGATACCCACCCACGTTTGGATCCAGCGCTGTATTCCTAGACCACCCCTATTTGGTAACTGAAAAAAATGATTTGTAGTTCCATAATTCTGAAGTATTTTCATGTAACATTTCATGGACTAGAGAGTAAGTGAATCTGGAAACAAATACACAGCTTTATATATATATATATATATATATATATATATATATATTATATATATATATATATAGACTTTCTCTTTACCGCACAAGTGCAAGCAAACACACCCACAGTTCTGAACAAATATTTCAAAGTATATTAATATTACAGACAGTTATTTGAGTTAGATAGTCAAACGTCAGTTGTTTTATCACGTTTGTAAAACCAATGACACAATAAACACATTTACAATCCCAATTGCATAATATACTCAGTATATTTCTATTTCTTAAGTAATAATAATAATAATAATAATTTTAATATGCCCCACAGCAAATTTAAAATAAATTTGCCTTCCAACACGTTTAAGAAATTAAGTTGCATCAAAGTGTTTTTTGCCAAATTAAATAAAAACCTCCGAGCAATATAGCTTAATAAATTAAATAAATACGTCTATCACGTTGGTTGAAATTTGATGAAAAAAACCCAATAAATGGAATAGCTATTTAAACCTACATATATATTTAACAAAAGTACAACAAAATTATGCTTTAAATCCTTTGCTTTTGTTAATATTAATTTTGGCTTAAATGCTTTAGCAGAAGTAACTTTTAGTACATTCGTTAAGTGAATAATCAACGAACGTGCTGTACTTGGTGCGGAAACTGGGCATTCATTCGTTGAAGTAATTCTACTCAATATAATTATTAAAACAAACTTTTACAGATCAAAGAAAAATATACAACTTTAAAGTAAATTCAATTACTAACACCAGTAAGTGAAAACTAATTAAAACAAGATTTTTATTGTTTTTAAAAGTCAATCAACTGACTGGTAAATCGGTAAGAAATGATTATGATTCTGAGAGTTTCCGCATAGCTTATAAAGGTTTAATTTCTAATAATTGTGATATTCCTAACTATTACCTCCACGTGGTACATCTTAAACTAGGTACACATAAGCGCCGAAACTATCACAGCAGAGACCGAGTACACAACAATATAACTTGGCTTTCTTCTTGGAAAACAGGTACAATTATACACTCAAAATACATAGAAGGTATCCTAAGGTATAAGTATATTATATTTAACCGTTGTACCATATCAATTTTTTGAAAATATGGCGTCTTTAAAACGATGCCGTCTATCAGCCAAGAAACTTCGTTATTCCCTCACGTTCGTTATTTTTTTAATGTTTTCTACTTTAAATATTTCACGAAAAACACCTTTCAGCAGTAGACAATTAGCGAAGTTAAACGTGGGCCCGCATTTTAGTGCCGGTGATGGGATTCGAACCCATCTCCACCAAGGTCCGAATTCGAGTGATTGTTTAATATTCTGCATAAATATACAAGTAATGATTAGGTAATAACTACATCACAATAAATGAAAGTAAATCAATGAATCAAGGAACCATCAGTAATTGTAAAACTTCTCCAACAATTGTCTTCTATATTTTATATGCAAAGAAAACGTATTATGTGAGACAAACGTAGGAAAAAACCAAAGTCTCTATAGGGTTGATCTAGTGGATGAGTATGGGTTCTAATCCCACCACCGGCACTATATGCGTGCCCATGTTCAGCTTCGCTAAAATGTTCGCTATTGAAAGTGCGTTTCCCGTCAAAACATTCAAAGTGGTAAAAATTAATCATTAAAAATAATAGATGTCATCCTTGTGACCGTGTCATGAATCACAAAATTTAACAAGGTTATCTGATATTTTGTGAAGGTTTTCTTCCTTTGGCAAAATAGCTGAATAAATATACCACTTAAATGCTCTAGCACCCAACGCTATTAGCCCCAATAAAAACCACGTTATATCTCAATACTCAATAACCATTACTTTTAATTTTTTTAATGCTTCATTTACCATTCATCATTTGTCAACTTGACAATCAACATTAGTTAATAGGCAACAACTAGATTTTAAATAACAATTCTATTCCAACTCGGAAAACAATGCCGTGTTAAATTAACACCAACGTTTGCTCGATGCTAAAACGCTAAAATCTTCAAGATTCGAGTAGTGTTCATAGTATTGGGAAGTTATAATCTCCATTATAATTGTGGTCGTCTGTGCAGTCTATTTCCGATCTGAACTGACACAGATCATAGACCGAGTGCAAAGCGACACAACTGGATTTCCTCACCAAAACACAATTGAAGCAGTGTGTCATATTTAAGTTAATTTTACTTGCGGTTGACCTTATCTTAAAGTAAATATGAAAAATTATTCAATTCCACATTAATTCAAATGTCCACTTACTGAATTAATGTTTACTATCAAACATTCAAGCAATAAAAATCAAATTGAATGTATAAATAATATGCGGAAAAGATACCAATACCACACACCCCAAAAACATGTTTTAAAACGAAATGACTTACTTTAATTAATGTACTCAAAACGGTTATTCCGGCTTGCGTAAGGTCACACGAAGTAAGATTGAGCGTATTGACGTTTGCTGAAGAACGCAATGCTCCGCAAATAGCTGTACAAGAAAATGAAAAAACCCTATAACATATTACAACTGTAAGCTGTTGCTTATTTACCAAAAACACTTTACAAACACAAAGTCAACAATCCTGAAAATGTGTAAAATGTCTACATTTTTAAACAAACTCTGGTTCTGATAACGACAAGTCTCCCGAGTACGGACCTTCACATAGTACATCCTAAATAAAACCTGAACGGATGTGAGGTACAAATGTGTTACAGTACATTTGGATTGAAATGTTGGCACATCAAATCTCAATTTTACAATAACGTTAATTTTACCACCTACTACAAAAGGTTATTGAGAAATACAAGGCCTTTAATTGAATAAAAAATAAAACTGCATCGATGCTCATTCTTATTGATATTTTTGTCAAGAACTCAATAAATAGATTGTCCAACTTTAAAAAAAACCTACAATGTTTAGAATTAAACTATTCACTTGTCAATCTACATGGTACGCATTTCACTTAACTCGAACTTCAAAGCAATAAAACTGGTACCTGCCTTGCAAATTTGTAGATAACTTACAGTAGAACAAGTTGCTTTAAGTAGAGCTGCAGTTTAAAAATATATGTACATATAATTCTGATTTAATAACAATATTTTTTTTAATGTTTTATGTTTTATGTTTGCTACTTTGAATGTTTTACTAGAAACATCTTTGAGCAGTGGGCATTTTAGCGAAGCCGAACGTGGGCCCGCATTTTAGAATCGGTGGTGGGATTCGAACCCATTCCCACCGAGATCTAAATTCGAGCGCTATACCGCTAGACCACCCCGGCATGTACTTCATAATTTTCTTCGAAGTACAATACTTTTGTATGATGAATTACTTAAAATATAACGTACAAAAACCAAGCAAATCAGCTTTTTAGTTACCTAATACAACAAATGTTCTCAAAAATAGTAAATGTATATACACACAAAAAACACTTTATAAATTGTTAATGGTTCAAAATTACTCCAACTAACGACAAATACAGTCAACTTTTCACGTATATTACCCAATTATATTCATTTTTGTAAATAATATTTAAGCTACTTATCAGTAGTTTACTAAATAAAATCAAATAATAAAATATTGTTGCACAAACCTTTTATTCCTTCATCACCAATACACGATCCTTCAAACGACAGATGTTTCAACGTAGAATTTTTTGTTATACCCTAAAAAAATAATTTCAATTTTTACTAAATACAATTTAAAATCGGGGTATCAAAAAAACAAAAATCCGTTAATAATAATAATAATAATAGCAATATTATTATTATTATTATTATTATTATTATTAGTAGTAGTAGTAGTAGTAGTAGTAGTAGTAGTAGTAGTAGTAGTAGTAGTAGTAGTAGTAGTAGTAGTAGTAGTACATTAAATGTACAGAGTTTGCAAATGCATTATATTATAATGGTGGAAAAACACCATACTTTCGTTTACTGGCAGTTAATTATTTAAAAAACGTGTATACACGTTTTATAAGCCTATAAGAATCAAACGTTTGGTACTAAAAATGTCTAATATCAAAGATTGAACGTCTTTTCAACTTGTGTTTTCACCACTTTGCCTAATAAAAACCTTTTATTATTTTTAAAACAATATACAGTTTTCACACAAATAAAAATTTTAACTTTCAGTTTTAATCCTCTTCTTTTCTTAACTAGAGTTCAAAGCAGCTATGTACTTAAATAAATAGAGAATGATAAGTTCGATACCTTCTTCAAATGTACTGAATATGCACTTGCTAAAAGATTGATTTTTTTAGTAAAATATACAAATAAAAAAGTGGAAAAGTATCTAGTAGCCATTTGTAACAAAATAATTTCACTTTTAAAATTCTTTAGTAATACTTCGCACAGTATTTGAACATCTTGTTTGTTTAGCGGCACATTTTGCAATTCCAAATAAACCAGTTCGGTTGTAACTAAAAGACAAGCCCGAAGTGATTTGCATAAATGAAGTAATAATTTTGGACTTGTAAGCAACACCGGGGGTTTGCGACCGTAAGAAGAATATATATCGTCTAAAATATTTTAAACATTCAACGTTTTACGTAATTTAACAAACAAAATATGGTAAATATTATCATTAATATATAAAAACAAACATTGTTTGCTAACCGCAAAATAGCAAAAAATAAATAATCAATTTTATATGCATCAAAGATTTAAAAAATACAATTTTATAAAAGCTTGATAAATACTGCAAAAAATTCAACAACTGCCTATTCAAAATGTAAATCAGATGTACTACTGGTAAAGCTTCAAAAGGATTATAAAAATAGCAGAAAAGTAATAAAAAATTGTAACAGATGAATTAAAGATTACTTCCTGTCAATAGAAAAATCTACAGTGTACCATTTGTGGCGTTGCAACCAAATAAAAGCTAATACGTCTAGCATTAAAAAAAGCGATAAACTACTACATTTTAAACAAACTTGAAACTGTTCTTAAATCACAACAAATTGGGTATAAAACCGAACCATCTACAATTTACTTAGTTCCTATAAAACCATTCACGATCGACAAAATTATGTGCATTTGCGTTCTATATATCCAACGTTTATAAACTACGTTTCATCTGCTGCAATTCGTATTTGCAATAAATCAGCTATAAAACCCTTCAAACTTGCAATGAAGTCTGTCAAGTTTAAGTCGTTAAAGAACTTTTCTAAATATACAATTTATGTTTTATTTATCAATATATCCTTAAAAATAAACATAGTGTCTCTTAATATAGCATCCTTAACCAACTTAACGTAAACTAACTATGCTAATTTTTAAACTGACAATTAAGTTCATCTGTAGCAAACATAATATTTTTGCAAAAGGTATTGTTAAACATGATTTAGAAATTATTTCCAACATATTCAAAACAATCTCCATATTTTTTTATCCAAAACTCCATTGTTTAAAAAAATAGCTAAATTGATAAACTAAACTATTTATACACGGTGTCCTAAATTAGAACTCTAAAAAAAAATTATTTAAATGTAATGCAAACTTGAAACTAAAAAAAGAATAAATAGGTTGTTTTCTATAAAAATCAATTGCAACCTAAAAATAAATTGACAAAACGTAAATGTATATATTCTTTTTGTGACAGTGTTATTGTTCAACATTTTTTACAAAACATGTTTTGTTGTAATTAGACATTCAGAACTAGCCAATAGCCAGTAGGTTTCAAAGCATTGTCTACTAGAGCAGTGAATTAGTAACCACTCTAGTCCAACTGTAGCAAATTCGGTTTATAAAAATTTATAAAGAACACCTAAACTATCCAGTTTCTAACATGTCCAGTCATGACCTTTTAATTATTACTCATTATAATTATCAATTTTCCGTTTGAATAAGTGAACATCATACTTTTGTAATTCAAGATTGTACAGTAGTTGAGTAAACCAAAATTCTTTTTAGTACTCGGTTCTCAAATTTTCAGAAGGAAATATAAAATAGTTGATAAAGTAAAGGAGGATTAATCACAGAAAAAAGAACTAGAAATTAAGACAAAATCAAGGTAGATAGTGGAAGTTAACAATTATAGAAAACAAGCAAAAATTGTAAATATACAAAAGTAATAAAAACAAGTTATTTATTACAATACAAAAACACTATAATAATCTTCAAAAAAGGAGAAGAGAGATAAAGATGAAAAACGTTCAAGTGTAGCGTGACGAGCGCCTCACCGTGCGAGTGAATAAATAGTTAAATAGTAAAAAAAGTAAAAACGTGTAAATAACTAAAAAATTAAATGTTTATATATAAAATAATTAAACTAAAAACTTGTTTAAGCTAATCTGTTTTTAAATAACCATTGTGAACACAAAATTAAAATTCCATTAATGTAGAAATATTTAAAAAATCATTTTATCAAAATTATCATTTGCTTATTTATAAAAAATATTTAAAATATTTCTAAAACCTCCAAATATTTTAAAATTACAAATTAAAAACATTTAGTACTCAAAATTATTTAATTAATTAATTATAATAAAAAATTACTATTAAAAATTCATAAAGTATTTATTATGTAGAAAAATATACATTGATATAATTTTTATAATTAACAAAATGTAATATGTTTAATAATGTAACACTTAAAAATTTATTTTAAATGTTAATAATCAAAATTATACAATTTACATCACAAAATTACCTGTACATTTTCTTTTATCCACAAAGCTTCTAACAGCAATGAATCGTAAATTTTTGTTTATTTTAATAGAATTTAATAAAGGATCCCAATTAAAAATTCTAAACTATAAAAAAATAAAATATGTACTTTATTCGGTCTGCATTTATATCTAATATTCCTTCATCAATATGGCATAATATACTTTGTAAAGGCAATGTATTTTGCAAAACACAAAAATTTTGATAAAATCCTTTAAAATCATATGAACCTAACTGTCTTTGTTTAACACTCAAAATCATAATTTACAAAAATATTGTCAGCGCTAACTATAAACACAAAAGTTTACTAATTTAAAATAGTAGCACCAAGGTCGCAAAGTTGAGGAAACAAAAAACAATATTACTAAAACAAAATTTACTGTAATATACATGTATATATTATTAATTTTTTAATTTATTATTAAAACATTTAAATAAATTTAAACAATTTTTAACTTTAGTATGTATTTAATCTATTAACTTTTATAGTAAGTTGAATAAGTATTTTTAAAGTATAACTAAAAGTAACATTAACAACAATTTTAGGTTTCAGGTTTTAGGTTTCACATTTATACACGAGTTTAATAAGAATAAACTCCTTTAAATCCTCGGTTCCAAATACCAAATATCATGAATGAAAATAATAAATAAAAACAATAAAAATAAAGTTTGAAATAAAATTGAGAATGTAGTGTTTATCGCAGGTTAATTTAAAAGCTTGGAAGAACTTAGCCAGAATAACATGTGAGGAAAAACTATTTGAGGTAGAAATAATCTTGTAGGAAAAACGATGGAGACTTAATCGAGGTTGAACTCTATGATTAAAAATCTTAAAAGGGTATTTTTTACGCGAATCATTGAGAGGATGAATAAATGCTTAAACTGATTTGAGTTAAAAAGTTTAAATACTAAAATAAGATTACCCCGGAGTCGTCTATCTGGCAATCAGAAGAGTCAAAGAGCTTCCATAAGCTTAGGGTAAGTGACATTCTTAAAGGCACGTGGCAATCTAGTAATACTTATCTGCACCGAGGAGTTAATATTACACCTAGATCTTTAACAAATTCACCTTTGAAACAATCTGGAAACAAGAACCTTTAAAAAGATTGTCTAAATGTTTTCCGAAAGTAAAGTGATTACTTTTAAATACATTCAGTAAAAGCGAATTATCTAGGAACCACTTGTAAATGTTATTAATATCTTGTTGTAATTGTTCAGGGTTAAAGCCCCAAATTTTGACATTATCGGCATAAAGCAAGATATCAGATTGAACAATTGAGGGTAAATTATTGATATAAATAATATGATGTAGGGGACCTAAAAATAATTTTTGGCGGACCCCTGAGGTAATCTAAGGAGGAGTAGAGGCCGTGCCATCTAATTTAACACCGAATTGACGGTTAGTAAGATAGTCACGTGTACATTACAGGAGTGGAGGACTTATCCCGAATGATTTTAGTTTACCCAGCAATGCAAAATGCAGCACCTTGTCGAAGGCTTTGCAAAAATCAAAGTAGATCACATCAACTGATGGCGAGCTATCCAGCATACAAGTAATGCTTTTAGTAAACGCTAGAAGGTTAAAGAAACAGGATCTCGTTGACAAAAACCCATGTTGCAGGTTGCAGGTTAATACACGAGTTGAGTAGGAGTAAAACTCCTTTTAATCCTCGGTTCTAATTATCGATGATATCAGTAAGATTCGGGAGAAAATATGAAATGGATGGTGAGGTAAAGGGGGATTAGTGACAGAAAAAATATTTGAAATCAAGATAAAATCAAGGTAGATAGTGGAAGTTAATAATTATAGAAAACGAGCAAAAATTATAAATAGAAAATAATAATAATAAAACAAGTGCCTATTACAATGCAAAAAACACTGCAATAATTTTTAAAAAAGAAGAAAAGAGAAAAGGATGAATAACGCTCCAATGGACGTGTAGCGTGACCCGCGCCTCACCTTGAACTGGGTTTATGAGGATATTTTTAATGTTAAAACTAACCGAGTGAGACTTAATGATTTTCTCCAAGATTTTATTGGTTTTGATAAAATGTTAATAGCCCTTAAGCTATCTGATTTGAACCTGAAACCTGACTTATGAATCGACCAAATGAAAACAAATCTAAAATTGTATAACACATTTTTATATGTTGAGCGTTTTTATTGGTTTATAATAATTTATACTAGTTTTCGGTTTGTTATAAGAGCTTGACCCAAAACTCTAATAAACTGTTTCTAACTGGCAAATGCGGATTACATGGGTTTACGGAAAATACTTTTAGTTTTAAAACACCAAAATTTTGCATTTAAAAATTTTATTTTTTTAAATTTTTTAATAAATGTTTTCATAGTTTTTAGCATGTTAATGTAAAATATGAGTATTACTACGTTTAAATAATATATAAATTGAGTATTCGATTTATTATATTTTGATTGTACATTATAAAACAAAGAACAATTTATTTATATATTTTAATTTTTAACCATGTTTTAACTGATTTTTGTTAAAACTTTTAAAGTCTAAAATTTTATCTAAAAAAATATTATTTAAACTACTATTTATACTATAATGGCAAGATAAGGCATGCGTCACGCTACACGTTCATTGGAGCGTTAATCATTCTTTTCTCTCTTTTTTTTTGAAGATTATGCAGTGTTTTTGTATTGTAATACGTAACTTGCTTTATTATTACTTTTGTGTATTTATAATTTTTACTCGTTTTCTATAATTGTTAATTTCAAATATTTTTTCTGTGACTAATCCCCCTTTACCTCATCATCTATTTCATATTTTCCCCCAAATCTTACTGGTATCATCGATAAATTGAACAGAGGATCAATAGGAGTTTCTCTTAATTAACTCGTGTATTAACTTGTAACATGTACTTATTGACATGTAAAACATTTATAAAAACTAACTATATAAATACTATCAGTATTTTATAATAATAATTAATAATATTGTATAAACAGGATTAGAATGATGTATGGAGTGAGTAAAAAAAACTATTTTAAGTTACTGGACCTCAGTTGATTGCACAGTATTAACAAATTTAAGGTAAATAAGAAGGGAAAAGTTTGGGGTTTTTAAAAAATAAGTGTATAATACAATTAAAATAAAGATACATAAAAAATAATAACAACAATTACATAAATTGCACATAACTTACACAAATTCTTTTTTTTGACTCAACCCCTTTAATTCTCTAAATTTTTTTGCTTTATTTTTGTTCTACTAAATGTTATTATTAAATTTAACTTTAACCTATTTTTTTCCCTTATCTATCTATTTACTCATTTCATTAATTATTCTATTGTCATTATAATTTATTCCTTTTAGTTCGGTCTTCTACTTTATTTTTCAATATTTTCCATTATTTCATTGTTATATTTCTTCCCAATCATCAAAAAAATTAATGTCAAAAAACGTGTTGCCAAAAGATCTCTGACCTAATTAAACCGTTTTTAAACCTGCAAATAAAAATAAATAATAAACATAATTATTTTTATATAACTTAAATCACTACCGTTAGCGCAATAACTATGTAAGTAGTGTTTGTTGAAAACAAAGATAATTTTATAAATATAATGTTTCCAAAACGCCAAATGTTTCTTGTTATATATTTTTTAACTTGTTCAAATTTAGATTAAAATTCAGGATGTAGACATTGGTTGTAATTATTTTTCATTAATTAATTTTCACTTAAATTGTAATTACACATTTAAGTACTATGTAATATAAAACATTTTGCATCTGCTTTATCATACAGTGGCATTCGTTTTTGAACTACACCTATGTCTCAATATCATTATTCCAACTAAAGAAATATAAACGAGGATCTCAATTTGTAGCATCCTAATAAAAACAGCGTTGTATGAAAATTTATAACAGCAATAGAAACTGAACGCGTGCGTTACTTTATTATAATGCAATACGTTATTTATGGTCAATAGGTTAAACAGCATTTGTATCCGTGTATTCATTAAAACTATACATGTTTAATGTAATTGCATAATAAATTAATTTGCCAAACATTTAGGTATCATTATCCCGAGGTGGTGCTTAATTTGGACCTTGGTAGGTATGGGTTCGAATCCCATTACTGGTACTAAAATGCGGACCCACATTCGGCTTCGTTAAAATGTCTACTGCTAAATGATGTTTCTCACAAATTATTCAACGTAGCAAACATAAAATAAAAAATAAAAAATAATTGTTTAATAATATTATTTGTAAATATATTAATTTATTGCACTAGATGGACGCGTAAATACATCTTTTTTAATACACTCAATTATTAAAAAGCATCTTTAAAATTTTAAAATAACCTCTAATAACATTAAATTAAATAATAAACAATAATCCCCCAAAATAATACAAATTATTTAATAATTAAAAAAACAATACCATTTTAAATACGTGAACATAAACTATTTCTAAAACCAAAAACGTTTATGCAATGCTCAGAAAAGGAGTTGCTTCTACTCAACGGGAAATTAATATTAGAAAATAAAAATTTATGTCATGTTTACTATGTAGTCTTATAAATGGGTATCTGTTATGTGAGGCTTGACTTATTTTATCAACTTTTAATCGTTAAAATTTTTTTAATTTAATGGTTTATAAAAAAAGTTAATAAAGCACTTAAGTAATTAGCATTAGACGTTGGTATTCTTAAATTTTGTTTAATTTATGCAACTCTATTTATTATATTATTTAACGGTAATTTTTTAAAATAACAAATAACTACAATGTTGACATTGCTTATTTTATAATAATTGTATTTTGGTAGATAGTAAAGAATGCATAAACTCAGCATAGTGAGGATCAGAAATGAACCAATCTAGACAGTCCCAAGCCTGGATAAAGGAAGAGGGTTTGAGTCTGAAAGGAATTCTGGCAGTAAGACCTACAACAAAACACTAAAATAGTTAAAATATTTTATAATGGTTTAATAAACAATAGGGCGTCTCCCGTAAACGACGCGCATGACCATTGCCTGAGTCATGTAATAAATCAGCGAAGGCAACCTAGAAACAGACAAGCTAGACTAAACAAGTTAGTCCAAAGGATATGTATAAAAGAGAAATAAAGAGTTGGCATCTTAAACACTGGATTGTTAGCAAGTAAAGAAAGAGAAATTGCTAAACTAATAGATAGAAGAAAGCTTGGCATACTAAATCCCAATAAATGAGAATAAAGAGTAAAAAAGCGAAAGAGCTGGCCAGATGATACAAACTGCTGTACAGTGACAACTCAGGAAGGAATAGAATAGCTATTATTTTATCAAACAAGACAAGAGAGAACCTAGTTAAAGTTAAAATGTTTAACGAACAAACTAATAGCGAAACTGAATACAGGTGGTTTGTACATTAATATTATTAACGCATACACACCCCAAACTGGAAACACCTTGAAGAAATACTTTGCAGCATTCCTCTAACAAAGAAAATAATACTTGAGAAATGTTACAACTGATGGAGAATTGGAGATACAAATGAGGATGACAAAAGAATTTTAGAGTGTATGGTCTTACAAGACATGTCTCTGATTAGTACATTCTTTAAGAAAGAGAGAAACCAACTGGTTACATATTAGAGCGGTGGAAAACAAAGCCAGATAGACTTTTTAGAAACAAGGAAAACAGATATAAAGTGGGTAAGAGACTGCAGAGTAATAAATGGAAAAGAAGTTGCCACGCAACACATGTTGGTGCTAATGAAAATGAGTTTTAGAAACGGACAAAAGAAGATAACGGAGATTCGGAAGAAAAAATTAAATAGTGGAAATTAGAGGAAACCATTCTGACTAAACAATTTAAAAACGAGGTCATACAGAACTGAAAATTCTTGGAAGGAATAGAGTAATAATGGATATTAAACAACAGAGTGATTACCAAAGCATCTGAAAAAATACTAGGATTAACATTTAGGAAGAAAGCACCTGCAAACACAAAATCTTGGTTGTAGAATGTGGAAGTTCAGCAAGCGGTTAAAGATAAGAAGATTAAAAAAAGCAATGAGATTTAAACAGATTGGAAACCGGCAAGTTGGAATATTAATAAGCAAAAAGAGTAGCTAAAAGAACGGTAACAGTGGAAAAAATAAAAACATGGGAACACCTGAAAGAGAGGTTGTTTAGTGTTGCTAAAACCAGAAATAAAGCCTTAAAAGACCTAAAGCACATTAAACAAATGAAAGATGAAAGAGGCATAGTATTAACAGTAGAAGAGTCAATAAAGAAAAGATGGAAAACATATTTTGAAGCATTGTTAAATGAAAAAAATTCTAAAGCAGTGATTGAAGATGGGACATCTAATCTAGGCGTAACAGAAAAAATATCCCAAGAAGAAATAATTAAAGGAGTAAGTAAGATGAAGAATGAAAAAGCTCTAGGATCAGACGGAATACCTATTAAAGCATGGAAATGTTTGGGAAACTATGAAGTAGACAGATTAACTAAACTGTTAGATTTAATATGGAACAAAAAAATACTTGACGAGTGGAGAAAACGTGTTATCACGTCAATCTACAAGGAGAATGAAAACGTTTAAGACTATGGTAGCTATAGGGGTATAACGCTTATGTCACATAATTTAAAACTTTGAGAAAAAATTATTAATGAAAGAATCTGCAAAGAAACGGACATTGGAGAAGAACAATTTGGATTTATACCTGAACGTAGTACAAGTGATGCAATCTTCTCTCTAAGAACAACAGTGGAAAGATATATAGATAAACAGAAACGACTTTATATGGTGTTTATTGATTTAGAATAAGAATACAATCGGATTCCAAGACAAGAAGTGTGGAAGAGCATAAAAGAAAAAGATGCTCCTGAAAAGTACGTAAAGATTGTACAAGATATGTATGTTGGTGAAAACCAATGTGCGACTGACTGATGAGTTTTCACTAAAAGTCTATATCAGGGTTTAGCACTAAGTTCTTATTTGTTTGATCTAGTTATTGACGTACCAACAAGAAATATTAAGATGGAATCTTCATGGTGCAGGTTATTTATTGGGAAATCCCAAGAGAGAAAACTGAATTCAATAAAAATAAAGATGCTTCAATGGTTGTTGTTAGAAGAAAACTGAAAGTTATCAAAGCTCATAAGAAAATTCAAGAAAAAAGGTTAAGGTGGTACAGCCATATTCTATGTAGAAAAAAATACGTTAAAAGGAGAACAATGGTAAAAGAAATGGTGACCGATCAAAGAGAAGATGGTTGTATTGTGTGGAAGCCGATATGAAGGAATAGGGACTAATAAAAATTGACGCTACGGACAACAACCCCTCATAAAAAAGGGAAAAACTGTAAAGAAAGAGAAAGAAGTGAAGAATGCACAATGGTGTGTTGAGCAAACCACATGTTTTGAAAAGTTTTGAGTACTTGATATTACTAAGTTTGTGTTTTGGTAGATAAGTTCAGGTAAGGCATTAAAAGGTACGCAAATGTTATATGCAGCCGTTTAGCTAAAAAATAAGTCAAACAATTATTATGTACTTTTTGTATTTTTTATATGTAAACAAAATAAATCTTGTTACATAATTTCTATTGAGTTTATTTTTGTACTATAATATTTTTTATAATATGTACATTAATACTAACAAAGTAATATTTACAATTATTGTAAAGATAATATTAACGTTTTCACCCTTAATGCAATGATTATAATGCGTTCGATTAAAAATTATTTTAAATTTGTGTATTTATTTGTGTGTAATGCATTAGTT
This sequence comes from Cardicola forsteri, assembly GCA_025895645.1. Classification (NCBI taxonomy): domain Eukaryota; kingdom Metazoa; phylum Platyhelminthes; class Trematoda; order Strigeidida; family Aporocotylidae; genus Cardicola; species Cardicola forsteri. The sequence goes on along the minus strand of JAKXYG010000912.1, from coordinate 370,483 downwards.
CAAACCAAATGCAACATAATTATACCTAACAAACAAGATTATCATCTTTAAATTATTACGTCAAACGGAATTAAAAATCACCGTTTTACAGTGTAAAAAGTGTTTGTGCATTTTTTTTTGTCTGTAATAAAACACTAAATTTTATGGTGCAGACATGTTTATTCCACAATTTGTTAATCTAAAATAGTTTAAATAAAAGCATGAAAACTAGTTCATTTAAAAGACAGTGGCCAAAAATGGACAGGATTTAGCTCTACAAGCACGAAGTCTTAATCCCTCTAACGGTAACTTTGCTCTATTATTGTTTGAGTCAAATACATACGAGAATTGTCTAAATCTATAATTTATTTGGTACCAAAACATAATAGCAATAATTAAATGCATTATTTGCATTACTTTACTCATTAGTGTAAAGTGAAATTAACTTATCACACGACAGTATAAATGCGCACCACGTTTACTGTTAGTACATAAATAATCCAACGTTTGTTAAATTCTGCTTATCTATTAATAAGAGTTGCCAACATTTAAAACTTCCTTACAAAAACGACGTAGTTACAAACCCTGATCAATTGGCTTGATTTGAGGTTGCTAAATCCCGAAATAAATCAGAGTATACAGCTTTGGCAGCTATGGAAATTAAACTAGTGCCTTTGTTGTTAGCAGGTTTTTGCCAATATCTTTTCCTGTAAACAAAAATAATAGTAGCATGATGCCAGTCTTTAGGGCACTTCAGTTAAAACAATAATTTATTTAATTAATTTTTTTAACGTTTGCTACTTTGATTGGTTTAAGGGAAACATCTTTCAGCAGTTAATGCCTATATATTGTGCATTTTACAGTTAGCAGTGGGGATGACAAATGCGAGGAATGCAAATTAGTGTAATTTAACAAAATTGGATGTTTTTTATTCTATTTTCATTACTTTGAATGTTTTACGAAAAACATCTATAATCAGTGGAAATTTTAGCGAAGCCGAACGTAGACTCGCATTTTAGTGCCGGTGGTGGGATTCGAACCCATGCCCACCCAGGTCCAAATCGAGCGCTGTACTGCTAGACCACCGCAGCACAAAAATGCAAAGAAGTACCGTGAGGTCTCCTCACTAGCAAAAACTACGCGTCGAACGAAACAGATTAGGGATCGTCGCGAGCTTCAACCTGCCAACGTGCATTGATGAACCTCCACCTGATGTCGGAGCATTTGTAATTACCCTGAACCCGGCGCCAGTCTGTGAGTGTTAACTATACAACTGTCTACTCATATACGCAACCCATCAATGATCAATTATAAACTGACAAAATGTAATAAATTTGCATTTGTATTTATAAATAATATTTTATTAAAATAAAACATAATAGGTGTATTGAAGTAAAATCTTATTTCAACAAATTTAATTTAGTCCATTATAATAAGACAAATGTAAATGTAGGTGAGTATCATGGAATACAAAGTGCTGAATGTAGTCAGGTTTCAGATATTTTCACGAGTTCAATGTATCAGATATTAATGAAGAATAAAAATTTCAAAAATATATATGTATAAAAAATTTAAATAATTAATTAAATAAAGTTATTAATTCATTCATTTTCATTTTGGTTGGTGGCGTGGTCACCTCTTCATTATTTCCCATATTTATACGACATGTAGAACGATCGATTTCGATGGCTTGACAAGCGTAGACAAACGTGGAAGAATAACAAAGTTTCTTGGCTGGTAGACGGCATCCTTGTGACGTCGCCACTGATCGCAAAGATTGACGAGGCCGCCTGATTTTTTGTCAGGGTTATCTCCCTTAGCCCAAAGGCTACATACGGTATACGTATACCTTTAGATACCTTTTAGGTATCCTGGGTGTATGTTCGCACCCACCCGCCGTAGCGGAAGCCCAGTTATACCGCTGTGCACTCGGACCCTGCTGTTATTAGTCTATATGCCTAGGGGCACCTAGTCCAGGATGCACCACGTGGAGGACTAACAGTCAGGAGTATCACCATCATTGGAAATTGAGACTTTATAAGCATTACTCAAATCCTCAGGATCATTAGTCTCCCAAAAATTATCAAAGACCGATATGAATAAATTTAAATACGAAGCTGAAACAACATGGGTCGGTATATTACTTCATGCATCGATGACCCTATATGAGAAATGGTTTAGACACAGACGGGATTTTAATCTGGCTTTAATTAACTTAAAACGATGTCCTCTGCAGGAGTCATTGGTCTGATCTTAGAAGTTTATAGACTAAGATGAAATCTCCCCGTAGCCTCCTATCTTGCAGTGGGAAAAGCTTAAAAGAATGTAAACGGTCAAAGTAGTTAACATTCTTAAGCTGCCTAAGGACTTTAGTAAAGCTACGTTGTTCTGCCTATTTTAATTTGTGACCATTTATTATCCTTCAGCCATATACGTTGATTTTGAGTTTTTTTCTTCTTTCAGCCCATGTAATTTAATCTTACTTTACTTATTTATTTTTGGACTGATGTTACACACTGCTAATTGTATTGTATTTTTATAATTGTACATATTTTGTTGTGTGTTGAAAGCTACTTCTACTGAACTATCTAAGCCAATAACCATAAATAAAATTTTAAAAAAATACTTTGTCCAAAGTCATAATGTCAGTTTTTTAGAAAGGAATCGTTACTTGGTTACAGTATTCGATATGTGGTCTGATATATAACTGGTAGAATAGACGTGCGCATACTATTAATGTCAAGTTGAAGTTGTCCAGGATTGGAACTCCAGATCTTGACATCATCAGCGTAGAGCAAGATGTCAGATTGAACAACAGAATGAAGGTCATTAATATAAACAATGAACAACATGGAACCAAGGATAGACCCTTGGGGGACACCTGAGGTTATATTCACGGTAGCAGAAGTGATATCACCTAATATAATACTAAATTGACGATTCGAGAGAAAGTCACGTATCCAGTCGAAAAGTGGAGGACTTATCCCGAAAGACCTTACCTTACCCAGTAATGCTGTATGTGGTGCTTTGTCAAAAGCTTTGCAAGAATCAAAGTAAATGACATCAATCAAAGGAGAGTACTCCTGGTAAGACTACTAGTAAAAGCGAATAAATTGGAGAGGCAGGATCACGTCGGCATAAACCCATGCTAAGCAGAGTTTATGGGATTATTATTGACAACGAAATTAACTAAATGGGACTTAATAATTCACTCTGATTTTACTAGGAGCTGATAAGATACTGATGGGCCTATAGCTATCTGCTTCAAAAACCTACAACCGGATTTGTAGATCGGCTGAATGAAGGCTAATTTCCAGATTGCAGATACCTCGCCTGGGTTTAAAGAAAGGCTAAAAATATGAGCTAGGACTGGGGCTAGTTCTGAGGCGCATTCTCTAAGGACTCTTAGGTATAGATCATCCTCACCTTGACTTTAAACTAGAAAGAAAATCCCGGACTATCTCAAGGTGTGATAAGGGTAGACCCGGAATAAAAAAAGGGATCAGAAGAAGAAACTCCAGTAAAATCTGTGTTGAAGATAGATTGGAAATAATTACCAAGAGTATTGCAAACTTCAGGAAAAGAAAGGAATGAGCCGTGATTGTACTTAAGTTGGGGAAAAAAATTGTTAGACCCACGCTTACTCTTGATGTATTTAAAGAGTAAACTCTTGTTTTTTTAGCTTTATTTAAAAGACTGTAAAGTTTTTGATATTTGAAGCGATTAAGACTAAATACACATCTATTTCGTAGAACGAGGTAACTATGATAAAAACAAAGGCCAGATAAATTCCACTTGTGAAACTCACGGTTACGGAGTTTAATGTGTCGAATAATATACCGTGGAAATTTGGGCTTAGTGATGGGGAACACGAAAGGGGGCAAAACGTTCTACACCGGAGAGATATTCATAAAAACTATTAGCATCACCTAATATCAAATCATCTCACTCAATGCTCTTAAAGTAATCCCTTAAGCCAGTAAAATTGGCATTACTGAAATCAGTGATAGCCGAGGACATTAATTTGGCGATGGAGACTGTTCTTGGGAGATGTACATGGTAAACTAATAAAGGAGAATCGCTTTTACCCAAAAAGAAAAGAAAATTGATAACATCAGTTAAATGGGGAACATTGCTAAAGACTCGATAAAGAGCACCCAGCCTTATGTCTGGTGATGGCAAGCACGTGTTGGGATGCAGAAATGGAGAATACTAGTGTCACATGACTTGTCAGAGCAGGGAAGAATGCTCCAGTTGATAGAAGGAGCATTAAAGTATTTGATATTTATGGAAGCGAAGATCGAGTAGAGTTCCTTTATTAAAGCAGAATTAGAAACCTGAGGGAAGGAGGTCGGTAAAAAACAGAGAAAAAAAGTGTAGTCTCCTGAGGAGAGGGAGACAGAAAGTAAACCATATTCATATCTAGTAGCGTCAAGGAGGGAGAAATGAGTCATTTAAGCCATCTTTAATATAGAAGAGACAACCACCGCATCTATTTCGCTTAGAATCCATTCGGATAACATTGTAGCCTTGGATTATCAATTCATTATTAAGAATGTCCTCCGACAGCCAAATTTCACTAATATTAATAAAATGGGGCTTAGCATCAACAATATTATTTAACTCCGCCAACTTATTTAGGAAACTACTACTCTGTCACAAAGATGAAGAGGTGACAATGTCACCAACCACAAATACACCTAAAGTACTTGAATCATATCTTAATATATACGTTTACCATATGTAGCCGTTAACCTAAGGGATATAACCCTGACAAAGAAAATCAGAATGTTCAATAAAATTTTGGAGACAACAGCTGTCACAAGAATGTCCTTTATAAGTCAAAAAACCTACATATTGTCCTACATTTGCCATGTTTATAAGGTCATTGGAGTTAATTATTTAATACGGTGTACATATATATAAATAATTAAAAGGCGACCACGTCACGATACTAATAATTGAATGAAAGAATGCAACCGATTTTTATACAAATCAAAGGAAGTCGTAAGACAAAAAATCGTCATCGAGTATGCAAATTCGCTTCCTTTTAAATCGAAAACTATCAGCTCTATTGATTTCAAATCAACCTGCCATTGCAAAAACAAAACAACGAAACCAACGTATAAACAACATAGTCATGAGTTTTATTTACATAAAAAAATTACGGAATCCAAGTAAATTGGCAAAATTTTTACTTTATCCAAACATTGAAGAACAAACCAGCAGCCAGCTGCCATTGACCAAAAAGTGTTCATCCATTTCCAATACAAAATTTAAATCAAACGGACACACGTGTGCGTGTTTGACTAATGTATGATGAAAAAATAGTCAATACACACACATATATTCATCCAAACAAATGATGTAATAGTACTTTGAAATCATATATGAAATTAAACAAACACGCTTCTTTTAAGTAACAATCAATTCAAGGTTTCAAATAGATAGAACATCGTACAAAACACGTAAAGATGATATCGACCAAAACAGTATGCAAGCAAGTAAAACATCTAAAAAAACAAGTATCACTATTAGCAAAACGCCATACAAAACAAAATAGTAACGTTATTATCATTATGAACAACAGCAAATACCATTAAAGAATAACGTTACAACACTGTCATACATAGCGTGTAATTTGTTGGTATATAATGAATTACTATTATGTAGTAGTAGTAGTAGTAGTAGTTAATGCATGCACAGTCGCAAAAAGAACTGTTAACATAAACGATGTGAGTAAAGAAATTTAAGCCAGTGCACCACTGTAAATTTAATTCCACTAGTCTCCTGTTCAATCCATAAGTCCTAGCATACACCTTATATATGTTAAAAATGTCTAAACGTATCTGCTCATCATATAGCTGAATAAGAATTCATCCTGCCTAAAAAGTATACCTCGGGTTCTCATATTCTTTGCAAATCTCTACAAAAGTTTTATCCGATAGAAAATAGGAGATTGAATCAGCTGATGAGCTCCTCAAATCCAGGGAAGCCATCGGTTTTGACAAAAGTGCGGTCCTTCGCGAATTATACAAAACTTCTGGCATTATAAAGAAGCTCTGAACAACTGAGCAATGCCTTGAAGATTGGCGGCGTACTATCATTATTCTTGTTTAGCAAGAAAAGACAGTAGTAAATACTTGCTAATTATACACGTTTTAGTTTATTTCATAAATGTCGAAACTGCCACGTCAGATACTTGAAACGAGGAAACCAAACATCCTAATCAAACTGGTTTCTGTCCTGGTAAGCGAGGCGTTGACCACGTTCATAATCTTTGACGCATTATAGAATTTCGGACAACGTTTCAGCGTCGTACATATGCATTTATAAAATACTACTCTTCAACTGTCGACTTGCTAAACAGACAACTATAAATGAAAAAAAAATTAACAACCATCATGCTACGCCCAGCCCCCATTCAACGTACCACGGAATTCATTCTATATGAACTTTAAGACGTCGACCCTGAAACATTGTTCCATCGAAACGATCTGGAAAAAAGATAATGCATTAGTTCAAGTACATTTGACGACTAATACGTTTACTAACATTATCATCATCTGATATGGAGATTCCCAACCAGCTGGATTGTTCTAAAATTACCAAAGCCGGAAACTATCAAACCATGTATTAACACGACAACCTAACTAATGTTGCATAACAACGGTAAATGTCCATTTAAAATTAACAAAACAAGACAATTTTCAACAAGGTTATTCATTTATCTACAAATAAAATGAATAACTTTGCTACAACTTTTAAATAATATAACTCACAACAAATTATTAATTATTATTGGGATACTAACAATCTTGAAGATTCGAGTAACGCTTATAAAATCCCAATTTCCAATAATGGTGATATTCCTGATTGTTCCTCCTCCACGTGGTGCATCCTGGACTAGATGCCCTATACACCTAGACTAATAACAGTAGGGTACGAGTGCACAGCGGTATAACTTGACTTCCCCTATGGTGGGTGGGTGCGATCATACACACAGGATACTTAAAAGATATCTTAAACCATACATATACCATATGCAGCCCCTGGGCTAATCATCATCATCATCATTGGGGATAAACATCCACCACCAGTTATTATCACCCAGGATGGTCGAAATCCCAAAATGTCTGCAAAAACATCAACTTTTGCAATGAGTACTTAATGAACGACACTTGAGGTGTGCTGACATTAAATGTTAATTACATCCCGAGTTAAACCCCTCCAATGATCCCTGTTGCCTGCATAGGGTAAACAAACGGACGCCCAATTAAGTAATTCATTTGGACGAGGGGGCTTAGCATAAATAAAAGGACTGAGTTCGCGTGCTACAATGTTCATCCAAATTTTCCGTTGACCGCTTGGCCTTCTTTTCCATCCGGGTAATGGATGGGCTTCCATAGCCTAGGGGGATAACCCTGACCAAAAATCAGGCGGCCTCATCAATCTTTGCTAACAGTGGCGACGTCACAAGGATGCCTTCTACCAGTCAAGAAACTTCGTTATTCTTCTGCGTTTGTTACGCTTATCAAGCGATCAAAATCGATCATTTTATATGCCGTATACATATAGAAAATAATGAAAATATATCCACATTATCAATCAAAATAAATAAATGACTGAACGATAATCACCATGCAGTTTCATAATACAATGACAGTATACACAACCGTTTGTAATAACACTACCAATTCGCTTCACTGGTTTTTGTAAAATCAATTTTTGACAATTGGAACTAATGAAACGGTGACACTGCCACCAACTATTACTATTTATTTATATTAACACGATTTCATCCTAGTCACTATAAAGTTGCAGTAAACCATTTTCAAGTATTCCATGCCACAATAGAAGCCCAGTTAAGCCGCTGTACACTCTCTCCGTGCTGTTAGTCTAGGTGCTTCGGTGTACCCAGTCTAGGACGACGTAGAGGTAACAATCAGGAATGTCACCATCTTTGGAACTTTAGATGTTATAACCATTAATCGAATCCTCAGAATCACTAGCATCAATCGGGCATGCTGATTATGCAGTTGCATTGAACAAAATGCGGCGCCATGTATCCCTAAGCATAAATAACTTTAAAATTGCAATACCACAAGGTTGTTCAAGTCTATACATGTGGCAATGGTTAAATGATTGCCCTATTCCATTCCAATTAAAATTCGAAACACTTACTGATGTGCCACGCAAAAAAGAACAGCTAAATTAAATCACAAAATGCACCAAACCTACTTACTTAGAGCACGTTCCAAACACGAATCATCGGCAAACGTTAGAAAAGCAATGCCTTGCGAACGACCCTGACTATCGGTAGGCATATTGCAACCAATTATTTCACCTACATCACGAAACATTCGTTTCAAGTCTTGCGCAGTGAGAGCAAATGAAAACTGCCAAATTTAAAATTATATATATATATATATATATATATATATATCGTTAGCAGTAGCAGCAGCAAGAATTTATAATAAATATGACCATTTTACAAAATAATAAAAACACTAAACAAAAACAAAACAAACAATAGACGTAACACGTCAATAATAAATCGATATATTGAAATTAATTAGTAAAAACAGTACAAACAAACGTGTATTAATCAATAATTCCTATTAAATTACATACTAGAATCAAAAAATCTTTAAAGCACTATCCAACAAAATGAATGATAATACTTTAACTGTTAAATTCAAATTAATCAATTTTTAATATTTTATTGTTGTAAACATTATTACAAAATTGTTTCGTGTTAAAACGCTCCTTTTTGACACAAGTGAATATTTAACAAGGGCAGCACCCACTTGACTAATATTACAAACAAGCCAAACTCACATTTTTTACAATTAATTTGCGTTGTTCACCACCACGTCTTGATGATCGTTTGTGGTACGTCGTTTTGTTGTTGGTGCCACTGTTGTTGTTGCTACCATTGTTACACAAATCAATCACAGATCCTCCTATTTGATGATGATGATTATGTTGACGAACGCCAAAATTGAGTGGAACATTGGAAGTCAAGCGCAAATCGGATGATTCTTTATTGATTAAATAAACAGATACTAATTAATTCAAATCTTAAACACTGGAAATACATTTAATTAGTGGAGCAATCACTTTATCTTCATCGACTCTACACAATGGAGTAGCACACGTGTATAAGGTGGCGGACTCGTAGCTGAGTCACCCACAATAAACCCATAAAGGATCCAATAAATGTCCATTTACTAAAAACTGAATGCTAATAATCCCGAAAATTTGAATAATGCTTATAAAGTATCAACTTATAATAATCGTAATAATCCTGAATCTGTACCTTCATGTAGAGCATTGTGGACTTAGATTAAAAAGGATCAGAGATCGAGTGCGCAGTATAACTGAACTTCCCCTTCAGTGGGTAAGTGCAAGCATACGTCTAAAATAGTTTGAAAGGTAAGAATATGTATAGCCGTTGGAATGTGGAAAATAATTCTGCCTTCGTCAATTTTCAAAAACAACGGTACTGACACGATGTCGTCTATTAGTCAACAACCTTCGTAATTCTCTTACGTTTGTTGCAATTATAAAATTATTGGAGTCAATCGTTTAATATGGTGTACAAATAATGAAATAATTAAGAGGTCACCAGCTACAATAAATGAATAACGAAGTCATCGCTTCATTATTTTCGTATTCCCAAAACATCCCCCTAAACGATTACCTACGATATTTAATACCTAGTAAACGTTAAAAAAGTAATGACATTTCCTATCTCACAGACAGTATCCTTTTAATGGCAACAATAAATATTATCACCGGATTTTTTGTCAATGTTACTTCTAACTATCGACAGAATGGAGTAGAATAATCCATACCCAAAATATAATCGTCACAAACCTCGACACATCTATTGCAATAAACGTGTCCAATCGTCATTACAAACTGGACATGTATCCGCATATATTTGCAGCAAATAGAAATTAATAAAAAGAAAACATTGTGATTACTAATATGGACATTAATAAATGAAAATAAACTTTTTTGTCAACACCCAACAACTTCATTCTACAAAGAAAATGAACAGATATGTTTTAGTCAAAAGTACAATCTACTTTCTCTATTAATAATAATAATAATAATAATAATAATAATAATAATAATAAAGCGTGTATGCCAATTACAATTAAAAAAAACCACCAAACGCAAAACAAAATCTATACAAACCATCCCAAATAAAAGTCGACTTGGTAGGTGTAATTGCAAAATCACCAACTTCGATGGAGAACAAATCGTAAAATGCTAAAATATCAGCTTCACCACAACTAATAAAAAGCGAACGAACAAAAAATGGTCTATGTATACCTAACCAAGAAATGCATTAAAGAAAAATTGCATTCAAAAGCTCAAATAGAAACTGAAAACGGATCATTCAAGTTGCAAAAACAACATCAAAACGTTGTGCAGTTAGCCGTTAATAAACAAATTGAAATAACATTTTTTTAAATATATCATTACTCATTTCTCAACATTAAAGATTGCAATTGGAATTAATCCGAGTTTAACATCACTCGAACACAAAACACACACACACAAAGTAACCTACCTGATGAAGAGTGAATAAATTTGGCACGGCCATAATTATCAAAACCGTCATCAAAACCTTCATACAAACCAAGTGACTGGTGTTGTTGCTGCTGCTGTTGTTGCGACTGCAATTGAATCGAAGAATCGACCACAGTAGACGGATTGGACTAGAGCAAAAAGGGTGGAATGGATCACACACAAGAAAGTGAATGAGCGGGACACGAAGGATTGGGAAAAGGGACCAAACAGAGTCAATAATGGACAGGTGCACTCAACAAAATAAACCATACAATGGGTTGGATGGGAGGTGGGCTTGAAACAAGTAAGCAAATGCATACTTACAAATAAATTAACACAATCACCGAAGCACAACTATTGATGTCTAGCCATCGAAAGAATGATAACAATCATCGGTTGGATTTTGACATACAATGCATTTGGGAAAAGTTAGAACAAAACACATCGACACTAACGAATAGAAAACGCACATCTAATACAACTCGGGTTTGTACCGACACAAAAGATTAAAATGAACTTTATACGACTAGATGTATATATATATATATATATATCGTTGATTTTTTCCCAAATACTACTAGCTAAACTTAATTTTTAAGTAGATTCTATTATGGATTAATTATCAGATTGCTCTACACTTTATGTCTTTTTGAAACTTTTTACTTATGTTAATAATGTAAGAAATAACGTTTGTGTATTTGATCAATACTTAAGGTACTTTTATCCAATTATCTAAAAGAATAATAATAATAATAATAATAATCAACACCATCATCACTAGTCATGATAAATGTTTGGAAATTCCATCGACTGAAACAAAATCAACCATAACCGTTAAGGATAAATTTCGTAAAAAGTTGAATAATTTTTATAAAGTCTCAATTATCAATGACGGTTATATTCCTAACAGAAAACCAGATAATCTCTAGAATCTTCATGAAAAACGGCGCCATCACAAAAATGCCATCTACCAGTGTCCAAAAAACCTTTCCTACATCTGTCGAGCGTACAAGGTGTCTTTCGTATATAAAACTGCAATAGTAAATAGTTCAATGTACTCTGCGAATGTAGAATTAATAAAAAGAACCATTAAAACGGACAGCAGAACGTTAAAACATTTGTATGATGCAATGTTTAAAACAATACACTTTAAAAAACCAATCACATCACATAATTAAAAAAGTCCTATAAACAATCAACTAACAAAATAACATTTTTTAAAGACTGAACAACTTATTTTTTGAATAAGAATTAATACATCTTTATATCAATCGTAATGCCATCAATACTATGAAAACGCCATAGAAAATTATGTACCGATTCTAACATAACCATTTACATACAATTAATGATAAAAAACAGAAGAAAAAAATAAATAGAGTATATAAATCAATTTCGGAAACAATGGCAAAGTCGTTGGACTGAAATATCTCTGTATGCCTCCAAAACATCTTTTAAAAATTATTGCAACAAAGGGCAATACTTGCTGTCAACCATATCAGCGCAAAATACACTAAGAAAATGGATTAGTGAAAAAATTACTTTTTCGTCCAATAATGTTTTGAGTTGGAAAAATTTTATTAATATATTAATGCCAATTAGTTGTGGTACAATAGCACAACTAAATATAATTGTTGTTTAAATCGAAAACTGAGGGTGCATTGCTAAATTAGATAGTTAATTATTAATGATTTTGAAGAAAAAACATGCAAAATCTGTCCACATGTTCCCAAATTAATAAAAATCTAATGATGTAAATAATAGTGTAACTTTGAGAAATAAATCAATTCAACCCAATGAAACAATTCGTGTACTATCAATAACAAACAACAAAAGAATACGCAACACTATATTAACCAGTAAAAAACCAAAACCGCAAAAGCACGTATCAATTTTAAAACATCCAACCAAGCAGACTTTATCTTTAGATGCTCGCACCTTAGCAAAAATGAATATTGATAAATTTGAAGACTTAATTAATTCAATTCTCAAAATAACAAAAAATATTGTAATTGATCATATGTTCCAATGACTATTCATCTGTACCCATACCAAACACTTAAGTTTAACAACTACTACTTCAAAAAAAGCATGTTTCACGATCAACCACATAAATTCCTTTACTTATATAATTATCACACGTGTTAGGTGTCCACTCATTAATAGGGATTTATTGTCCTCATAAATAAATGGTGACATTCCAACAAAAACATAAATTCCCAAACAAGTTATAGTTGAAACCGTCACAAGAAGCGATAAAAACTGACCACCAATCATTGAGAGTATAACAACACAACTATTTGATCATCATCATCATCATCATCGGGGATAAACACAACTATTTGATAAATAGACACCTGATGACAATATACAAAAACTAGTCACTATTGAAAATCAACCCAACTGTCCATTTGGGATGGGGGCAGTGATTGTAGACAATCGAATAATGCTTACTTGACTCATCATGCCCAAAACAGCCAGTAGATTTACCAATTGTTGTTGTTGAGACATGCCGCCAAGGCCAGCGGCAGAAATAAATTGCTGTAAGCTGTCCTGATGGACGACATTCGAATTTGAATTGAATGGAATCGAACGACTTGTGGCTTGGGCTAAAAAAGCGAAAAAATAGGTGTGCTTAATATCACATTTGTCGAAGTAAATATGCCCTGTCCGTGTCACATTTGTAATTCGGAGACTTGTGTGCTTTACTAGTTGAAATGTATCTCTTGACAAGGTTATTCATGTCAATTAAGTCGAAATGGAGAAGACTAGTCCTGAAACAACAGGGGATCAACCCAGTTCATATGCAATCATATGAAATCCTTGTTGAAATTGAGTTGGAACACCTTGCCGTGGATAAGCGGTCTTATGTCTTAACCACTTCAAAAACTCGACACAACTAAACAAAATCATTCACTTTTCGTTTTAGTAAATAGTGGTCACTTGTTCATTATTTATACTGTATATTAAACGACCGAATCCTTATGACAACACCACTATTTGCAAAAATTGACAAACCCGCCTGATTTTGTCAGGATTATTTCTCTTAATACAAGGGTGTAGCCCTTGGGTTATATATCTTAAGATACCCTTAAAAATTCTTGAATGTATGTTTGCATCCATTAACCGAAACGGAAACCCAGTTATACCACTATGCACTCGGTCCCTTCAGTATCAGTCTAGGTGCTTAGGACTACATATTCCAGGATGTATCACGTAGAGGAGACGGTCAGGAAGATCACTTTCATTAAAAATTGAGATTTAAAAAGTATTACTCAAGTACTCAAAATTATTAGCATCCCAATTAAACAAATAGTAAAACTATATCTTCAAGCTACCCTTCACCAAAGCAAAATACGAAATACCTTTCAATACAAAGCTCATAACTGTTCGTAATTAATTAGTTGTTAGTAATACCATGATTATCTTTTGATCGAAACATTAAAGATATTCACACTTGAATACTCTGTTGTGGCAATGATGATAGATCGTAATTGTTTCCTTGACAGCCTTATTCACAACTATCCCATATTTTACTTTCACACTTTCATAATTTAAGTAACCGGGATGCTAATAATATCGATAATTTAAGAGCTTATAATGTATTAATCTTTAATAAAGGTAATAATCCTGTTTCCGTACGTCCACCTAATGCATCCTAAATCTTTAGGTCAAGCTAAGGACGATAACCCTAACAACAAATTTTCGAAAAGTACTGCTGTCATAAGAAAATCGTCTTTCACCCAAAAACTTCGTTATTCTCTCACGTTTGTCACATTTATAAAAACATTAAATGAGATTGTTTGGTATGTTGTATAAATATAGAAATATTGAAAAAGTGACCACCTCACCAACTACATCAAATCAAGATAATTACCAACTCAGCGATCTCATTCAATAAACAAACAACACACTATAAACTCTAAAAACGTACAATTTGTGCGATTCATTCCCGCAGAATTCAAACCATCAGTAACTAACGAAGATCCGGGTAAAAACAACTGCGAAAGTGCATTTAAATTTGCCATGCTGTTTACATCATTTGTAGATAACGAAGGAACATTGTTGGAAGACATCAATTTCAAAATTTCGCCAACAAAATTATTGACGTTGTTCATCTGTTGATTAGCATTGCCGTCAGTTTTCAAACCCAAAAGAGAAGCCAATACGGAAGTAAAATTTTGCACAGATTGAGAAGTCATCATTCCAACAGAATTCAACTTTCCGTAAGATTGATTTTGACTAGCAGCTCCACACAACGAATCGGGAGTTCCTTGGCGGTCGATTCTTATGCGCATTGGTCTGTCTTTGAGGATCTGATATTATAAAAAAATGTATATTTACAATCAGTCAATAATTCGTCAACCGAGTTAATTTAAAAAGATCAAGAACTCACTGCGCAACTAGTTAGTCGTACATATACATACAAAATCAATCAATAGGTTTTAAAGAAGAATCTAAAGATTATCCACAATGCAATAGCGTAGAATAAACAGCACCACTATTTCGTCCAGAGATCGGATGCACCGATCAAATCCACACTGTTCACAGAACGCTGGAACTTCAATCTCGATACTAACAGCCTAAGTACTGTGCATATATAGAAGACCGGATAAACAAATAATTATTTAGACAGATACAACCATGCGAACTCAGTCCTTTTATTTATACTAATCCCCCTCCTGCATAAATGAATTACTTAATTGGATGTTCGATTGCTTACCGTTTGCAGTCAATAGAGATCATTAGAGGGGTTTAATTTGGGATGTAATTAACATTTAAAGTCAGCATACCTCAAGTTTCGTTAATTAAGTACACTTTGTGAAAATTGATGTTTTGCAGGCTTTTGCTAATTTAGACTATTCTGAAAGATTACAACTGGTGGGGGGGTGTTTATCCCCGATGAAGATGATCATGATGCACCACCATTTTGTTCTATAGGCATTTACAAATAAGTGTCAAATTTAAAAATGGAACCTAAACACGCTTTCATTATATATATATATATATATATATATATATATATATATATATCAAAAAATGGAATTTAAACTCATGTCTTCACCTGATTGTTGAATATTTTGACAGCTTGAACAGCCTCTAGAGCACTGGAAAATTTGATTACAGCTACGCCACGTGATTTGCCATCATTGTCAGTTTTTAAAACAACATTGATGATTCGCCCGGCCGACTTAAAAAGATCCTTCAAGTTTTGCCATGTAATGGAATAGTCGAGCTATAAACAATATCAATCAACGAAACTGGATGCTAACTTACATTACTGATGTAAATCGAGTCAGTAATCGGGCCGTCCATTACAAATTGATTTAAAGAAGGTGTGCTAATTAAGGAATTTGTAACTCCTAGATCAGACGATAACTTTGATTGGCTATCGCCAGACAAAGAACCCTCAACTTCCATTTTAGAAAGTCGCATTATATCCCGAGCAGTTTCTTCTCGAACTACCAATTTTCGATCGCCAATTTCAAATCTATGCATTGTGCTGATTGCTTTTTCGGCTCCTTCAAATGTTTTAAATTCCATCAACCTAAAAATGAAAATTATCAAAAAATGCGTACCCCATTCCATTTGGTTTGCCGTTAGTTTTGTATAACTGTAAAAAACCAGTAAAACCCACTAAATTATTATATTTTATAAAAAAATGTCTCACTTTGTTTACGAAACAATTCTTTCAGTTTCTGCCAAGTCACATCGTATGGTATATTGGCTATCACGACGCGTTTGGTAGTAACACACGATCGACGAGGAGACTGACTTCTGCAACGTTCATTTCGTGGAGACCGATGTCTGCTGTGAACGTTACCATCGATACTTCTAAAACAAAAATTAAATTAGTATTAAAACTAACCGATCGCTTGAAAATGTGCTCATTGAATAAAATCAAGTTGACACTAATACCAAAACGGATGAAAGGATCACCAATTTGGCCTCTAAACAGAAACAGAAAACGTTTCTTTAAAAAATTCTGACCGTAATATCGTCCAAATGAAGAAAAAAACATAGGATAATAAAATTAATATAATTAGTCATTTTAAAATAAATTACAACAAAATATAAATAAATTTCACTTTAAAAAAAATATATATATTCTTAAAGTTACATACGATTTAGATTTTTAATAAAAACTTTTTTATTTTTAATTGCAATTATATGCTTTTACTAATTTATTAATTATTTTATTAAAAATGTAAAAAAATGCATTTACAAAATATTTCGATTTACAGTGATATTACTTATTATTATTATTATTGTTATTATTATTGTCTCTAAAATGATAACTAGAATATAAACTAAGCTATTTATTTAATAAATTTATTATCAATTTGTTGCACTTTGTTTCAGGATTTTTCATGAGGTGAGTAGGCCAAAACGCCTTTTAGTACTCGGTTCTCAAATTGTCTTAAGTTTTCAGGGAGAAAAATGAAATGGATGATGAGGTGAAGGGGGATTAGTCACAGAAAAAAATTCGAAACCAAGATAAAATCAAGGTAGATAGTGGAAATTAACAATTATAGAAAACGAATAAAAATTATAAATATACAAAAATAATAATAAAACAAGTTATGTATTACAATGCAAAAACACTGTAAAACACTGTAAACACTTCAAAAAAGAAGAAAAGAGAAAAGGATAAATAACGCTCCAATAGACGTGTAACGTGACGCGCGCTTCACCTCGCGAATGTAGTATAAATAGTTGAGTTTTGCTTTATTTGTACGATACGCTTGGAATACGTGTTGCCATCAAAGCATGATATTTTATATTTATTGCTTGTGTCTACAGTTATAAATATTTTATTTGTTTTATGAAAGTTTTCTAATTATCAAATGTGTAATTCAAGCATTTTTATATGCATAAAATAAAGATGCAGCAAATTATTAAATTTTGGCATGTTATACTTTTTATGTAACAACTAATTTTATAAAAAAAATCGTACTGGACTATCTGAGATTGTCTACCACAACTTAGACTTAAGTAGTCATATATCTTTTTCAAAAGAAAAATTTTACTTCTACAAAACAACATTCCGCACGTTATTTAATTCCAATACGTATAATCAAAGATATTACAGATACCGCATTCAACCTCAAAAATGATAGTACTAACATAATTAAAACTTTTTATCTCAAATCCCTTAACTTTGAGATTTTACTAGTGTTTATTTCGGTATTTACATGCACAATAATTGTTAAATGTAGTATTTCAATAATTACTTTCGATATATTTTGTAAATAGCATTAGATCCCTTCCAATTTTATAGAATTCAATTTTATAATCAATTTTGTTTGACTTTAAAAAAAAAATATTAATCGTTAATCCAATTCGCGAGGTGAGGCGCGCGTCACGCTACCACGTCCATTGGAGCGTTATTCATCCTTTTCTCTTTTCTTCTTTTTTTGATGATTATTGCAGTGTTTTTGCATTGTAATACGTAACTTGTTTTATTATTATTTTTGCATATTTATAATTTTTGCTCGTTTTCTATAATTGTTAGCTTCCCACTATCTACCTTGATTTTATCTTGATTTCAAATATTTTTTCTGTCACTAATCCCCCTTTTTACCTCACTACATCCATTTCATTTTTCCCCTGAAAATTTGAGACAATTTGAGAACCGAGTACTAAAAGGCGTTTTGGCCTACTCAACTCGTGAAAATCCTGAATCCTGAACACACTTTAAGCCAAATATGTTAGCTACTCTTGAATGTTTTCCCCCATGCTAAATCAACCACTTACTTTAAGTTTTTTATTAAATAAAAAAATCAACAGTATTACTTTCATTAATACGTGGTTTTTAAGTAACAATTTTTAAACAGTGAAATAGGTTTGTGGAATAGCAATAGGTTTATTTTGATTATTCTAAACAACAGAGTTTTGAGATTGAGCAACTGACATCTTTCATTATAATTCATAATTAGTGAATAATAAATAAATATTTTTGTAAAATATCTTTTAGCATTTTCAAATTTTATTAAATGTTCTTAAAAAATAGAACTATAAAAGGAACAACAGTTGTCTATTTTTGGACAAATTTCATATTTGGAAAAAGTTACTTTGCTTTATTTAAGAAGAAATATTTATTAAAAGTAATAATTTTTTATTTTTGCAAGTAACATAAGATATTTGTTTTAAAATAACAGTATATTTTTATCTATAATTGTGTGAATTATTTAGTAATTATTTAGCTGGATTAAATGTGGAAAATATAAACTAAATGAGTTATAAAACAAATTTATGTGTTCACTTTGAATCAGTACGATACGCTTGCGTGACGTTCAGATCAAAAGTAGCCGCTTTTATTGTTGCTAATCGTTACGTGCTTGCGTTTTTGTTTTTATTTTTTGCATATTTGGGTTAATTTTTTTACCTTTTTGTGCATGTGGTTTTTGGTGTATAACTGTGCATTTTTAAGTGTCGCGTTTTTGTTGTGTTATTGTGCCTTTTGCTTGGCATCGTGCTTTAACACTATTTTTATTTTAATTCTCTATCAAAAGAATATTTCTGGTCTTTCCCCAGTAATACTACCTGCTTTTAAATTTCTATTGTTGTTTTTGTATTTTTACATAGTTCTTTAGATATGGTTTCCTCTAATTCGTCTAGCTGTGGTCTTCAACGGTACAAAAAATCCGTGAAGGTTGGTATTTTCTGCGCCACCTGCAAAAATTGGTTTCACGAGGCGTGTTCCGGGCTGTCCTCGGTGTACTACTCGCAACTTGCCGATAGTCCTCTGGATTATAAATGCATGGATTGCAGATGTGAAACGGAGTTGCAGGCACTACCTTCTGACACCGTTTTATGAAAAATTAGACAAAATATTACATCTAGTCAGGGATAATAATACCCTGTCCTCTAGAATTAATCAACTAGATACCAAGATTACCTCTGTTACTAAATTTTTATCTAATCTAGTCGATAAGGTCTTTGACTCTTCTTCCAAATTTGACTATGTAAATTCCTCCTTATCCAAACTGTCTGTCTCCCTATCCCAAGATATTGCTTCTCTTAAATCTCAAGTTTCTAGTCTTAGCTCCTCGTCTACAGTATCAAATACTGTTCTCAAACTTTCCCAAGAAGAAATCTTGGAAGGGACGAAAAGCTATGTAGACAGCATAAAACGTGAGCATAATCTTGTTGTTAGGGGTATTAGCCTTGACATCACCAACTACAAAGAACTTGTTTCTGATATAGTTAAGAAATGTCATCCTGAGGCGGGCAATTTCCTAATTGGCAGACTTTCTTGTAAGCGCCAACATACTGCTCTACCTATCCTGGTCTCTTGTGCATCATCTGAAAACAGTGAAACTGTACTTCAAAATTGGACTAAGGTGAAGGCACATTTTAAAGGGATTAAAGTTACGAAAGATTTACCTTTGTCTGAACGCTTAGCTAAACTTTCCAGGCCCCCTATTCCCCAAATTCATGCCTATCCTATAGTGAAACTTACACCTCTTAGGCCGGATATTGACATTGATAATCAGGATTTTCGGACTGCACTCCGGAGTTCTCACCGCCCCCCAATCCTCCACAGGTTAAGGCAATTTTCTCCACTATTACCTCTCCCTCGGCTTTGAATGTGTATTTCACGAATGCTTTGAGCCTTAACAATAAACTAGAAGAAGTTCATCTTTTATCTTCTTCTTCGCCCCCACATTTGTTTGGCATTACTAAGTCATGGTTATCAGAAGATGTACTTGACTCTGAACTCCACATAGACGGGTATAGTGTAGTGAGACGAGATTCCCATAGAGGCAAATATAAGGGGTGTTTATTTTACGTCAAAGACGGGTTAACCTACTCGACTATCACAGTTCCTTTTACCCATATAGCCGAATATAACTTTCTTCACTTAGTTGTAGGGGGTTCAAACTCTAAAACTCTATTCTCTCTGTTGTACCGCCCCCCTAACCTTAATCATCATTCTAACACTGAACTGGAAAAGGAACTCCGACTTGTCCTCTCTCTGCCGTTTAAACACTTTGTCGTCATGGGAGACTTTAACTGTCCCTTTATAAATTGGGCCACTCCTTTGATACCAGTAAATGTCTTTGACTTTAATCTTCTGGATATTTGTGCCGTACATGCCCTCAAACAACATGTATTCTCCCCTACTCGTTATAGAATCGGAACTAACCCCTATGTCTTGACCTAGTACTCTCGAATGACACTGTAGATATTGATTCTATGTCCTTCCTTCCCCCTCTTGAAAAAAGTGACCATCTTGTAGTGAGCTTTGTAGTACATTATCCGATCCCTATCTCAAATACTTGCAAACTTAAATTAAAACCTATACCAGATTTCAGGAAAACTGATAGCAGGGGACTTAGAGACTTTCTAACAAATACAAATTGGGAAAACTTATATACTTATGATCTTGAAGGTGTTTATGCCTTCTTTAACAAGGTAATAAGTAAAGGGTTAAATAGCTTTGTTCCTTTCAGAATTCCCACATATACTATGCCTAGGCTTCCTAAAGTCATATCCAAAATGATTCATAAGCGGAATAAAGCCTTCTACCTGTGGAAAGCTACAAAGCTACCTTGTTTCCATTATAGATACCTAAATACTCGTAATAAATGTACTAGACTTATTAGAACGCACAGAGGGAACATATTACACAAACTTTTAAATAAAGCTAAGTTTAATAAAACACTCCTATTCAAATTTATCACGAATAAGCGGGCGGACACTTTTTCCTTCCCTCGTCTTAAAGATCACAAGGTAAGGAAGTATCAGGTCCTTCTAGCTGTAACCTGTTTAAAGAATTGTTTAACTCGGTTTTTCAAACCCCTGGAGTTACCCAGTCTCTCCCTACATCTGAGTGTCCACCTATAACACCTCTAACAATCTCTAAGCTTTCAATCTCAGACTGCTTTAGGCACCTTAAGTCTATGTCTTGTGGTGCTGACGGGATATACCCTAGGATTTTAAAAGAATATGCGGATATTCTTTCCCCTCCCCTAACCTATATTTATAATCTTTCGGTTCAGGCTGGGCAAGTACCCTCTACATGGAAAGTTGCTTTTATTAGGCCTATCCACAAGTTTGGAAGTAAATCTCTACCAAACAGCTATAAGCCCATAAGCATTCTCTCTACACCTAGTAAAATAATGGAAAGGTGTATTAGATCTCATTTACTGGACCATCTCTTTAAGCTTAATATTATTAGTCTCGCTCAACATGGCTTTATGCCTCAGAGGTCCTGTTTTACAAATCTTATTACTTACTCAAATAACGTCACAGACATGCTTCAGAGGCATCAGTCTGTTGATGCTATTTATTTTGACTTTGCTAAGGCTTTTGATAAAGTTCCCCATAACCTTCTTATCGCAAAGCTCAAGTCTGTAGAGATAGTATGGTTTATTCTAGCCTGGATTGAAGATTTTCTCTCCAACCTTACTTTTAAGGTTCGGGTAGGGGCTGATACCTCCTCCTCTTGTCCTATCTCCTCTGGGGTTCCTCAAGGGTCTGTCTTAGGTCCCCTATTATTTATTCTCTTCATAAATAATTTATCTTCCGCCGTTCACTTTAGTATTCTGCTTTAAGCAGATGACGTTAAGATCTGGGGGATTAACCCTGAATTACTTCAAGCGGACATTTCTGATATCTTTAATTGGTCTTTAAAGAAACAGCTTCCACTCAATAAAGATAAATGTCAGCACATTACTTTCGGACGACCGTCTAGCACGGTTTTTTATTTTCCTCCTAACTCACAGCCGATAAAATCAATCAAATATATTAAGAATTTAGGAGTTATATTTGATTCTTCGCTTAATTTTACTAAACACCACTTTTGGCTACTTCAAAATGTTTCAGACTCATTAAGTTTTTTTTAAGAAATCTTGGTAGGATCCCACCTAAATGTCTACGCCTACTTTACATGCTGTACCTCAGACCTCATCTTGAATACTGTGCTCAAGTTACATCTCCCATCCTGAAATCTGACGTCCTTAGATTAGACAAGGTACAGAAGGCTGTCACTAAAAAGCCTCATGGGTTTAAGAACCTTTCTTTCCCCAAAGGCTCAAATCCCTAAAATTATTTCCTCTGCGGGATAGGCGTCTCCGGGGTGATATTATCCTGACTTATCAACTTTTCAATTCCGGCTCTCATCTACCCTTTTTACTTTAGCCCAAAATTCACTCAGGGGACATAACCTAAAATTATCTAAACCTAGATCTTTTTCCAGATTGAGAAGTCATCACTTTTTCACACAGAGTGATCACTTCATGGAACAATCTGCCTGGTAGCGTCATCTCTGCGTCCCACTCTCAGCTTTCAAAAAGGCATATGACAATTATCAGCTTGCCAATTTCATTTGAGGTATCCTTTTACCTCTGACCAACTTCTGGTATCCTAATATTTAACCATGTTAATTTTATTTTATTTTTATTATTATTAATCTTCTGATAAACTTGATAAACAGAACCGAGGATCAAAAGGAGTTTACTCCTACTTAACTCGTGTATTCAACCTGAACCTGAACCATATGGTTGTTTTAATTTGTCTCATTAATAGAAATAAAAATTTCTTGTTTTAAGTTTTTAAAATTTGTAGGTAAATAATAAATGATAATGAATCAGGACGTTACTCTAGTAAACTATAGCAAACAAGTAAAAAGAAAATTTTTATGACACGATTAAAATAATCCAAAAAGCGACATTTTTAATATAATGAATCTTTTATACTAAAATGTAAGCAATAATCTATAGAAAAAAAGTTGTTATATAATAAAAACAATGGTACATACATTTAATAAATGTTTTATTAGTGACTAACTAATAATATTAATAATTTGCCATGAATTAGCATACACATTTTTTTTACATTTTGTTAATTAATAAATATAAATTTAAAAATGATATTTTAAAATGTAATAAAATGTATATATATGTATATTTTGTGTGTTTCTGAAACATCAAGTTTTAATGAACTATTTTTATCGCGATATCTGATTGTTTCCACATGTTGTTTTATCACTTCATAATATTTTGTCTATTTGTTTTGTCTGCTAATTGTCGTTCTTCGTTTAAGTTTCAAGTTTATACATACAAACGTAAAGCTACTAACGAACAAATTTACCGTCAAGAAGAAAGTAAATGTACTAATTACTGTTTAAGTATCAATAAAAATTTAATTTTACTTGAGCATACAAAGTGCATTCGCTCGTGTTTGAGTGATCATTGTTATAGTGTTTTGTACGGATTTGATGAATTAGAAGAAGGAGAAATCGACGTTAGATTTACTTCATATAAAGGTTGTGTATTGCAGGAATTGAAATCAAAGGGTTATCGTGTTATTTAAGTGAGTGGATTTATATTATAGCAAGTAAATTCTTTATAAAATACCTGTTAATAATAATTTTGTGTGTAGGTTTTTTTAAATGTAATTTTATATAGTATGTATAATTGTTTGTTTGCTTACTCAACTCATACTTGTGTTTGTAACAAGGTCTATTTATGAAAATTTATTAAGAATAACTTAATTATTCGGTTTTTAGTATTTTTCAGTTATGACCATTTAATTAATGATTATTGATTATCTTCATTATTAATTTTTCTATCAAATAAACAAACATCACATTTTTGTAATTTTAGTTTTGTATTCACTTTTTTAAATACTGTATTTTGTGTGATAAAATTGAATTGATTGTGTTTTAATTCGCCCGAATAAACGCTGATTTTGGTTTATTTGCTTTCTCTTGTTATGATTTGTGTCGGAATACAACCAATAACTAAGTATTTCCACTTAACGAGTATTCTATTTGATCATTATACGATATCGGCGTACTCGTTTAATATTAGATAGTCATATAAAAGCAGTGTTTTAAAAATATTGAAGAATGCTTATTTTACTTTTTTAAATTTAACTTAAGTGATGACATTGTTTTTAATTTTTAAGATATCGAATTAGTAAAAAATACCTGAGGTGTGGCGAGCGTTATCCTATTTGTAAAATGAGGTAGGTTGACAGACTTACGAGTTGAGTAGGACAAAAGCCTTTTAGTACTTGGTTCTATTGTTTGTTAATGATTAAGAGTAAGATAGAAGGAGGGAATTTTGAACGTGAAAAATTATTTGTAAATTGAGGTAAAAGGTAGAAAAATGGATTAAATTAATAATTAGGAAAAGTATATAAAAACAAAAAAAATTAAAATGAGACTTGTATTACAATGTAAAGGCACTGTAATAATGAGACATACTGTTTTATTTAATATTCATCGTGATGCCCAAATTGGCTAGGAGAATCTTGATTTTTGGTTTGTATATATATATATATATATATATATATATATATATATATATATATATATATATATATATATATATATATATATATATATATATATATATATATATATATATATTATAAGGGGGATTAAAATCGGATGTAGAACATCTTAAGGGTTTTTAATTGGTATTGGTAATTGATTCGAGTCAAGTGCTGTACCGCTAGACCACCCTGGCACATTGTTTCATTTACAAGCCTGACCAACTTAGATACATGTTTCTTATATTATAAATATACGCCAATGAAACGAATTGTCTTCACGCCCCGAAAAGTTTGGACAATGGGAGGGAATTATTTGAGATACTATGCGAAGTTGCAATTGGTGAATACGCATTTTTACTACCAATTCTATCTATTGTATATGCACAATTAGGTAGTACAACATAATTTTAGGAAATTTGATTTTGAGGTTTTGTTTTAGGAACTAGCGATCTACTTTTAATTTAGAAAATTAACAAATTTCTTTTGCATATAGAAGAACGTTATTTGTGCTGGAATTGAAAAAAAAATGCATTGATTTAGAATGTATTATGTTTTAATAGATCTTATTACGATAAACAGTTGATAAGTAAATGGCTTATTATTTTATTTATCAGTTCTCAAAATTATTCCTATTTGAAGGAATATCTTTGTAGTGTCATCTCAGCAAACTCGAGGTATAGTTGACATGTTGGAAGAGCCTTTTTGAGGTGCTTAAAATGTTAACTGCACGACTATGTTGTTTAAGTGACGCAACTGTAATTACATAATTTTAAAAATTGTACTAATATTTCGATATTAAAAAACTCATGATATGCATTTAATCTAGTTTCAATTTGTTATTTAATTTTCCATTATTTACAAAATTGACTGATGAAATTTATATTTATGCACTATTTACTTAATTAAATGGTTTTGATTTAATTTGTGTCTTTATATCTGGGTTTTGTATAGACTTTAATCACGTTGATGTTCAAATTATTTTATTGTAACGCAATTTGTTACTTAAATACAATCATGGGAGTCAATCGTTAGATGTATTCTACGAATATGCAATGATAATGATTTTATACTTTTATAATTCACACCATTAAATTTGAAAATAACAGTGGTAGTTAAGGTAGTTAAGTAAAAATATCTAACGATAATTCACCATTATTATTATCATTGGGCATAAATATCTGGCTATTATCGCCCAAAACATCAACTTTTATCTTACGATAATTAATATTTAAATATATATTCCGTCAACCGGCGTCAACCCTAAAGATCGCCTCGTCCATTGCTGTGAATACGGGCGTTGTCGCAGGGAGCGGTCTTTTAGCCAAGAAACTTTATTTATCTGTCTATACTCAGTTGGCATCCGACAACCTTTTCGTATAGGAATTCGAGAAGCTATTTAAACTTGAAATTAATAAAGAGGTGACTCTACCACCAACTTATGTTATGATGATCATTGAAGGGGTTTAATTTTGGGATGTAATTATTTTTTATTTCATGTTTGCTACCTTGAATGTTTTACGGGAAACATCTTTCAACATTTAAAATCAGTATACCTCAAGTGTTGTTAACTGGTAGGGATTTTTATCTCCGATGATGATGATTAAAAAGATGGAATTTAGTAATCAATGAACTTTATTGTTTTCCAACATTTTGTGTGTACGAAATTCTTTTTCCATACAAATTATGGCAGGTAATAATTGGAAGTGCTTTGCGAATACGGAAATAATGAAAGGATGACATTGTCACGAATTAATTTAATTCATTACTTGTACGTTACATCATTTAAAAAAAAAGTATAATGTACTTTTATCACATTTTTAGTTTACATTTGCCTGAATCGAATACAAATGGCCAATACCGCACCAACTGATAGACTGATTTTATCCAATGAAGTTGTTCATCAGACAATAGTGCATCAATTGATTCCTGCACTGATTCAATGTTTCGGTGTTATATTTACAGGCTACTTGGCTGGTCGTCTGGCTATTATTAGCGATTCACACATTAAAGGTTTGGCCTCGTACATTACCAAATTTGCTTTGCCTGCACTTTTTCTCCGGGTATGTGTGGTGTGTGTATGCATGTGTGTGGATTGCGTTTTAAAATAATTGCTTATTTTTTAACATTTGTATATAAAAAATAAACGCATTTAACTGCATTTTTATTGTAATTTTATTGTCTATTGTGTCTGGGGCGACCGAATAGTTTGTATTCAGACACCAAACTAATTGCGGTCACACAGCATATCCAAATGGAGGATTCGGGTTAATTTGATTTTGCTTATTTTGAGTCTTTAGTGTCCACTTGATCTAACTTCAGTTGTAAATGCAGTAATTGTTTTTATTTGGTTTATTTGCACTGGTAACGTAACTATTACCAATTGTTGTAATAAATTATTGCTATTAGTTCGAAAGATATTGACAGTATTTTGTACACTTACAAATTTATTATTATTATTATTATTGAGATGCTAGTGTCCCTGAGGATTTGTGTAATGCTTATTGAGTTTCAATTTCTAATGATGGTAATGCTGTTTTTTAACCCTATCTAGTATATTATGGTCTCAGTATAATTATGTTTTTGCCTTCATAGATAAGTGCAAGCATACAGCAAAAGCACTTAAAAAGTATTTTAAGGTACACGAATATCGTATATAGCAATTGGACTAAGGGGAATAAGTTTGAAAAAAATCAAACGACCTCGTTGATCTTTGAGAATAGTAGTGCCGTCGCAAGGATGTTGTCTATCACCACAGAAGTTTCGTTATTATTGTAGGTTTATGTTTATTAACCCATTAGTCGTTCTTTAAATATACTGCACGAATATGGAAACTGAAAAAGTGACCACGTTATCAAACAAAACAATTATTATTATTATTACTAGTGTTATAGAAGGAACTACTGTGCTTTGTTCTATTCAACCTTTTTAGGACTAGTACTGTTAGGTTGTCCAAGCATATTATATGGTAAGGTGCAATGGTAAGATGATCAGATTCATTCATCTTTTCAGTCCAGAAGCAAACCCTTACCGATGCGTCACTTTGCCGTAAATGACATTACGAACCTGTTGTATAATACTTTTCTCTGATTTATAATAAATTACCGTTACATTGAATACAATTAAAGTAAATTATTATCGGTTTGCGATTTTCTGATTAGGGGACTAACATTGTATTTTATTGAAAGACTTATGCTTTATTTATTGATATTTTATTTTTTAAAATGGTTGGTACTAGAGGGTATTATGTACGTATTTTTTAAGTTTCGTTATTGTTATCATTTAAGGCATTACAATGAATGAATGGCGTAATAATGCTACTCTATGTAGCTCTTGTAATACTTTTGATGAATGAATATGAGTAACATAATGGAACATTAATGCAAAAAATACTACATAGTAGTCGAAGTTGGTAAGTTTAAACGTGGGAATAATGTAATTCTATCGGTATCGATTTTAAGCTGTTTTTTAATACATACATATAGTTTATTTGCGCCTATTTATGTTTCCAATCTTTCATTTTTCATTCATTCATTTTGGTTGGTAACGTGGTCACTTCTTGATTATTTCCCATATTTATACGACAAAAACGATCGACTTCGATGGCTTGATAAGCGTAACAAACGTGGAAGAATAACAAAGTTTCTTGGCTGGTAGACGGCATCCTTGTGACATCGCCACTGTTCGCAAAGATTGACGAAAGCGCCTGATTTTTTGTAAGGGTTATCTCCCTTAGCCCAAGGGCTACATACGGTATACGTATACCTTTAGATACCTTTTAAGTATCCTGGGTGTATGTTCGCACCCACCCGCCGTAGCGGAAGCCCAGTTATACCGCTGTGCACTCGGACCCTGCTGTTATTAGTCTATATGCCTAGGGGCATCTAGTCCAGGATGCACCACGTGGAGGACGAACAGTCAGGAATATCACCATTATTGGAAATTGAGACTTTATAAGCATTACTCAAATCCTCAGGATCATTAGCATCTTTCCAATCTTTCAAATGGCCTTATTATCAGTGTGGTCCAGCAGTACAACACTCGGTTCGAACCTGGGTGGGCATGGGTTCAATCCCTACCACTGGCACTAAATGCAGGCCCACGTTCAGTTGCACTAAAATATTCACTGCTGAAAGATGTTTCTCGTAAAACATTTATAGTAGTAAAAATAAAGTAATCACATAAACATTGGCGACTACTTGCATTTTTATCAGTCGTGTTCTATCATACGTACTACATAACCTAGCCTAAACACCTGGCATGTAATTAGATCTACGTACTACGTCGGAGATTTACAAGAAGTGTTTTTACCCATCTTTCAACTTTTCGAAAAATGTTAGAGGCACTTTTGAGACTTTCTGGTAATTTTAAATCTTTCAAAGTTAAAAAAAATATTTTATTTTTGTTTATCCAGCGGTATTTCAGACAGACCATTACATTTGACATTAGTTCCAGATTAGAAACTCACGTATATATTGTGTGTTTAGTGAAATAGATATATGTAAAGGGAAGTTTGTGTAAATTTGCTAATAATATGGTTGTACGCATAAGAATTTCTTCAAATAACGATCTCAAAGAATTTGAAAATTCTATTAATAAAATTGAACTGTGTTCTATCAATTTTGGTTTCAATTTAAATCCATCGGAGTGCAAGCTAGTTAAATATATAACGAGGCCTCCAATGGAAGCAATATAGTTAAGTGAAACGTTCAAATTAAATCGAACAATTATATGTACCTGTAACAAAATTAAATATCTTGAGGTGCACATACTTAAGTTAGAAGTCCTGTGTTATTTGAATAGAAGTGAAACATTTATACAAATTGTTTATGAGCTGCTATTTATGGAAATTGATGAATTAAAATGAAGATTTGATGATAATTTTATACATTGTTTGTTGGGAATAATGAACCACAATTTGTGGGAATACTCAGCAACTTGCAACGGTCACGTTTATCCCCATTTAATTCATGATTTTCATTTGTTTATTTGAACAAGATTGTTTTGAACTGTTGTGTTTGGGGCTAACGGGTTTGTTATTTCACAATAGAAAGAATTTATTTTATTATTAGACCAACAAGAAAAATGTGGTGGTTTTTGTTAAGCCAAAGAAGATGATCTTGAGGATTTGAATAATGCTTATAATGATGGTGATATTTTTGACTGTTCATCCTCCACGTGGTGCATCATGGACTAGGTGTATCCAGGCCCTTTAATTGACACAACAGGGACCTAGTGCACAGCGGTATAACTGGGCTTATGCTTCGACAGGTGGGTGCGAGCATACACCCAGGGTACTTAAAAATTATCTTAAGATATACATATACCATATACGAGCCTTTGATTAAGAGACAACCTTGAAAACAAATCAGACGGCATTGTCAATAGTTGCGAACAGTGATGCCATTTGTCAGTCAAAAAACTTTATTGTTTTCCCATCTAAGTCGAGATTGTTTAATATGTACAAATGTAGATGACTATGTCACTGACCAAATAAATGTTGAGCCAAAATAGAATTTTTCCTTCCAACTTGGTGTTTTTGGCCTAATTATCCTATTCTCATCGCATTGGTTTTATAGGAATCATTGTTGATTTTAGACAAGCACCAGTTGAGGAATTGAAATTTTGCGTTGTGGAATGCGCATCTAATGACATGTCTAATTTTTGCAGATTTGCTCTGTGTGTACTGCTAACTAACAAATTGATTTTTTAAACAAAAAACACTTATCAAAACGTTTCTTTTTCATATTGAAAATCAGGCTATCGTAGATATCGATTTCAGTGGCGTCAAATGGAGTCTGGTTTTGGCCATGCTAATCAGCAAAGTTGTCGTTTTTTTCATGGGCATCGCTTTCACTTTAATCCTCAGCCGTCGGGTCGAATTGGGAATGGCAGCTATCGTTGCCCTATTTGTAACTCAAACCAATGATGTTGCTATGGCCTATATCATTCGTAATTTACATATTATTATTTTTTACTATTAATAATACTACTACTATTATTAATATTATACGTTTAAATACTTGAGTAGAAGTATATTTGGCATTGTACAATACACAAAAACACCATTGGCGTAAACAAAGAAAGACAGAGATTAAAAAGATATAAAGTTATGCAATCAATGCATAAAGAAAAAAAGTTTGAGTGACAAATAAGAATAAGTTTTATAGGTCTCATAAACCATAAAGCATAATATTAAAATAGGAAATAATAATGAAATAAACTGTTGGTTAAGTTCAAAACAAAACAGTAAAACAAAATTAGGTCATCTAGATCAAAGCAATCCCGATAGTGCAGCAATGACGAAGGACTAATTGATAATCGAAAGATGCACAAACAGTTTGATTAAAAATCTTGCTAAATACGAAATACACACACGCACATACACAATTGTAGTGGATATTTATTTTTTATTGAATTTGAGTACATTTTCTTCCAGTTTTTCCTAATGCCGTCGCTTGGTTGTTACTGTGTGTGTGTGTGTTTGCCATGTATATTGTTGGTATCTCAGCTTTCGTGCTCGTTCAATTAGCTTTAGTCGTTTTATGCGTCCAAACGAATGTGGACACAGGGCAATCGATCGATGATCTTGTCATGACAGTGCAACTGTTGACAGATTTTGACAAAGTCGTCCGAATTTTTGTCAAACTGCTATATAAGATTGCAGTACAACTTAACTTATTTTTTCAATAGATTATGTCATTTGGAGCCATCTTTCAAAGTTTAAAACACGCAAGTAACTTTAAAATGTTACAGATACTACATACAAATTTGATTATTTTTTACAGATTTTCTGATGTTTAGCAGAGGTGGTAATAGTAGCGCTAACAACAAATTCCATCACATTTAAATTCACTCATCTCTCTCTCTCTCTCATTCAACAGAGTTTCCGTTTCTTCCAATAGCGGCAGTAGTCTTGAGCTAACAAAGGTGGCCAGAGCGCCAGATTTGAAATTGAGTGGATTTGGGTTCTAATTTTATAACCGACACTAAATGCAGACCGTTATCTAAAAACGATATTATCCGTCAGACATTCAGGCGATAAAAACGTAAAATAGAAAATAGAAAACCGATTGGAAATCAAGCGGAATTGAGCTTCGAACGTACGTACTTGTTAAAGCAATACGAGAGTGCTTTCATTACTTACACTTTCTATCTTGTATAAGACAAATTTTGTGATATTTTTAACTACACAGATGCACACAAACTCATACGTATTTATTACATTTATTTATATTGATTACTAGAAAATGCCGTTTATAGTTTATTTTGTTTCAATTGCTAGTTTTTATATTCTGTCTTTTGATGATGTGTCGGTATGATAATTGTATTTCTACTACGACATCAAACTTCATTGTATTAGTTAGAAATAAATAATAAAGTAACTACTACTTTAGTAGTAGTAGAAATGCATCATATCCGTTTATATCCACTATTTTATCCATCTCTCAAACGTATTGCCAACTAGTTAACTCGTTGTATCCAGATTTGGCCAGTTACGTCTACTTGTTCGCTTCCATCCAACTTGTTTTCCTCAATCCATTAGCCTACTTTTTTTTGGAATGGGATCGATTGTGGAAGCAACAGAAGCATCAGGCGGCGGTTGGCATTGCGGCAGACGATAAAAATCCAGTTGATCAACGTCATTCAACTCAGTCGGGCAAACATAGACGGTCGAATCATGCCCAGTGGCGCCATTTGTTCAAGGTTAGTTTTTATATTATTGAATGGTTTTTGTACGAAGGTGTGTTTGGAGCAATGTCAGTAGAATGGAATTTAAGACTTGCAAATGGATGCATATGTGGCTATCAACTCAGTTGAATTAACTATTTGTTTTTCCCGAAGGAGCATTCGATGCAAATAAACAATTATGAATTAAAATATTGAAAATCGTATACTGTGAGATAAATTTATTGTGTGCATTTCCTGTAGTCGTATAAAGTTTTCGTATTTAACTTTTTCTTTGACCGCATTGTCCTCTTTTATGAAGGGTCGCTGTTTTTAATGAGTTTTCTCCATTCGGTTCTGTTGGCAGGACAGCAATCTTTGTCAGTCTTCATATGACTTCCTCCATACAATCGACTCATCTTTTCATTGACCGACTTTCAACTTTTTTTACCTTTTCTACTTCCATTGCCAATATTCGCCTTGTCATGCATTTCTATTCGCTTTATAGAATGAGGCCATATTAGGTCAATCTTTTTTTCTATTTTATGAACTCCTGACAACATCCTCACTGTGCTATTCTATCTAGTTTAGATAATCTCAAAGACCATCGAAGTATCTTTATTTCCATTTCGGTTTCAAAACCTTTACCTCCTTCTACTTATTCTTAAACTTCTACTTATTCTTCAACTTCTACCATACACTACAGTAGATGAACACGTTACTGTCAAAATCAGTACAGTATAATTCAATCGCTTTTGTTACACTATTTCATTATATGAAGTACATCTAAATTGTACTAAAGAATTCGTTAAACATAATCTCAACAGTATAAGTAAAATATTTTATAAAAACTAATATTTTATATCAATCTCGTAAAATTTTCATTTTGGTGAAAAACAAGAATATTGATGGTTAAAATAATCGAATAACAAGTAGAATAGTTGCTTAAAAATAATTTGTTGTAAAATATGTACACATATAAAAATAGACAATAAAAGGTATACATTTTTAATATTTTAAGTAATATTTATTGAATTCTAGAATTTTCTCAAAGCGTGGAATTGTGGAATTTAATTTCGCATTAATTAAAATTTTTTATTTCTCAACCCATTTGCATTATATTCTAAATTTAAAAAAAGATTACAATTATACTAAGGTGTGTGTTATCTGTAGGCAAATGTATAAATGTAACGTTTATTTTAGTTAAGGATTCTGCTATATATATATATATATATTGAATAAAACCAATGCTATTTAAATTTCAGGTTTTTTGGACTGTAATATCCAATCCGTTATTTTTCATGACTTTACTTGGGGTGATATTAAATTTTATCTTGAATCATCATTTGCCCATTTATATTGACGGCTTGTTGAAAACATTTTGTAAGTTGCGTTTATTATTCCTACAATTTTTAAATTATTACCAAACAAACTGTTTGATGCATTCCAATTGTGTAATTCACAATGATGTGGATTTGAATTTTGTTTTTCTAACACATGTCGATTGACGATATCCAACATTGATGAATCGAACCCTAACAGCCGTAAAAACTTTACTTTATCGTTGTAGTA
This sequence comes from Cardicola forsteri, assembly GCA_025895645.1. Classification (NCBI taxonomy): domain Eukaryota; kingdom Metazoa; phylum Platyhelminthes; class Trematoda; order Strigeidida; family Aporocotylidae; genus Cardicola; species Cardicola forsteri. The sequence goes on along the minus strand of JAKXYG010000912.1, from coordinate 336,388 downwards.
ATGACTTTCGACAAATTACAAAAAGGCACTCAATGTCACGACTCATATTGTCTTTTTTGAAATTGCATATTATGTTTCAATGGATTAGTAATAATTTTGATTTAGGCATTTTAGTAGAATTAATTATTTTAAGTACAATTGTAGCATGTCGTTTGTCAAGTCTAAAATATTTTTCTTTTAAATGATTGCCCTACCATTAAACAATCCAGGCTGTAGTGATGTGATTTGATAACCACGCTTTGAATCGACGCCCCAACAGGTGTACAATTTTTATGCATTTATTCAGCTTTTATTAGTTGAGTGTTTAAGTTGGGCGAAATGCATTTTGTATCCAAGTGGACATATAACACAGTCGATTGATGATGACGGGATTTTGGTCGCCACATAAGCTTTGCTGTATTGGGGCAGTAATGCTAATAGGACCTTCGAGAAATTTCAGAACAAGGCCTCACTATTTGTGGATCGAATGTGGAAGAGTTGCAATCATTCTTACTTTGTTAAACTGTACGCTAGAAAAGGATTTCAATGATGACGGGGTTGATTAGTATCAGAACGGTAGTTGTGGCTAAGGAACTGCATGAGCATTAGTACGAGTCCCACAAATGGCCGCTTTTCGTGTAGATTTTATTTAGTGCACAATGTTTTTTATGGAAACATTCAGTTTAATTTATTTTCGATGGTTACATAGTCGCCTCTTCATTATTTCTAATCTTGTACAGCATATTAAACGATCGATTTTGATGGTTTGATAAGCGTAACATCTGTAGAAGCATAACGAAGCTTTTTGGCTGGTAGACATAACATTTATCAAGGTATCAGTATTTGCAAAAATTGACGAGGTTTCTTGATTTTTTGTCAGGGTTATCTCTCTTAGCTCAAAGAATTAAGATACTTTTTAAATACTCTGAGCGTATACTTGCACCCATTCGCCAAAGCAGAAGCTCATTTATACCACTGTGCACTCGGTCTCTGCTGCGTTAGTCTAGATGCTTAGGTGCATCCAGTTCAGAATGCGCCGTGTGGAAGAACAGTCAGGAATATTACCATTATTGGGAATTTACAAGCATTACTCAAATCTTCATCATAATTAGCATTAAGCAATTATTACTTCCTTTTATAACAAAAATACAATAATGAAAAAATAAAAACAATGCGAAAATTACGGTTTCTTTTACGTTGTGTAAATAATGACAATGATATTATTCTTACAGCCAAATAATTTGTCACTCAATTTGGACCTTTGATTAACTTTGCTAAAGTTGCATTTCATTTTCATTCGTTCATTTTGGTTGGTGACGTGGTCACCTCTTCATTATTTCCCATATTTATACAACATGTAGAACGATCGATTTCGATGGCTTGACAAGCGTAGACAAACGTGGAAGAATAACAAAGTTTCTTGGCTGGTAGACGGCATCCTTGTGACGTCGCCACTCTTCGCAAAGATTGACGAGGCCGCCTGATTTTTTGTCAGGGTTATCTCCCTTAGCCCAAGGGCTACATATGTTATACGTATACATTTAGATACCTTTTAAGTATCCTGGGTGTATGTTCGCACCCACCCGTCGTAGCGGAAGCCCAGTTATACCGCTGTGCACTCGGACCCTGCTGTTATTAGTCTATATGCCTAGGGGCACCTAGTCCAGGATGCACCACGTGGAGGACTAACAGTCAGGAATATCACCATCATTGGAAATTGAGACTTTATAAGCATTACTCAAATCCTCAGGATCATTAGCATCCCTAAAGCTGCATTTGTTGACGACTGTTTTCCGTAAAACCTTCCGGCAGTTTAAATCGAACAAAATACATTTTGGCATACAAAGTTGAATTGAAGTAACTTTTTGCGCTATTGGCTTGTCCAAATTAAAAAATGAAACATTGTATTTCGTGGTCTGAAAACTACAGCCGTTTTCATACTATACGACTCGGTATTGATCCCTGTTTACACCTGTATATCTTAATTACAAAATGAATATAGTACAAATCTTCAATTAGTTACACTTCTAACATTGCTCATACAAAGAAATAAAGTTAAAATTAATAATGGCAAAGTGTTTGAATAGTTGCCAAATTGTTTGGTCCAGAGTTTGAGTTTTAATAATGATTTTTTGATCATTTTTTACACAACATAGCCAAAATTTTACATTGCAATGTCTTGTTTTTAAGAATTAATGATTGATGAAATAATAGTAGGGCATCTCTTCTTTACACTGGAAACATTTTTCATCGCACAACGGTGTCAAAAATGAATATTTAGGAACTAATAGTTTATTAATGGATTTTGATGCTTGTCAAAATGCTTGCATGCTGAATTGTGGTTTGTTATTATATAATGCATACTTTGAACACTTGATGCCAATTGATAAATGAATGTTATTTGTTTACATTCACCTTTATAGCCGATTCATTTGCTGCGGTTACTCTATTTACACTTGGTTATGGAATGGTTGGAAAAATGAAATATATTCAAAAACGGGACGTTTATGTGCTGTTGATCATGCTTATCACAAAACTGTAAGTAAGCCTGTTTTTTGATTTTTCACTATTCCTGATACTTTACTGGAAACATGCCTTTCGGCAAGTAGATATTCTAGCTAAGCCGAACGTGGGCCCGCATTTAGTGTCGGTGGTGGGGATCAAGGCCATACTCTTCCATGTTGAGCGCTGAACCGCTAGACCACAGTGACGGTTTACTTTGAGTCTTTCCGTTTGTTGGGTGGACCTTGTAGAATTACATAAATCTGAAACAATGGCAGTGCATCTTGGATTAAGGGCAGAAACCAAATGCATCGAGGTATATGTGTACGTTAAATTTTGCCAGCGGGAGAATGAAAGCATTCAAGGTATTTAATGGCACATGTCGTATTTTGGCTGAATGAATCTACCCTGATTTTACAATTGTTAACCTTTTTCGGTTTACTTTGTTCTTTTTTGTGCTACTTGTCAGTTAGACACGTCCATGTGTCCCTATTTGACCTTGTAGATGTCCATAGAACTGAAGGAATTATTCTGTCAGTCAGCTACATTGAGTGGTCAATTTTAAGAGAAGTTTGTTAGTAAACATTGATTCCAAACTAATACATTTTACAGTTGTTAAATATTTGAAGTGAGTGTCTATAATCGGTAATTTATGTGCAATTTCGTTTTTTCTAAAGGTACAAAGTCACAATTGTATATACATAAACAAAATAAAATTTGTATCTGATAAATATTGGCTATAAAATTTCAAATCGTTTTGTCTGATTGTATGTCGATACTGAATCTTTGTAAACGTTTTAAAGATGATGATTATATTTCCAAACTGATAGTGTTTTTAATACATTTTCAATATGATTGTGAAAATGTATGTATGAAGGATGGTGTAATAATGTTATTGGTGGTATGGTTACTTCTTTATTAATTCTATATATAGTGATTGCACTTACTGATTTCTACAAATGTAGCAAACGCAAGAGAATGACAACATTTATCGGCTGTTTCTTGAACTTATCAACTTTTGTTTTTTAAGAAAACAGTAAATGGAGACTACTTCGCAGGTCTTTCAAAGTTGGGCTTAACGAACAAGTAATGGTGTTATCAACTGTTATTTGGGATTTGAATTTGAATGATGTCTGGTTTTGAAGTAAGAATAACAAAGTTTGCTGGCTGGTAGACGGTATCCTTGTAACGTCGCCACTGTTCGCAAAGATTGACGATACTGCCTGATTTTTGTCAGAGTTATCTCCTTTAGTCCAACGGCTACATATGGCATACATAAGTAGGTATTCTGGGTGTATGCTCGCACTTACTCGCCGTAGCGCAGGCCTAGTTATACCGCTGTGCACTCGGACCCGGCTGTTATTGGTCCAGATGCTTGTTGATACCTAATCCAGGATGCACCATGTGGAAGACGAACAGTCAGGAATATCATTATTATTGGAAATTGAGACTTTATAAACATTACTTAAATCCTCAGGATGCACTTGTCAAACATCAACAGATATTCATTCATTTTTATTTTGGTTGGTGACGTGGTCACCTCTTCATTATTTCCCATATTTATACGACATGTAGAACGATCGATTTCGATGGCTTGACAAGCGTAGACAAACGTGGAAGAATAACAAAGTTTCTTGGCTGGTAGACGGCATCCTTGTGACGTCGCCACTCTTCGCAAAGATTGACGAGGCCGCCTGATTTTTTGTAAGGGTTATCTCCCTTAGCCGAAGGGCTACATGTGGTATACGTATACCTTTAGATACCTTTTAGGTATCCTGGGTGTATGTTCGCACCCACCCGTCGTAGCGGAAGCCCAGTTATACCGCTGTGCACTCGGACCCTGCTGTTATTAGTCTATATGCCTAGGGGCACCTAGTCCAGGATGCACCACGTGGAGGACTAACAGTCAGGAATATCACCATCATTGGAAATTGAGACTTTATAAGCATTACTCAAATCCTCAGGATCATTAGCATCCCAGATACATTGAAATTAACTAGTGAAATGTTTCACAATGTTCCAAGTCTGATTTGTTTTTATATGGGACAATTTGAGGCAACAAGTGATGCTGATAAACTGACAAACTTTAGAAAACTGATTTACATAGGCGCTGCTGCTGTTTGTGGGTAGAATGTAGGATTTGAGGGTTTGGGGAATAATATCAAATCTAACTTTGGTAATTACGAGATGCAGCAAGAAAAGAGCTTGAATCCGGTAAACGATTGGAGTTATTTTCACCTTTTGTTTGTTAGCCTTTTTAACTGCGGAACTTATTGTTTGTATAAGACAGCTTTTGCTAACCAACTTATTGATTTTAGATGATTCTCTGATTCAATTTGAACAATAACTTGTCGAGTGTTTTATGGGGTATTTGAAATTTGTGTTTGTGAAAACCACATCACACCATACTGTAATTAATGGATACATTTTCTGTAATAGGGTGTTATAAATGAACTGTCAAAATGACATGCATACAATTTCGAATAATAATTCAAAAATCAATAGGCAAGTCAAAATGGAATTACTTAATTTTGTATTGATGTGTGCATTTTTTCTTTCTTCGTTCAATGTTGATCCATTTAATGTGGCTAAAAGGAAGGCTTTTGGATGCACCAATATTGGATATGTAATGACAACAAACATTCTGTATATATGAAAACATTTTTTTCACATTAAACAAGAGAAAAGATCAACTTTTGCATAATAAATGGTATATGGCTAAACTTTCAAATTTGCTTATAATGGATGTTCCATTTGCGTTATATTGTAGCATCATTTTTCCATTCATTTCTCGTGAACTTGTTGTACGGCTAATGCACAACGAATCTGTCAATGTGACAACGCGCTGTTCAACATTTGGATTTCTTTACGGTTTGACTCCTACAGCTCCACCCGTTTATTTGTTTGCTTCGCAGTACAATATCATTCCAACTGTAGTGAGTAGTTTTTTGATGATAGTATTAATGATTGTTATTATTATTATCATCGCATATTTGATCTTTTTCAACATAGTGGTGGCCGCATGTGTTTGAGGCCACTGGTCATCAGTTCGCGCGATACAGCTTGTTATCTGCTGGGCTTTTACTGAAATGCCGCTTGGCACAATGACAGGTTTTGTTTGATAGATACAAATTATTAAAATTAGTTGGGCAATTTAATTGCGGTAGATCACACAATATGGGATGAGGTGCGTGAAAGTTCACTTCCGTTCGATTCCTTTTATTAACAATCTAATTGGACGAATATGTTTTTGGCCCGTTCAGCTAAGTAACAACTTGCTCGACCAATGTATATTTGTCACCTCAACTGCAGGTGGACTGATGCATACAATGGGATGTAGAAAAGGTCGCTAAGGCTGTTTCGGTATTGGGCAATGGAAGATCTACATCATTCTTGGCTGTATATTAGGACAAGTTGTTTTTATAGTAGTGATTACACGTAATCCACTTTGAACAACAATTTTATAATGACAAAAATCTGGACGGTATTTTGAATTATTGCCCTCTAGGATAAGCGTCTAATTAGTTATACACTGCGATACAATTCGAATGATCCTTTGTGTTGTCATCGATTTGCACTTTTCAATTTTGTCAAAGTCGATTTTCCTTCCAAATAAATTATTATCATTATTGTGTTGCACTCGGAAAAAATTTGCACTTTGCGTCAATAATTATTTTTAAAGTGATGGCTGAATAGGCGCGAATGCCAGTTTGCTTCTAGGTGTACACAACGTGTTGAGTAGAATGAAATTTGTAAAATCAGTAGGGATGTGGCAAGTTGCAATTTACTAGTTGTCCTATGTCCACGTAACACGTTGAATCACTTCATGAATTTGCACGTATGAATGGTTGAAGCAGTTTTAAAATATTACCGATTAGCGAAAAAGAATGCAATGATGAGAGATAGGTTGAAGCCATATTAAATTAGTGGTTTGTTATATATATATATATATATACATATATGCGGTTCATTGTTTAACATTTTCGGTTAGTGAACATTTGGCGAAACCCCAAAACAATTATTTACATTTAGCGTTAGTTATGGAACGGGTAGATGATAAAACCAACTATGGAAAAAATTTAAATATTCTATTGGTCAACCTTCGTGAGTAAGTGTGAGTCAATTTGGTGCATCTTTTATCAAAAGGGGATTTCTTGGCCTTGAAAAGGTGGAAAAATCAATATTTAGTCACACATTTAGAAACTTTCCTATTCCCAAATTACGAGTGATCACACACTCACCAAAGGTTATCTAACTCGTATTGGTTCCTTTCTTCGCACCTTTTTTCCTTGGTTGGTTTTATCTTCTACCGTACTGAGAAACATTTTCATAACCTATTTGATACCAGCTGTAAAAGTACAAACTTCTACCCACTATAGTATGCATGTGATAACCGCCCCCTCGCTTCAACCAACTACAAACTAGCCAAGATGACAGGTTTTGGTTGGGGGAACACTGATAGATTAGTTTTATTTGCGTTCGTTAATTTTTTAAATCAAATACCTTTTTTAGTTTTAGTTAGTACTGAATCTAATTGTTTTTTAATTTGTTAATGCATATGATGAAAATACTCTCAGTGGTTTGTTTAAAAACTAACAATACTACTACTACTAATAATAAAAATAATAAATCAAATTATCTTTTTTATAGATTAGTGTTGGTTTGGTGTTGTGCACATTCCTGGCTGGTCCTTTTATGCTAGTCTTGTCGAGTGTCATTTCCATGTACACCTCGTTCGACCTGCGCTACGATTTGTTACTCGAAACGACCGTGGTCAGCATCGCTTGGACGAGTATTATCTGTTGCGTAAGTTTGATCTCCACTTTCCATCGAATTGTCAGCCGTTTTGTTGTTTCTATTTCCAACCCTTTCGGTCTAGAGAGCATCGGGTTATGAAATTGTTGCCACGTAATTGCCACTTGGACTTGTACATACAATATTTTTATTGTTCCACCAACTTGTTGCAAATATCCATTATGAAAGGTTGTTTGCACATATTCCAGGTGCTTTGGCTTTGGTGACAATGAAGAGGAAAAATTGATCTACTTTGTGGCTGTCACTCAACATTGTCACCGGAATTGTACTTGCACTTCTTTGCCGTTGTTTGCTAGAATGGCATTGGGGTTCTTTGGCAATGCTTCTTTATAGGAGGCCAGGTTGCTTTTATTATTGCAACTTATGCCCACCTTCTTTATTTATTGTCTATCGATTTAGAAATTAATCTACTGGTAAAGTATGTGCGTGTAGTTTCAGTCAAATGGTGATGCTGATCATTTTGGAGGTTACAGCAATGTATACAATTTACAACTTTCTGCTTGAAATCTTGTGTGCTTGACAATAACTCTATATGTATGTGTGTGTGTGTGTATGTGTTATTCTCACCACAGATTTGGACATTTGTAGTGCTGATTGTCGGACGCAAAATGAGTCGATATCCAATGCGTTTCACTGTTGCCTACCTCATTGCCGTCTTTGTATTTGCTGTCGGCGTGGTCATTCGGTCGTTTTTGCCCACGACAACCATCGAGGCGGTTGAGAATTTGATAACGCGAAAAGACGTGCACGAATGGAAAAGTAGGAAGTCGATTTTTCGTTTTTGTTTTGTTTTTGAAATTGACACTTTTTCTTGCGTTTGTCACTTTATCACTTCGTTTATTTTATTATTATTATTATTATTATTATTATTATTATTATTATTATTATTATTATTATTATTATTATTATTATTATTATTATTATTATTGTTATTATTATTATTATTGTTATTATTATTATTATTATTATTATTATTATTATTATTATTATTATTACTATTATTATTGTTATTATTATTATTATTATTATTATTATTATTATTATTATTATTATTATTGTTATTATTATTATTATTATTGTTATTATTATTATTATTATTATTATTATTATTATTATTATTATTATTATTATTATTATTATTATTATTATTATTATTATTATTATTATTATTATTATTATTATTTTTATTGTCGGTCAATGGCGACGTGGTCACTTGTTCATTCTTTCTTTATTTGTACAGTATATTAAACCATTTTCATCATCAGTTTGATAAAGGTAACAAACGCAAGAGAATAAATAACAAAGTTTCTTGATTAATAGATGGCATTTTTGTGACAGAATGCCGTCTACCAGCCAGGAAAATTTGTTATTCTTCTACGTTTGTTACGCTTATCAATCAATCGAAATTGATCGTTTATGTGCTGTATAAATATGGAAAATAATGAAGAGGTGAGTACTTCACCAACCAAATGAATGAATGAATGAGTCACAATTATTTTGTAAATGTTACTCAAATTCATCCATATACAACAGTTACTTATACGAGACATTAAAAAAAATAACTCTATTGATTGTAGGAAGTTGAAACATTTTTATACCCTTTTCACTTTGTTTTGTGGTTCTGATGACGGTGATTTTGTTGGTTTTGTACTCGAAAGTGCTAATGCATTCGGGATTTGGACTGCAACCGAATGTGGACTAAGTGTACGTTATACATTTGATTCTACTTACACATATATGCACCCGAGTGGTTGAGGGTTGTGAAGATGTGACATTATTATTTGTCGTTATTCGAATGAAGGAATCCGAGCTATGGTGACGTTTTATAGCTAACATATTTTTACGATGACGGAACATGCAGGAATTCACTGGTGTAAACGTAGTACAAGAATATTGTTTAACGATGCTTCACAAATTTGATATCAGTCGATACCAATTCTAATCAATAATAACGAAATGTTGATTTATACTTTTTTGTTTATTTTTGCAACACACGTTTGGTACAACTTTTTTTCTTTTCTGTTGCCAATCAAAAGTGATTCACAAAATTATTAGACCATCGTGGATACACTATGTGCAATTCTCCATTAACTTTTACGGCTGCACGTCATCTCGCATTTGGACGGTGCTCATCGCTTTTGTGCTACTTCTCGAACGAATGAATCACATGACTCTTGTCAAAAGACATCAATTTTGGATTTTTTTTATTGGTTACAGGTAAGTGTGGGTGCTGAAACAAAGTAATTGGATTTGGGATTGGGTGTTAATTATTTTAAGGATTTCTCATTACTATTATTATTGTTACTATTACTATTACTATTATTATTATTATTAATACATTAAGGTTTAAAATATTGCTGGAGATACGTTTAGCACAAATGTACATTTTTATCATCATTAAAAAATAAATAAAGAAAACAACAATATTACAAAAAAGTAATACAAAAAGTGGGAACGAAATGAAATGCCGATCTTTACCTAACAGATTCCTCAAAGCATGTCCATTTGCTAATACTTGTGTTTATTGTCAAACGTTTAAGCAATAAAAATTAAATCAAGCAGTCATATACTTGATTGTGAACAGATCGACGCCATCACAAGAATACTGTCTACTTGCCAAGAAGCGTCTCAGTGTGTAAATGTTCGGTGCGCACTCCTAGAACACGGTAAAGCAGTTATTTAATGTGATACACAAATTTACCTTGTCACGCACTTCTATTCGCTTTGTGGAATGTGAACATTCCACGTCCATTTTTGTTCTTTTTTATGAACTCCTGACAACATCCTCATTGTTCTATTCAGTCCAGTCTAGACAATCCAAAAAATCATCAAAGTATCTTCATTTCCATTTCGGTATTAAAACCTTTTCCCCTGTTAAACGTTTATCACACACGACAGTAGATGAACAAGTTGCTGTCAAAATTAATACAGTATAATTTAGTCGTTTTTATGACACTATTTCATTATATGAAGCATATCTAAATTGTACTAAGCAATTTGTTAAATAATATTTAACAGTATAAGTAAACTATTGTATACCAATATTATTATAAAATTCTAATTTCGGTCAAAAACAATAATACTGATATTTAAAGGAATTGAAAAACAAGTAAATTAGTTGCTAAACATAATATATATTATAAAATATGTATAGGTATATAAAAATAGATAATAAAAGATATACAGTTTTAATATTTTAGGTAATATTCATTGATTTCCAGAATTTTTTTAAGGCGTTCAATGTAGGGGTCCACAATTAATTTTCTTAATTAAACTTTTTTATTTCTCAAACCGTTTACATCATATTTTAAAATGGCTTAAAATGATTACAATTATATTAAGATGTGTGTTGTCTGCAGGCAATTGTATAAATATAATGTTTATTTTAGTCAAGAATTTTGCACTTTATATGACTAAAATTACACTAATTTCAAAATTATAATAAAAATTGTTATTTAAAAAAAATATAAACTAGACCACCGTTTTTGTTAATTATTCAATGTTCTAGAGTACCACATTGAGGTCCAGCATTGAATATAAAATCGAACATTTAATCAATTTTAGTGTTACCATATAAGATTAGAGGTTATTTTATTTTAATGAATTTTTGTACTTAGTTTTATAATATTATTTAACAAATATTAAGTTTAAAATATTGTTGGTTGTAATAATATCACAAAATGATTAAACTCAGGTCGAAATAGTAGTTGCTTAAGGCAACACTAAAATTTTATAATGATCTTAGTATAAAATATTCACTTTTATAAATTATTTTACTAATACTTATAAGACACAATTTAAGGAATGTTTTGATACACCTTGCTGCGGCTCAACACCACTGTCCATAGACACCGACGTCGACCGTCGTGAATTCGAGTTGTTCAAGTCTTGAACAATTGACAACAACGAGTACATTGCCATACTAGCACGAACACTGCTGGTGATTAGCGTATTTGGACGATGTGCAAAATTAAATGGGTCATATTTGTGTTCCATTTATTTGTTTGTTGGTAGATGTTTAGATAGACTGCGCTACACTCTATTCAACGACAATTAATGTGACACGGTGTTTTCTATTTGAATCTAGTATACCTCTAGTTGCTACAAGCATTGTTCTGCTGACTACTTGGGACGAAGATGTTCAAAGTATTGATCCTCTATTCCAATATGGAACCAATCAAGTAAGTCTACTATTTGGTTGTTGTTGTTATAATGCGAAAAAAATAATTGTTTGGACGGTGTATGCTCTCTTACATCTTGTTTAATATTGTGATTGTGAAATTATTAACGTACTTTAATACTAAACTAGAAGCATAACTCGTGTGTTATTGAGTAACAAATTAATATTTACAATTGGTCCTATTGTTCGGCCATCTTTGAGCGAAACGCACAATAAAGTTATTTGTTTCAAATGGGTGTGTCTTTTTGCATTCCAATATATATATATATATATATATATATATATATATATATATATATATATATATATATATATATATATATATATATAAACTTTATTATTCTTCCACGTTTGTCTACGCTTGTCAAGCCATCGAGATCGATCGTTCTACATGTATAAATATGGGAAATAATGAAGACGTGACCACGTCACCAACCAATATATATATATATATATATATATATATATATATATATATATATATATATATATATATATATATATATATATATATATATATATATATATATATATATATATATATATATATATATATATATATATATACAATTCGCATTAGTTTGTTACAAATGCTATAGTTTTGTCTCACGGTTGAACAAATCATTAAATTCCTCACACCTTTCTTCCGCCCATCAAGTAAACGTCTAGTACTCCACATACCAATGATTAATTTCTTCCGAAGTGTGAAATACAAAATAACGATGAAAAATTTATTCGTACGCTTCGAATTCAAGCAAACGTTACAATTACTAATGATTCCAACGCAGCCGGTCCCAAATTCGGAGGGCTAGAGCGCAAGATCAGTAGGATAGGTTTCCGGAAAAACAAGCGCTGCTCAATAAACAGCGAGAGGATGCCACTCCAGCAACTTTAGATAGCAACTGAAAGCATGATTTTCGCTGTCAGGATTGAATTGAAAGTGGAACAAAGACCAATTGTTGATATGCAGAATCTTCAATACCGAACATTTAAAGAGCTTAATTAAAGTGGAATAATCTTGTTGCTCTATGTTTTTAAGAGTGTTGATATCTTGTCATTAAAATATTAATAATTGTACAATTTTAGCAATTGATTATTCCGCAATTACTTTACTTCATTTATAGTCACCAATAGAGTAACTGTTTGGCAAAGTCAATGTTCTGTAGGTATCGTTAAGCGATTTTCCTGTGGAGCAAGATTTTTTATAGCACGTTTGTTATTTGCTTTAATTACCACATTAACGTTTATTATGGGGTTTTCAAGGGTGAAATATTAGAATTGTCACATCCATTTGAATAACAAATCTAAATGGTTTTACTCAACCACCAGAACTGAAGATCTTACCGAACAGCGTCAATCCAAGTACGTTTCTGACTACCTTTCCTCTTTTTACAGTCGGCATTTGGACAAGTCAAAGTTACTGAACGTGAGATTGCATCAGGATGTTTACGAAGAACGTGGCCAAACCAGCGCAACCTACGTTGTCGCGATACCAAAAAAGGAAGTTTGTGAAATTGGAAGTCATCTCGAATTTGGTGGTTACTGATCTTTTTTGTCCAATCCCTTGATACGGATAATACAAAATGGGTGTTTTACCAAATATATCTGAGATGTTTTGCCTCAAATTTGTTGAGCTTCATGATCTCTGACCCTGTAAGAGTTCAGGTTTTAGCTGCGTACAAAAGCACTGTGCGAAGAGAAAATGTTCATCTTTTTCTTTGGATTGATGTTTTTTGGCTCCATAGTGGATTATCAAGTTTTTCAAACGCAGCAGCAGCTAAACAAATTCGACGATTTACTTTATTAGATGAAACACCGTTTAAAGTAATTGAAGAGCCCAGATACGTAAATTGCTTTACGTTGGGAAGCATCATTTAATACAATCATCGTATCAGGAACCTGTGGCGTCATGATGACTGATTTTTTTGGGATTGATCTTCAGACCATATTCACCGGAAACGTTTACAAGAAAATCCAATGGTCGCTGCAGCTGATCTTCATTTTCAGTTAGAAGAACAGCATCTTCAGTCGGTGATGGGCTTTGTACCAACATACACGCCTTCCACTTGTCCAGAAACCTTGGCAAATATAGCATCGATGGCATAGTTGAACAAAAGCGAATCAGTCATACAACCTTGACGGACACCACAGATAATTTCGAATGGCTTTGTAGTAGATTTGTTGCAAATGCGGATCGCAGCAGTTAAGTTCATGTCTTATATGAGTAGTTGAAACTGACCCTATAAATGTATTATTTATAGTAAATCTTATCAATGCTAATTGCCTAGTATCCTCAAATGCTGTGCGTTACTACAGCCAAATGATAAATCAATGATGCATTCAAAGGTTATTTATCTATTTTTCCAAAAACAAATTATCAGCTTATTACTTCATTGGTCGTTCTGCTCTTTTGTTTCATAATTATGATTACTTTGGTCAGTTTTTTCATTCGTCTCAATACGTCTACAAACAATGAAATGGGAGAAATTGATCCACAATCTTTGCCGGTAGGTTTTGTGTGTGGTTATGTGAATTAAAAGGTTGCTTAGTTTTATAAATATGGTTTACTGGTGTCTTTAATATCATTTGGTATAGGGGTACTGCTAATTTGTAATATGTTTTAACATTATGAATTGGTTTTAGAGGTGCTCATTATATCGAAGATTTGAACAATATTTACGAAATCTCAATTTCCAATTATTGTAATATTGCTCATCACATACCTCCTCCATGTGGCGCATCTTGTATATCGACTAACATGGACTAGAAATCAAATGCTTGGTGGCATAACTTGACTTTCTTCATGGTGCACATAAGTATTCACCCGGAGTAGTTAAAGCAGTCAACCTCGTTAATTTAGCTGCGATACAGTTGACAAAGAATATCTGGTAATTAGCCAAGGTAATTAGAGCCAATCCAGAGGACTGCACAATTGTTTAATTGTCATTATGTCAGAACCACCAGCAGTGCTTCAATTTTCCATAGATTTCGAACTCACCAACTTCCAGCTTTCAGAGCTGAAAGTGGTGGTTACAAACTTTGTAAATGTCTTATTAATACTAAAATTGATTAATGCTAATTGCTTTGCAAATTGTGCACTGTTCCTAGTTGACTCAAATCAAGTTACTTTACACAAACGGGAGTGGCTATGAATCTGCCAATTTTACTTTTTTACAGAATGCCATGCTTTCTAAAGCATCGGGCGTCGTTGTTCACCATCATGCGGAAATGGCACATCAAAAGGATATCTGGAATCGTCAATGTTCGATCAATTCAAACCAAACGAAATTGTCAACCAAGTAAGTCTGTCCATGTAGAGCAAAGAGAAACGAAACAGACAATCGGTCAGACATCGAGTCTTTTTAGGGATTATTCTATAGACAGATAATAGTAATAGCAACAAAAGTTGGTAACAGAGTCACCTCTTCATGAGTTCCACATTTGCATGGCATTCCGAATTCCTGTACGAAGAGGTTGTCGGATGCTAATTCGAACTCTGGGGAGATAAATGAAGTTTATTGGCTGGACGACCGCTTTCTTGCAACGATGCCAGTGTTTACAGCAGTTGACTAGGCGATTTTCTTTCGAGGGGCTTGGAGGTTGACCCCGGTTGACGAATTAACAAGTCTAACCGGCTACATTTGGTAAGGGGGTACTTTGAGATACCCTTTAAGTATTTTTGGTGTATGCCAACACTCTTTCTCATTGTAGACTTCAAATTATACTAGATGGCATTAATTTAATAAAATAATTGAGTTTGGTAATAGTGACTAAAGCTTTGAATACCAAAATTTTTTGTACATTAACTACAAACCCCAAAACGACGGAAAGGATTATTGATTAGAACATTGGTCTGTGGGTTCAAGGCTCTCGGTTTGGTCACAATAACATCTCCTTGACTTGGACAACATCACAACACCGAACGCATTTGTAAATTTATGCTTATAACTAACTAGAGTGGTCCAGGTCCTATTTACAATGAGGACATCCGATTAGAACGCTAGACTAGGACCAAAGTGGGCACTAATGACTCTAAATGGGGGCTCTCATCATTTCTTTCTTCTTTTTTTTCAACATTTGTTTTGAAGAGCATGGAACAACAAGATTGTTCCATGTGATTATACAACAGAGTTTTGGCATTGAAGATTGTCCATATCGAAAATTGAGCTTTTATTCGACGTACTCTTAACTTTGTCGTCCGATGTATACATTCACTTATTTACTGTAGTTTGCTGGAATAGTATCTGCTCCTTGTTTTTTTAATAATATCTTTCTAAAATGTCAGGTTGCTCTATTCTTTGGTGCTACTTTTTTCTCAATAGAACTATAAAGTTGGTCCCACGTTTGGTCTTGCTAAATATTCAGGTGATGAAAAACGTTTTTCGTAGAGCATCTAAGCAAATGTAATAATAATAATAATAATAATAATAATAATAATAACAATATTAATAATAATAATCATAATCATAATCATAATCATAATCATAATAATCATAATCATAATAATAATCGTAATAATAATAACAATAATAATAATAATAACAATATTAATAATAATAATAATAATCATAATCATAATCATAATAATCATAATAATCATAATAATCATAATAATCATAATAATCGTAATAATAATAATAATAATAATAATAATAATAATAATAATAATAATAATAATAATAATAATAATAATAATAATAATAATAATAATAATAATAATAATAATAATAATAATAATAATAATAATAATAATAATAATAATAATAATAATAATCATAATAATCATAATAATCATAATCATAATAATAATCGTAATAATAATAATAATAATAATAATAATAATAATAATAATAATAATAATAATCGTAATAATAATAATAATAATAATAATGTACACTTTTTATTTGTACGGATTAGAGAAATGAATTTCTTTTACTCAGTTGTAAAATTTGAGGACACATTTCTTTGTATAAATTGGATTTCAAGTGTTTCCATTTTCAATTTTTTCAATTGAACATCTTTTTTGCTTATCAATTGCAAATTGCTTTCTCATTTCACATGCAGCTGCTGCTTGACATTAGTTAATCCATTTATAGTAACAACTCAGTTTCATTATATAATAGAAAACTATAATAGGAATAGAGCGGTACAGCGCTCGAATTCGGACCTTGGTGGGCATCGGGGTTCGAATCCCATCGCCGGATGATATATTTGTAGTAGCTCACAACAAACAAGACCTTAATGAACTGCTTTAAAATTTAAACAAAACTCATCCCAACATAAACACAAAGCATGAAGTTGAAGAAAATAATACAATCAACTTTTTAGACGTTTTAATTTTACGGAGAAGTAACGGATCGCTTTAACGTAGAGTTTACCACAAGCCTACTGGAACTGGCCAATATTTACACTATACAAGCTTTCAACCAGTTCAACACAAACGTGCACTTGCCAAAACACTGTTCAACTGTGCACAGAAAATTTGTTCTAATGACACAATAGATGATGAAAGTAATATCATTAAACAACTGTTAATCAATAATGGATATCCACCAAAATTCATCGAATACCATGCCGAACAATACAAAAATCCGGTTTTAAACGATGATGAAAAGAAGCCGGCTTACCTAAGGCTACCATTTGAAGGAGATGACATTATAAACCTCCTCAAAATTTGTCTTAAAACAGCCATAAAAAGGACCTATTCATCGATTCAACTAACAATGCTGTTTATCACTAAAGGTCTCCCTTTGCCCAACATTAAAACGGCTAAAGACACATTTTTCGCCTTACATTGCATTTACCAGTTCACTTGCAGTTGCGGTGACAAATACATTGGTCGGACAATGCGTCGCTTTCTAATCGGGCTATAGAACACATTCCTAATTGGATCAATAAGAGGTCAAACGGAAATGAACACTTGTCTACATCATCCATATTACGTCACTTACTACAAACCTAACATCAAATCAACTTTAAAAATTGTTTTAAAGTGCTAATTACTTCTCCAGCTTCGAATACGTTGAAAATTCTCGAATCTGTTTACATTCACACATTGAAACCTGCTTTGTGTGCACAAAAACAGTTCGTCACTACATTAAACTTAGCTTGGTCGTAATGATTGTGTGTAAATGTTTGAGTTGTACTAATTTAAATGTTATCTGTACCCCTTTTTATTTTTGTATATATATACTAAAATGTTATATATTTGTGACTGATGAGAATATACGAAATGAATTCATCTCACAATTTACGTCTTCTTATATTTTTATTTGGAATAATCATAATCATAATAATCGTAATAATAATAATAATAATAATAATAATAATAATCATAATAATCATAATAATCATAATAATAATAAAATAATAATAATAATAATAATAATAATAATAATAATAATAATAATAATAATAATAATAATAATAATAATAATAATAATAATAATAATAATAATAATAATAATAATAATAATAATAATAATAATAATAATAATAATAATAATAATAATAATAATAATAATAATAATAATGTACACTTTTTATTTGTACGGATTAGAGAAATGAATTTCTTTTTACTCAGTTGTAAAATTTGAGGACACATTTCTTTGTATAAATTGGATTTCAAGTGTTTCCATTTTCAATTTTTCAATTGAACATCTTTTTTGCTTATCAATTGCAAATTGCTTTCTCTTTTCACATGCAGCTGCTGCTTGACATTAGTTAATCCATTTATAGTAACAACTCAGTTTCATTATATAATAGAAAACTATAATAGGAATAGAGCGGTACAGCGCTCGAATTCGGACCTTGGTGTGCATCGCCGGCACAAAATGCGGGCCCACATTTGGCTTCGCTACATGTCCACTACTGAAAGATGTTTCTCGTAAAACATTCAAAGTAATAAACATTTTAAAAAATTCGTTTATAATCAGAGACGGAGTAAAATAATTAACGTAAATATAGAGCCAACTATTGAGGAAAATTTTTAACAAAACCATTTCTGGTAATTATTTATTATAATAATAATATTATTATTATTATTACAAAACCCTTTTACTTTAAAAAAAATTAGCATGGGGCATAACAATTACAGCAAAAAAATAACAATAACAATAATGTCTCGTAATTCAAAGAGAACATGAGACAACAAAATGTTTCCATGTATTTGAACATTCTGCTAAATGTTTTGGTAATTACTTAACTTTAAAAAATACTTATTTTAATCACAGAACATACAATAATATAATGAATAAATGATAATTATAATTATATTCATATTTTTTATGGTTACTGCTTGAATGTTTGACGGGAAACATGCCTTTCAGTAAGTGGGCATTTTTGGTTACTAACTAGTTGCTTGTATATTACACTACAAACTATCATAATAAATGTGTTCGTTTTTCTGTAACCACTTGACTCAAATGCTTTAGTGTACTGTTGGTTTCGTTGACAAAATACAACCATACATGGTCACAACGTTCGCTTTTAATCGTTACTTATATTGTATATTATTATTATTATTATTATTATTATTATTATTATTATTATTATTATTATTATTATTATTATTATTATTATTATTACAAAACCCTTTTGCTTAAAAAAAATAAGCATGGGGCAATAAGATAACAATTACAACAAAAATTAACATCAAAGTCTCGTAATTCAAAGAGAACATGAGACAACAAAATGTTTCCACGTATTTGAACATTCTGCCAAACGTTTTACTTGTGCCCATGAAACATTTATTTCAATTAGATCTTCCCGAATAGTTCTTAGCCAAGTTTTCTTTGGTCTGCCAACCTTTCTTTTACCATTTACAATTGTCCATTCCAAAACCGTTCTTGCTGGTCTTTCGGGCGGTAAACGTAGAATTTGACCAAGTAATTTTCTTCGTCTAATTGTAATGATGTCATGGAGTGAACGAGAGTGAATAAATAATAAATAAATAAATAATATAAATAATAATAAATAAATAACCAAAAATAAAAAATAAATAAATGAATAATATAAATAATAATAAATAAATAACCAAAAATGCTGGCGTCTGTTTCTCTTTTCCCTTTAGCCCATCCCGATCAAGTAAAGCGTCTACTCAATTTTCGTCTGGTTCGTCTCACGATGACACCCAACCGAATGCAATCATTTTAGTGCCACATCACAAACACTTGGTCTTACTTTTGTTCTCATCGGGTAGTATGTTTTTCGTACGTTTTACATTTATTTTGTAATTATTGAAAATATATAGTTATTTTTAATTACCATTATTATACTGTAAATGTTTACTAATTACATTTATTTTTGCTAGTGGACACAATGCATAATAATAATAATAATAATAATATTCTCTATTTTTTATATTGCTACTATTGTGTTTTACTTTATCCTAAATGAAAGAACAGGGATTAAAGTTAGAAACATTTTAATTTTTATCTTTGGTCTAGCGGGTATGGGTTGGAAATCCATCATCGCAACCAACTGCGAACCAACATTCACTTTCAAAAATGTCTACTGCTGAAGGACGTTTTTTGTAAAACATTTAAAGTAGTAAAAAATAAATAATAATAATAATAATAATTGTACTAATTCTGTTTATAGGAAGTGACGAGGAGATCTTCGTGGAAATTGGGGGTTGATACTTGTTGGCATATCCTAACCGGCTCCATATGACAAATGAATACCTTGAAATACCTCTTAAGCATTTTAAGTGCGGTTATATTGCTGTGCACTCGCTATCTGCTGTTATTAGTCTAGAAGCCTGTCGGCACTTAGTCCAGGTTGAACCACGTGAGTGAAGAACAATCGGTAATTTCACCATCATTGGAATTTGGATCTTTTTGAGCACTACTCTAATCCCCGTTTAGACCTCACAATCGAGGAACAAAAGTGTTCAATGCTTATCATTAGAAAAATAAATCCTTTTATTGCTAAATTCAACATGCAGTGCATTATTATCTATTATTTCAGGGTATATCATTGTGTTTATGGCGTCTGGTTCACGAAACCAAATCGGGTATTTATTTGATTTTGGAATTTTTGGACGGAGCATTCAACGTGGGTCAAGGCATTGTGTTGTTTTTGATTTTTGGCCTCGATTCACAGCTGTTTTTGATGCCCATCAAGCGATTGTAGGTTGTCCGTGTTTTTGAAAATCCAATCGGTCTATTCGTGTTTTATTTATCGGTGTGTATTGGATGCAAGGTTTGCGGCTAAGTTATGCTGTTTTTGTCAACATGAAAGAGTTTGCAATATTTGGGCTTCCCAATGGCAATGGCAAATTAGTATTGTCTAGGCTTACTCGTGCCTTAGCGTGACCTTGGAACGGACAGGATGAAATCGATTGTGCCGGGGAGGTCTAGTGGTACAGCACTCGAATCGAACCGACGTGGGCATGGTTTCAGTCTCCACCTTCAGCATGAAATATGGGTTTTGCTAAAATGTCCACTGCTGAAAGATGTTAGGCGTTAAACATTTAAAACGTAAAAAATAAAAAAAACATTAGTTTGGTATTTTTATTTTTGAAACGTATTGACGCGATATTTTTTGGGTTTTATTTTGATATTTAGACCCGACAATGCTTTGATTCATTATTTTTTAACTAAACAGTCAGGTCTAAAGTTTGACTGTGTAGTGTTTGCTACTTGAAACAGGATTTTGTACGATGATTTTGTGCATCTGTTTGTTCTACATTATAATTATACTATTCTATCACGCTGTCATATAACTAAAATAGAGTTAGTTATATTTGATTTAAATCCGCAAATACCAAAAATTGATTTCCAGATTGCTCAAACTTCAATACAATTGAGAACATGTGAATATTTTAAAAGCATTTGTATAAATAACAAAATATTTTCCAAGACAAAATTGAAATTAAAAAACAGGATGAATGATTATCTAAATGTTTGGCAAAGTATTTTTATGGGTAAGCAATGCGCTTGGACGGTAGATTTGGTACAATGCTGGACTCTCGAAACTGGATGGATATAGGTTTCAGTTGCACTACCACTGCTTACGGAATGCGTAGGCTTTCCTTATTTGAATGAACTTTACTCCATGTTTATTGATTGAAAAGTTTCTTGCGCAACGTTCAGGCAATATTAACCAAATAAGTAAAGAAAATACTATCTCTAGAGAATGTTTTAGTAAACTTTGGATGTGATCTAGTTCAATTGCATAAAGTGTTAGTTCTTGTCCCCTTTTAGTGCTTGAATGGTTTACTAGAACCATTTTTCATCAAGTGGACATTTAATGAAGTCAAACATGGGCTTGTATTTAGTACCAGTGATGGCAGTCGAACGTATGTTATGTTTTAGCGATGCAATGCATGGATGTAAATACATAACAACGTTTGTCGAAAATGCAACCAAACGAACGGCATTTTGATTGGTTTATATTGACCTATAATTCTGACATATTTTTATTTCCAGTTTGATTGGTCGCTATCAACGGATGATCGTCTTTCTGTTTGGTTCTTCACAGTCAGCCGTCGACGTGGATACAAGTGCATCCGAAGCTGACACGAACGAAGTTGTACTGGACTTGTCTCCACAATCCGACGTGGACTCATGTGTTGATTTATCTCACAATACGAACGTTATCGATCGCGTTTGTAGCCAGTTTGTTAAATTTCATTTGGATTCCTGCTTGAGAACAATTGAAGAAGGTGTTTTGATGGGGCAAGTTATTTTATCGTATATAAAATAACTTCTAACTGCATGTTTCATTAGTTTCTTGAGTCTATATTTTGTGTCATAGTTATAGCAACTTTTGTACTTGTCGCTAGTCATCTACTTTGGAGAGGGGGGATAAACCAAATCACTGTCACTTGTTTGATTTGGAAAATGTAAGAGGATGTCGTTTTTGGTTGATGATACGGTTACCAGATGATACTACTTTTATAGTATCTATTAACGTCAATCCAAAGACAAGGATGAACATTTTCTCTTCATTAGTTCGCACAGTGCTTCTGTACGCACCTGAAACCTGGACTCTTACAGGGTCAGAGATAATAAAGCTTAACAAAATTGAGGCAAGATGTCTCAGATATATTTAGCACAACACTCATTTTGCATTATCCATATTAAGGGACTGAACAAAAAAGGTCAGTAACCGCCAAATTCGAGATGACCTCCAATTCTATAAACTTCCTTCTTTGGTATCGCGACAACGTTGGTTGCGCTGGTTTGGTCACGTTCTTTGTAAAAATCATGATGCAATCTCACGCTCAGTAATTTTGGGTTTGTCCAAATGCTGATTGGGAGAGAAGGAAAGGTGGTCAGAAACGTACATGGATGGATGCTGTTCGGGATGATTTTCATCTTATTTTGGCCGGGACTTTATTTTGGAAACAATGGCGAAGTCGCTGGACTGACATATCTATGCTCGCCTCCGAAAACCGTGAACTATGGAGAGGAATTATTCGTGATGCTTTGAGAACTTGGAACTAATAAAGAGGTGGCTTTGCCACCAACTTTGTTGTTATTGTATAATTATTATTGGTTAGAAGATGGTAATTGGCCGTATGAGCTTTCTATTAAATGTACGAAATCCTCCTTCATTAGTTCCAAATTCGCATTGCATCCCTAGTTCCTATACGAAGAGGTTATCGGATGTGAATTGAACTTAGGGTAAACGAAGTTTTTTTTGACTAGAAGACAGTTTCCTTCTGACGACGCCAGTGTTTACAGGAATTGACGGGGTAATTTTCTTTGGAGGAATTGGGATTTGACGCCGGTTGATGGATCCACAGATATCTTGAGATATCGTTTAAGCATTTTGGGTGTATGATAGCATCCATTTACGAACTGAAATCTAGTAAAAGCCCAATTAGACCGCTGTGTACTCAGTACCCGCTATTATTTGTGGTGATGTTTATGGGCACGTAGTCTAGTATGCATCAAGGAAAATTGCCATTATTGGAATTTGAGATTGTATGTGTATTAGCATCTTACAAATTGTAGCATGTTTAGAATTATAAAAATTTATCGAGAAATGTGTTTAGAACCGTCCTATATATGTTAACTGTATCAATAACCTTACTAAATTGTGTCATAAATGGAATTTAAATCTACGTCCACATCGTCGGGGACTAGTAATTTGGTGTCTCAAAACTACTCAGTCAGTTTGACAGTTTGTTTTATTATTGTTAAATGAAACGTATTTGAATTTTGTTTGTAGCAACGTGGTAGACGCATCGGTCACGTTTACTCAATCAACTTTGTCACAATGGCTTCAATCAGCCGGTCTCTGTGCTTCAGCCAGCCAAGCCGAAATGTACGTCGATTGTTTAAAGCGTGGACTAGTAATTAAATGCGCGTGGAACGATGATTTGTTTCAATTTACGTCGAACGCTCGCACCAAACACAGGCAATCTAGTTGAAAGTGCGCGGTGTTATGTCATTCTGGAGCAGCACAAAGATGAATATTTTTAGACACCCAAGTTATGTTTTTGTTGACAATTTTTGTCGTGATTTTATTTTTATATGCAGTTGTTCATTATTAATCATGTCATTGTTTTATTAATGTGACAGTGATCAAAAATAATTAAATTTTTTCTGATATTATGACTGATTTGACCACGCTCATTTTAATAATAATAGTAATATATGTTGTTTTGATGTTTGAATTGATTAATTTTTCGGTGAATTTGTATCATTTTTATTTTGGTTGTACATAATTTGTTACATTTTTATTTATCTTCATAGAAAAGCAAATAAAATGGAAGTTGTGTTTGTGAAAATGTTTCGTGCAGATTTGTTTATTTGCAACAAACAATCAACCCTGATATCCATATTTAAGATTTACAAACTGCATTATTGTAAATAGAGAAATTAAAATTGCACTGTTAAATTCACATAGATTTAAACGAACAAAATGATATGTGATTGGATTACTAATGAAAGTATGCTATTTGTGTCCAATGTGACTTTATTTTATAATTCCCATGTAACTGTGTAGGTTGTAGGCACTGTAACAGTTCTAATATACAAAGGTATGTAGAATATTGGTCACATTATTCTTAAATCGCAAGACTCATTTTAAGATTCATGATATGTTACATGTGATTGCTCTTTGCCTCAAAGTTACTTTCTAATTTCACATAACCTTCATTTTAATAAGGATTACCTAAAACATTGTAGTAACCGAATTTAATGCGTTCCACCAACTTTTATTTTATTGTTTATAATTATTTATTGGAAAACCGTTCCTGCTTGTCATGTGAACTGCACTCGTAGAAGTGTTTTACGAAGTTTGCCCATTTATCCAGTTAAATTAGTTAGGAATGCTCGAATATTACCCGCTTGGTAAACAAGATTGGGTAATTGAAGACTGGTATTGTAGCGCGCAAACTTGCTTTATTTATATTAAGCCTCTCTTTAAATGAATTACTTAATTGGCCACTTAATTGCTTCTATTTAGCATAAAATAAAACCTATTGAAGAGGTATAATTCGAGATACAATTAGTATTAAAAGTCAGTATACATAAAATGTCGTCTATTGAGTGCACGTTGTGACAGTTGATGATTTCCGAGATTTTGGTAACTTGGGCTACTTTGGATGACATTAATATTGGTGTTTATTTCCATTGATGACGATAATAATGTAGGTTTTAACGTTGTTTAAAAATGCTTCCCAAATATGTAAATAAAGTATCAAAATTATCAGCTTGTCCATTTATTTTAGTAGATATATAATTACCCAAGTTTATGCGCAACATTTCTGTCTCTTATAGTTGATATGTTGTCTAGATCAAAAACTTGTAGTTCAAAAACAAATAAACATAATTTGAATAATTTTATTATGTAAAACAATATTATTTACAAAATTTAATTTAGTCAATCTGTCATATTTTACATGATACCAAATGCTAAATTATTGTATAGAGTGTATCTTGATAAAATTGACTAACAGTAGAAACGGAAACGGTAGAAAAATACTTTTTTTTGCTTTTGTTATAATTTTGAACATAAAAATTTGAACATTTTCAGCTTAAACACAACAACTACAATTTTGGTGTAACGTTCGCATAATGGTCACTAATTTTACTACTTGAGCCGATTGATTGTTAAGTTTTTTTTAGTAGCTAAAAAACTCTTTATTATTAAATTTTTCTCTATATTTTATGTCAATCATTTTTCCTTAAATTTTAACTATAAGTGAGGTAACATTTATTTATAATCTATATTGGAAATAACCGTTTTATTATACTTATCATATAACAATGTATTGTATGATAAAAACGAATTCTTTATTAACTTACATGGTTAATAAAGCGTGTCAAAAAATAAGTAAATATGTTACATATCTAATTTTTAACAATATATATATATATACGCTCTGTCATTATATGTCAAAGTTTTCCATGATTTTTGTAGTAAATTTTGATTGTAACTTTTACAAATCTGATCCTATACCACTCATTCAGCCGCGGGTTGAGGTGAGCATCAAATAAAACGGTAATTTGAAAACTAAAAAATTTGGTTTTTAAATTTTTTATTTTTATTTATAACTTTATAATGTAAATTTTTTCAGTTTCTAAATTTATACATTCTAGAGGCTTTTTTAGTAATAATTACATAGACAAACTGTTTACAATATTTAAATAAAAATAAACACTACTAAAATACAAAAGCAGTAGTATTTATGTATTACAATAAAATGATTACTATAAATTAAAAATAGAATAATGTTAATCAATTGAAAATATTTAAAATCAATGAAAATTTTAAAACAAATTGATACACATTTCAACAATTAAATTATTATATTAAGAAATGCATTTTTGTCATATATATATATATATATATTATTCAATATTAAAAAATGTTTCTGAATAACAAGAGTAAAATGTAATGTAATGAAAATCTAAAAGTCATATTAAAAATTTGAATTAAAATATAAGTAGTTACAAAACGTTTTTGTAATTGAGTTATTGTTGTTTGATTTTGAGAATGAATACTGTTTATCCTTTGACAGTATTTGGTAATAAGTAATCTTTTCCAAATTTGTAATGATTTTTAAAAAATAGATGTAAAATTTTCTATTTTTTGTCTAACTTAGTTGCAAACAAAACATTGGTGTCTTATCGATGAATAATGTTGCAAAAAGAATTGTTTTACGCTAATGTAGTATTTTTACCAGTTTCCAAATAGTAGCAAACGAATACACACAAGCACTGTGGGAAATTGCATTGTTACAAGGTACAACCAAATGAATGAAAAAAAACTTAAAATTTTTCTAATTTTACAATAATAAAAATGTATAATTATTACATTTCTGGTATAACAAAATTCACGTTGTTAAATTATCTTATAATGCTTATTTGAATTTGCAAATGTAATTTTACTGGTCGGATTCTTCAAACATCTTCATTTCTTAACACAGGCTTTGGACAGTTTAGCATAAAGCTACAATTAAAAAAATTAGTTTTAAAAATTTGAGACAATTGCACAATTTGCTAGAAATTATTTTTTTTTGCACTTACAATAATTACACAAACAATTTACTAATGCTGATTTTTGTTTAGATTTTAAAGTATTACATAATAATAATAATTATTATTATTATTATTACAGAACTCTTTTAATGTAAAAAATAATAGGCAAAATTGTTTCACGCTCAACCCTCACATCGGAATCATATTGTTATTTTTTACTATACTTCTCTGGAATAACGTCTTTTGTTCTTTTTTTTTAGTAACATCTATACATTGATTATATTTAACATAAAATTAATTATTAATTTAATCTTATGTTCATTTACAAGTGATAAACACAATATGTAAAACGTAAACATTCTCAACAATAGTAATTTTAAAATATTAATTTACTTTGTACATAAAACGCAAAAATTAGAGTTCAAATCATCTAAATACTAAAAATACCATACTGTTTTTGAAAATAACAGTCAAATCCTACAAAAAAGTAGAATTACCATATCGTTAAACAAAACCCGATCAAATATCCTGACCGAATCAGAGTTACATAAAATCAACTGCATCATCAGTTAATCACTAACAAATAAAATCAGCATGTATGCAATTACAGTTCACGCTCTTATTTATTTATTTATTTGAATTCTAAGGGGAACCTAGTAATTTATTTTGTTTTCAATGCGTGAACGTTTGACCGAAAAATATTCTTCACCAATAAAAACAATAGTAAGAATTATTTAATAGTGTGATTATAACATTTTGTATTTTTAAATCTTAATTTACTAATTCCTAATTTTTGTTTTTAAAGTAATATTTATCAATTAAAATTAAAAACATAAAAAAATTAGTTATTTTTCTTTTGGGTTTATTACTTGAATAAACATTTTAGCATTTAAAACCTACATTTAATGAAGATAATGGGATTAAACAGTTACTTATAAAAGAGCAGGTTGGGACAATCAATTGTATATTTAAATTAAAATACCTTATTTAGTTGTTTTTTGTTAGTTTATTATAAATAATAAAATTTTAAAAATTGGAGTATTGTACTTTCGCTGCATTATATATATAATTTTAACTACTTGAAGCTTTAGAAAGTTTTAAAAGTGTCAGTGTACTATATAACTACTTCCTATATTAATTAAAAGTGAGCAAAAAACACCGTGATATGAACTATAAACAAGCGCGAAAACAAAACAATTTTTATTATTTTTAATATTTAAACGTGATTTACAAAACCACGCTACCTATGACACTTTTAATGAAAATTTTAATTATTGACTTATAGTGCAGTAAAAGTAATAATAAATGCAATGTGATTTTTCACAATAATAAAAAACTGTCATATTTTGTACTTTATTTATGCGCAAAAAACTTTTATTCAAAATTTACTATCTAAAAGTCTGCAATACTTAAAAATACGTTTTAATTTGTACGTGTAAATTAATTAAAAATGTTTAAATAGGAAGTATTTTTATTATCATGTTGTGTAAAAAGTATTTGATCTGGCCTCTGTGATAAAAATATAGTTAATGAGGACACTATTTCATTAAACTATCGCAAAGAAGTAAAATCAACACAATTACGATGACGGGGTTTGACAAAATCCGAATAGAATTTCAATGTTTGATATGCACAATCTTTAAAGTAGAAACTTTAATGCACAATCATATGGAACGATCTTGTTGCACCATGTTTTTTAGAACCAAAGGGATTTACAATAATATAATAATAATAATAATAATAATAATAAATCCGTATGTTAAATTAAATACTTTCTCCCGTTTTTCCAACTTTATTTAAGGAATAAAAGGACTTAACTGAAAACTATATTTATGTTATACTTAAAAATAGTTTAACTCAATGGAAAACTTAGTATTTATATTAATTACATGATTAATATTAAATAGATTTTTTAAACATTATATAAATCTTTAATCCCATGTACTACATCTAAAAATAGTTTGTCTACTAAATTATTGATTAACTTTTGTAAAAATTCAAATTCAGTTTAAATATACTCTGTAAAACCGGTTTTAAAAATTGCATTATTTAACAAAATAAAATAAAATATTTTACACTAAAATTTTAAAATGTGTACATAATACACGTTTTCTAATAATATATGTAGCAGCTTAATAATAGAAATTAGAACACAGAATAATTTAGATTTTTATTTATTATTATTATTATTATTTATGATTATTGGCTTGGATACTTCAGTAGAAGTAGCTTTCAGCACACACAAAAATATGTAAATTATTAAAAATACAATACAATTAGCAGTGTATAACATCAGTCCAAAAAAAAGTAAAGTAAGGTTAAATTACATTGGCTAAAGACAAAAAAAAAAATTAAAAATCAAAGTATATTCAAAAGTCATGTTCAATATGATATGCGTAAAGAGACATGGTATTATGTAGGGCACACTATGTGCAAATATGTCAGTATACATAAAATGCGAATGATTCATGACTCATGAGTAAGCATGGCTTATAAAGTAATGCCTTGGATTAAGGTTAATAAATGGTCACAAATTAAAATGGGCAGATTACAAACAACGGTAATTGGTTAGACCAAAAAAAACGAAAAAAACACACTCATGATTTGGATAGGCTAATGTAAAAGTCACTTTAAACTTTGTTGGGATTGGATAGTAACCTTGCTAAATATGGCAAACATAAATTTAAGTACATGTTGGTTCTGCACTTAACGTGTATATGTAATCTTCTCGTCATTCCCGATGCAAATGACTTGCTGAAATCACGATAAAGTGGATGATTGGAGTTGATGGAAATACGACTGATTAATTGAAAACATTCCTTGGATTATTTCATTTGTTTGTCATTATTTGTTTAACTTGGAACAGTTTACAACATGGGATGCTAATGATTTTGAGAATTTAGATAATGATTTTAAAATCCCAATTTCTCATAATGATGATATCCCTGACTGTTCTTGTATGTGGCGCATCCTGGACTAGGTACACCCAAACACTTAGACTAGCACAGCAATATAACTGAAATTTTGCTTCGATGAATGGGTACTTAAAATATATTTATTTTATTTATTTTTAAAAATTTTATTTTATGTTTTCTACTTCGAATGTTTTACGAGAAACATCTTTCAGCAGTGGACATTTTAGCAAAGCCAAACGTGGGCCCGCATTTTAGTGCCGGCGATGGGATTCGAACCCATGCCCACCGAGGTCCAAATTTGAGCGCTGTACCGCTAGACCACCCCGGCATATCTTAAAATATCCGTTTACTGTATGTAGCCCTAGGCCTAAGGTAGATAACCACGACATAAAATCAGGCGGCCTTGTCAATTATTGCTAACAGTGGCGTTGTTACAAGGATACCGTCTACCAGTCAAGAAAAGTTGTATTATTTTACATTTTTTGCGTTCATCAAGCCATGAAAGTTAATCGGTTTACAAATAGTAATTTTTGTAATATTTTATTTAGACAAACAACATTATTAAAAATGATTATAGAATATTGTTTTCAATTAAATTTATTTAATTCATTTAATTAAATTACATAAAACTCAAAAGTCTTTCTACGTTTCGCTCAGTTTAATAAAAAATTTAATAAATTATTCTTGTTTAAACTTTTATATACTTAAAAGTAAAATAGCTTATTGTGTGTACTTAAAAAAAGCAAAATTTACTGGAAATAAATAAATTTAAGGAGTTTGTTTTCACCAACCGTGACTCAGTAGGTAAGGCAATGGTCCAGAATCGGAAAAAGTGTGAATTCAAATCCATGTAATACTTGTGATTGCTATAAATAAGAATGAGATAGCTGTATAGTACTTTCAGTTTGTTCAAACAATTTTAACATCATTTTTAAATATTGATTTTGTCAATTACTTTAGTTGTTCTTGTATACATAATCTGTTAACAAGTTTTAAATTTCCAGCTATCGTAAACCATTTTAATGGATAATAAAAACAGTTTTTAATTTTATTTTGACATGGATGAAGTTGAATCCACTTAAACTATTATTGAGTAAGTAGGATGTTGAATTACAAAACTAGTTTGTAAGCTTACTATTGTAAAATTAATGCATTATTCAAAAAATAACAACAGAAAAAATCATTCAGAAAAATACAACGTAGAGTATAAAAAACGTCTTATAGATTAAACATTCCTTCTTTGTTGACAAACAAAAAATACAAATTTACTGGTCGACCTAAACCTATTTTTAAATATGGGTTAATGATTTACTAGCTTCCTTTAACATTATTTTGTCACAGTGCAACTTAAATTTGGAATCACAAAACCTTTTTTTCCCAACTAATAACTTAAATTTAAAGTATTGGGTTCTCTTTATAATTCCAAACACAAAAAATGGAAAACGTAAACTGTGAGATGAATTCATTTCGTGCATATAAATAGTCAGTATATATATCCATAAAACTATATAATGTAATTCACTTAACATTAATAACTAAACAGGCATACACATACGCAATATTCATATGTTAGGTCCAAGCTAAATTTAATGAAGTTACAAATTGTTTTTGTGTACACAAAATGGGTTTTAATGTAAGAATGTAAATAGATTCAAATGTTTTTAACATATTAGCAGCTTAAGCAGTTATTAACACTTTAAAACAATCATTAAAGTTAATTCGGTGTTTTGTTTGAATTAAATGACGTAATATTGACAAAGTTCACAAACCTTCATTTGAGTTGGATTCTTTATCACTCTAATTAGGAATGTGTTTTTTGGCCCATTCAGCAAAGCGACGGGTTGTCCGACCAATATATTTGTCACCGCAACTGCAAGTGAACTGGTAGATACAATATTTTATACAAGAAATGTTGTGACGCAGTTGAATTACAGCTGACAATTAGCACTAGCCGTACGATTTAAAGTCCTGTTTAAAAAAATACAAATCTATTAATTTTACTACATGTATTTATTATTTTTAAAAAGCATAGAACAATAACATTATTCCATATAATTGTACATTACACGTTCGGCTTTGAAAATCGTGCATATTGAAGGTAGAAATTGTATTCGAATTTTATCAAACCCCTTTATTAGAATTCTGTTTTCATTTCTTTGCTGTAATTTGATAAAATGGTGTTCTCTTGTTGTTTCTTTGGCAATTTTTTTATACCAAAATCAGGTTGCTAAACCTGCACTAAAGTCCTCCTCCTATCTTAACTAGGAACCGACTAGGGTAAAGTTCCATTTGTATTAACTCGGAACAATTATGCAAATTCATTTTTGTAATATATTTTTTTAATTATAAAATTTTTTAAATACTTTTAAAAATATAAAATAATTACTATATTTAAAAACAATAATTAAACCTATATTTGTGTGATCCTAAATTTAGTGACGTTTTACATTGCTTGTTTTTCTTTCATTCTTAACCTGTCTATAAACCGGAAATTATGGAACTAACATGCGCTTATGTAATGCTATATTTATGTTTGTTAAAAACAACTTTGCGTTTTACAATAATTATAATTGTCAGAATTGTTACTAACATTTTCCAAATTTTAAAAATGTAATAAAAACATACAATGTTTTAATTAAAATAGGTGGAATTAATGATCTAATGGTTACGTTTATTACATTTATTTATACTCTTTTCTTTTTCCACAAGGAAAACGGACGTCACGTTAAGGTTTCCAATTTGCCCAATTTTTGTTGATACATTTTACATTTAAATGCATTTTTAGATAAGGTTTGTCCTGTTTTTTAACATTGGTGTATTGTTATAAACAGTAAGCCTCAAAAATGAACCTTTTTAATAACAGCTTGGAATTTGCTAAGAATGAGCTCAATTTGGACCTGGTGGTGGGTTCGAATCCCATCACCGGTACTAAATGTAGGCCCACGTCTGGTTTCGTCAAAAATATCCACTACTGAAAAATGTTTCTCTTAAAACATTCAAAGTATTAAAAATAAATAAAAATAATAGTATATAAATTAAATAAATATAGAGCTAATAAACATGACCGTACAATAGGACCTATATGATAATGTCCTAGTAAAAGGGATCACTCACGTACTAAACCGATAGTAACGAGAACGCTGCGCAATCAGAATTAATTAGATTCACTATAGATAATAAATTTACAGCGTCACGTTCAATCACCCGTAGCTCAGTGGCTAAGGCACTGGTCTAATACTAGATAGGGCCGTGGGTTCAAGTTTATGTGTGTGTAAAACTTGTAGGGTATGCACTGATGATGATTTCAAATAAGGATAAAACAGCTGCATAGTGATCCTGGTTAACTGAAACCAAGTAGATTTATATTCAAATATATCTGACAAATCTAATAAAATCCCTTAAAACCTAATTAATAATATAATGAGGTTTGTTAAAATATTTATATAAGTAGAACAGTACATTAAATTATCTAACAATATAGTAAATATACAAGTATTTCTTTAAATACAAAAATTGAAGTATTTAAGCTGACTAAATTAATAATAATAATATAAAGTTTTTTTTAACAACATAAAAGAAGTTGATGGCATAATCACCTTTTAATTAATTCCAAGTTTGGATAGCTTTTTAAATTCCTATACGAAAA
This sequence comes from Cardicola forsteri, assembly GCA_025895645.1. Taxonomy (NCBI): domain Eukaryota; kingdom Metazoa; phylum Platyhelminthes; class Trematoda; order Strigeidida; family Aporocotylidae; genus Cardicola; species Cardicola forsteri. The sequence goes on along the minus strand of JAKXYG010000912.1, from coordinate 302,908 downwards.
GGTTGTCGAATTAAAATTGGAAGAATAAATGAAGATTCCTGGTTAGAAGATTGCTTTTTGCAAGAACGCCAGTGTTAACAAAAATTGACGAGGTGATCTTATTTAAAGTTGACGCCGGTTAACAGATTCACAAGCTTAACCTGCTGCATATGATGAATAATTACCTTGGGATACATTTTAAGCATCTTTGGTGTGTGCAATCACTCATTCACTAAATAGGAATCCCATGAAGGCCCAGTTATACCGCTGTGCACTAGGTCCTTGCTGTAATTAGTCTAGATACTTGTTGGAACCTACTCCAGAATGCACCACATGGAGGAGAAACAGTCAGAATTATTACCATTATTGGAAATTGAGACTTTATAAGCATTATTTAAATCTTCAGGATAGTAAGTCCCGGATAAAGACCCGTATTTAGTGCAGGTGGTGGGAGTCAACCCCATTTCTACTTGATTACAAATCTAGTTATTTTAAGATCTCTGCACTGTAGTATAATAAATTTGAACGTTTTAGATAGTATTTTGTATATTTACAAATGAAAATGCTTTTTCATTGACAGCTAAATTATTTTAATTTGTTTTTTATACAACAACGAAAAATTCATCTACTAATTCAATTACAAACTTTACAAACCCTACTAAAGTACTTAAGTGTATTTTTCCTTAACTAGTAGCAATTAATTGGGTTTTTTTCACAAAATATTGTAATCAAATACAACCTAATTATTTTAAAATCAAAATTGGTTTACTGAAAGTTTGTTGCTAAAACAACTTATACAAAAATTGGCCATAATAATTTTATTTTTCAATAAGTAAACAATAAATTTTAGTTTATTTGACATTTAACTTGAAATTACGTTAACCTCAAAATGATTTACAAATTAAAAAGAAATTAGTAATAAACTAATTAGTATAAACGTTTATACCTAAAATAATTTTTAAATTTAGACATAATTAATATTTAATTTAAATTTATATTTCGAATAATAAGTAAGTTAATATTTATAAATAAGGATATAAGATCTTATTCTTAAAAAATGAATAGCGTAGTGTTCTAAACAACCACACTACACTAGAGTTAAAGATCACTTTTACTAACATATAAAAACTAGAATTACTAATAATAAAAATAATAGTGTTACTACTACTACTACTAGTAGTAATAATAATAATAATAATGGTTGCAATAAAAGAAATAATAACAATAATGGCAACAATAGTAATAGTAATAACAACATTAATAACAGTAACACCAACATTAACATTAACACTAATAATAATAATAATAATAATAATAATAATAGTAATATTTATATTATATATTATATTATACAAAACCCTTTTGCTTTAAGAATAAGCATGGGGTAATAAGACAACAATTACCGCAAAACAAGAACAACAATAACAAAGTCTCGTTGGCATTAAATATTCTTCAAATCGAAGATTGTGCTTTTTTTCGGCTTTCACTCAACCTTGTCATCTGGTAACTTTGCCATCCAGAAACGTTGTTGTTTGCTGGAATGGCGTCATCTTTCATTGTTTCCGCAGCAGTATAAATTTTTACAGAGGCCAGGTTGCCAACCTTGCGCTCAAACCCTCCTTCTTTATCCAGGCTTGGGACTGGCTAGATTGAATCATTTCTAATCCAAACTAGGCGGAGTTAATAGTAATAATAATAGCAGTAATAATAATAATAATAATAATAATAACTTATTGATGGGTTTTCAAGGGTGAAATATTACAATTATCACATTCACTTGAATAATAAATCTACTCGGTTTCACTCAATCAGGAGTACTGTGCAGCTGTTTCATCTTTGCCTAGAATCATCATCAGTGTATTACAGACACACACAAACTATAACACACGCCCTATCTAGTGTCAGGCCAGTGCATTAACCACCGAGCTACGGGTGGTTGAAACTGACCTTATAAATGTATAATTTATAGTGAATCTAATCAATGCTAATTGCACAGTGTCCCCGAATGCTATACTTTTCTATTGCTAACATACATATGAATAATTCCTTCCACTAGGACTTTTACCATATAGATCCTGGAATAATAATAATAATAATAATAATAATAATATACGTATTGATGCGCATATGCGTTAAATATGTACATTTTCAAGTGATGCGCATAAATTAGTTAAACATACAACAATAATTATGTTCTAAAAATTATCTTTTTGTTATTGGTTGTTTTTGTCCAATTGTCCCAGTGTTCATTGTCAGTAATTACATAATTTTGAAAAAAATCAGTTCTAAAACAAAAGCATACTCAAAGTGTCAAACTATATGTGTGTGTAAAAGTGAAAAGTTAATAAATAAATAATGAATTACTTTTTTGTGTTATGTCTTGTTTATCCATTTGTTTGCTGTTTAAGCAAAAAAATAATAAATATACACACACACCTTTTTCCATAGTAATCAATTCCCAAAACAATCTTAACAAGAAACAATTCAACATTTGTTAACTGGGCTAAACAATAGGAATGCTTAGAGTTGGATAATAAAATGCAAATAATTTTTAAAATGCACCTCCATGTAGTGCATTTTAGAATTAGACAGATCGGAGATTGAGTCGGTATAACTGGGTTTCCGCTTTTGTGGACAGGTGCAAGCATACTTCCAGGGTACTTAAGATGTATTTTAAGGTATGCACATATAATCATATGTTGCTGACAAGCGGTCTCGTTAACTCTTGTCGACAGTGTTTCTGTTACAAAGATGTCATTTATTATTCAAGAAATTTCATCACTTTTCCACATTGGTCGATCACAAAAGACAATAGTTGGAGATGCTCTACAGAATTTGACAATCATTTTAAGTAAACAAAACGACATTAAACATTTTCAACTTGATTACATTATGAAAAAAGCTTTGGTAAAAATAAATATAAAATTTTATTTCAATTTACAAAATAATATACAAAGTTTTTGACTTTTTTATACGCATCTCAAAATAATTTTTTTTTAAGTATGCATTTGTAAAAGTTAATGATTAATTTTTTGAACAATATTTACAATATCGTTTAGGTTTAAGTTTATAATATTATTTATTAATGGATTCTTAAGGGTTTTTATTAGATTTGTCAGATTTATTTGAATAATAATAAATCTACGTGGTTTCAATTAACCAAGAGCACTATGCATCCTTTTTTGGAATCATCATTAATGCATACCTTTTAAGTTTTACTCACACAGAAATTTGAATCCACACCCTATTTACTGTTAGGCTGGTGTCTTAACCACTGAGCTACGGGTAATTAAACTTAATCCTGTAAATTTATTATTTATAGTAAATCTGATTAATTCTAATTGCCCAGCGTCCTCAAATGCTGCCTCGTTACTGCCAATTTAGCAAGTGAGTGATACCTTCCATTAGGACTTTACTATTAGTGTTAATATTTTGATTAGAAGTAATGTAAGTTTATGGTATTTATTTTATTATACATCAGCTAGTATGACAATAATTTTCAGTTATTACTTAGCTTAACTCTACTGTAGCCGGTCCAAATTCCGGTTGAGAAAAGAGGAGGATTAAAGCGCAAAGAAATTTGGTTTCTATAATAATATATAATTAACATTGATCATTTTATTCTACAATGAAAATAGTGTAAAATAAAACAAAGACAGCGTATTTGAAAAACTGTTAAATAAATTATTCAAATTAAACTGATATGGTATATACATCATTTTGTATGTATATCATTTTGACTACTGATAGCTGTAATTTTAAACTCTTTAAACAAAGAACTAAATTAATGTATACGTTTCTTTTTTACAAAAAGCAGCATTATTATTAGATAGTGAATAAATTGAATAAATTTGAACAAATTGATTTTTCATTTAAATGAAAAACATATATTATATTATTAGAGCGTTTCATAAATTCAAGGTAACCATGGCAATGCTGTATGTTGAATTTATAGTTAAAAGTACAAAACAATTTTTTACATAACTAAAAATATTTGCATTGTTTTTATTGGTTTGTTGCATTTAGTAATTAACAAAAATCAGATTAGCTAATATTATTATTAAAAACAATCCTTATTTATATTTTGACTCTTTTTAAAAGTATTATTATTATTATTATTATTATTATTATTATTATTATGCTAGAACCTATATGATAAAAGTCATATTGGAAGGGATTATTCATCTGCTTGGTAGCGGTAGTAGCGTACAGAAGTTTAGCAGTAATCAGATTTATTTTAAATAATAAACTTAGTCGTGCTTTATATAATTAAATATTGTGAGAAAAACGAATTAACTATACTGCCTTAATTTTGATAGTAGCTTGTCTACCTACTGTATATAATATTTTGTATTCTAATGATAATAATAATCCTGATTTTGAACTTTTATGTGGTGCATCCTGGATTTAGACTATCGTGGATCAGAGACTAAACTTACATTAGTATAACTTGTCTTCCGCCTTAATGCATGGATGCAAGTTACACTCTAAGTAAGTAAAAGTTATCTTAAGTTATATATATTTATATATAGCCGTTTGGCGCCTTGTCAATATTTGTAAACAGTGGTACAGTTACAAGGATATTGTTTATTACCCAAAACATTTTTGCTGTTTATCAAATTTGATTACAGTTATGTCACTATTAAAAGTAATCATTTAATTTGTTATACAAATATATAGAGAATAAAGAGGTAACTACACCAGCAATATTAGTACCCACATATCAATCAGTTTTCAAACTATGTTTGCTTTATTTTATTTTATTTACTTTAAATTGTTATAAATAATTAATGGTCTTACATATTAGTAAATTTTATTGTATAATTGAACATAAATATAGATTACTTTGCGAGGCATCATTTTCTTCAATTAAGCTTTTCATTAAAACAAATTAAGTAAATTAAAATTCATTTATTTCGACCGTTAAAACATTGTAATTACCAAAATTATATTTGTAAGTAAATAATTCTATTAGATTAAAAATTTTTAAAATTAAGGTGACGCTGTTAGTAGAATTAGTTGCTACATTCGTATATATAAGAGAAAAAATAACACTAGTAAATAGAAAACTTCACAATTAAAAATCACAATGTTAAGCAAAAATAAATAATGCATTTCAATAAATTAACACAATAAATTCAAATCTTTTTTAAATAAATATACAATTAAAAAAATTAATTGTACAATTTTATGATTGGTTTCTAAGGCACAAATTTTATTCAAAATAATAATTTAAAAAATAAGAGTTACACACACAATTAGTTTAAAAAATATGTTTTTCTATTTAACCTGCATGTTTCAAAATGGAAAACAATATCCACCTTTTTAATATGAATAATAAAACATAATTGAACAAAATAAGTAGTACATTTTTAAAGACAAAGTTTCAAAACATTCTATTAAAATAATCAATTCATTTTATTCACAATCTTCAATTCATTGTTTTTTGTTTTCAAAATTTAAAAAAATAATAATTTAATTCAATCTTGCATAATGGGAAAAAAATAATTTTAGACGCAAAATTTATATATAAAAGCTGCTTATAATTTCTAATCTGTTGTAGTTGGAATACTGAATAGACGATAAAGTAAATTTGAATATTTGCATTATTCTCTTTCAACTGAAAATATGCTCAAGTTAAATTGAAACGCAATCGATCATGTTCGTTTTGCCAAAACCGATGAAGATGCAAGTAGCGGTCGCTAAAATTAACATTAATCAAATAATTCAATATGAAAAAACTACTGTAACTTATTAGTTTACAATAAACGTAAATACAAACACACATGCACTCAATAATATAAACCGCAATATTTTAATAAATTTGAAATTATCATTTAATAAATATTATTCCTGTAAACACTGACATTGTCGCAAGAAGACGGTTTTCTAATTAAGAAACTTCATGAAATCTTCCAAGTTTAATTCGCATCCGACAACCTTTTTGTATAAGAATTCGAAAAACTATTGTAACTTAGAATTAACAAAAAAATGGTTCTGCTACCAACTTATGTTGTATGTTATTCCATTAAGGAAGAATTCCTTAATATATTGTTAAAATATCAAATAAAATTTTAATAAATAAAAATTTCATAAACCATACCTTCGATCTTGTGCATCCCTGAGTGTACGCTGTCTAAGATCCCAAACAGACGAAGATTGCAAAGGCTATAATTTTAAATATAATAATAATTATAAAACATGTAACCGAAAAAACAACAAAATAAATGACAAATATACATTTTTAATATTTTATGTAATCAGCATATATATATACAAAACCAAAAGTGTAATCTTACAATGACTATTACAAGAAAGCGCACGTGGTTTTTTATACGACGCACTGTAGCTGCGACAAGTACTTGATGTCTAAATTGTCATTAAACGTTAAATAAAATACTAAAGTTACGAAAATGTAAATTTATAAATAATTTTTTAAACAATATAAATGCATAAAATACTTTATATTTATAAATAAAATATATCTGGCAAGTTAAATTTTATTTTTGGGTTACCTAACATAAACTGTAAAAATTTGTAATATTTATTTAAAAAAGATTTATGTATCTAAACTCATTGCTATTTAAGAATTGCTAAAAATATTAAATTAATTTGTTAATTTATTTAAAAGTAATATGTGTTTATTAAATCTTAATAAAATAACACAAAATAATACTTATAATTTTTATTTATAAAAAATACATTGTAAAAATAATTTAAATTTAAAATACAGTAATTTTGGAATACAAATAATTTATTATGTTTTTATGTGTAATAACAAAAAACAACTTTATTAAATAATATAGTAACAAATACTAACTAAATATTAGTCTTAAAAAAATTAAAAAATTAAACAATAATTAATTGTTTTTAAACATTTATATAAAATATTCTTTGTTGACATTATTCTATTGTTCATGCAAATTTTAGTTATGTTAAAATAATTACATTTACAATGTTATATGTAAAACCAACTTTAATCTTGCATTTAAAAAACGTTTTATCAAATAATATATATATATATATATATATATATATATATATAACACTGATATTATTAAATGTAATAATAAATAAATAATACTTTAACTGGACAGCGTGCTGTCTGATGTGCATATTGATATTTGCTTAAATGATTTGAAATATCTGAAGAAATGCAACTTTTAGATAAACCAGTATCAGGATAACGACATTTTAATGCACTATTAACCGTTGGTCTACAATAACTTGGCGTTGGAGTTAATGCTTTTCTAAGACAACTATTTTTAAATAATCAAACAACAATGTAAATTATGCACTCAAATTAAGTATTAAGCTTTTATGCTTTCATTTTTTAAAATGTATAAAATATAAATAATTATTTTTAAGGCATTTTTATATAGATTATAAATATTTTAATAAATAAACAAACTTATTATAGTTTAAATATAAAAGATGTAAACAATAATGTTTTATTATAAATGAAACCCGTTTTTACTATAAAAAAATAAACTAGAAACAACGGTAATTATTATTAATAAATATTGTACTTTTTAAAATAATTACTTTACAAAAAATATTAAAATTTTAAATAAATAAAATACAAAAACATTTAAATTAAAAAATAAAACAAATTTTATAATCATAATCAAAATTGGAAAACGCGATTTTATATTAATTTGTTAATATAAAAAATAATATAGTAAATTTAAAGTTTACGCAATTATTATTTTATTATTATTTAAAATTTAACATAAATTTATTAATACTTACGTATCAAAACAACAACAAACTGGAATTGAACACTACAAAAAATATTAATTAATTAAAACCATATACATACACAACATGAACAGTTGCACGATATAGGATGACATTTGATAGCTGAAGAAACTGAATATTCTATTCTTGGAGAAACACCCTTAATTTGATTATTTTAAAATTAATTTAAATTACTAAAAAATCAATTGTTTTTGACATAATTATATCATTCTTAGGTAATGATCTCAAGCACATTTGAGAACATGGTGAAAATAATTCTTTTGCATTAGTAGTATAATAAGCTAATAAAGTTCCCCCACAATAAACATCTGTAATTTGACGCAGTTCAATAGTCACATTAAAATCTTTTAAAAAGTAATTTAACTAAAAATATTAATACCTTCCAATCTATCAACAACATTACTAGCAGATAAAGCACTATAAAACGTCTAAAAAAATGTAACAACATTTTTTTACTTTATCAAAACAAAATTTTTCACTTATTAACAAAGGAAAAATCGGCTTTTGTAGACGAGTCTGTTTAACAATACCAAACGCTTCAACAGTGAGATAAATGTGATCTTGATTCAAAAGCCAAGTTCCAGGCGATGAAACCTAAAATAATCCAATTAAATAAATTTAATCATACAGAGTGTATAGTAATATCAGCTTCAAATCTGTACATAGGCATAATTAACGAGTTTTAATAATAATATTACACTTAAAATATCACACCTTATATAGTCACTATAGAATTAATAAAATTGTTAGTAACTTTAAACAATAAAAAATAAATCACCCAAAATTTAAAAATAATTTTAAAAAATATTGTTTTTAAAAAATTTAAAATTAAATTTAAATAATTTTAAAATTATTAATATTATAAAGTAATTATTTATTTAATTTCAAAGTTAATAGCCTTGCTTTTGCAAAAATTAAATGCCACCATAAAAATAAAAACTTTTAATTTTAGTAAACAATAACAAAAAACATAATGTAGATAAAAGCTTTGAGTAAAAACCAAAAAATTTGTTAAAAATGAAAGTGATGTATTACATCACCTCGTTAATTAATATTCAAAAAATATTTTGTTTATGTAAACGTTACAAATTAAAAACGCTTTTCAAATTGTTTATAATATTTTATTTATTGTAAAAAAAAATTTTTACATTACATGCAAATTAAAATTACTCAATTTTAGAAGGTGTGATAATAGAAACTTAAAAGAAGTTGAAAAAAAATGTAATTGTGATTATATTATTTAATTAATAACAATATAAACATAATAATATTATTAATTGTATTAATAATTATATTAATTTTAGTTTTATAAATAACGTGTTAAAATTTTATGGTTAAATAAAAAGTGGTCACACTTCAATGTTGGAAATTGTCACAGGAATACGTCAAAGATGTATTTTGTTACTATTTTTGATTTTTTTTAGGAATTAATTTTATTATAACTTGGTCTATAAATACTTTGTTTTTATAACATTAAATGGAACAGTGGCAGATTAACAAATTTTAACTTTGCAGATAACATTGGTTTATTCAGCGAGATTCTAGAAATTATGCAAAATATGACGACACGTTTCAGTAATATTAGTTCTCGTGTTGGTTTACAAATTAACTGGTTAAAGACGAAAGTGTTGTACACACAGTCAACTAATTATTTTAAACAATGAAATCATAAAAAAAACTTACTCTTGTTTATCATATAACATTACAATTAGATGAAAATATCACTAAGTCCAATTGTACGTTTACGTCTCATGGAATCAAATAAAACGTTTGGTAAAATGTTTGAATATATAAAATAATTTTGTTGCCTCTTGTTCGTCTTGAATTATATTGTAACTTATTTTATTGATCGATGCTTATTTTTAAACCAAAAGGGTTTTGTAATAATAATAATAACAATGTTTAAAATTGCTAAACAATTTTGTTATTGATTACTATTAATTTTTATTTTTCAGTTTATTTCTACTAATTAAAAAATTAAAAACTTATTTTGGTAAAAATTGGGTACATCGTTTGGTCATATTATTTAATTAATCAATTATAGGTGACATTTTTTAAGCCGTTGCGTTAAATATTGGAGAAATATTTAATATTAAAATTTGTATTGCGGCGTGTTTTGAAACAAAATCGCTTTTAATTTGCACTACTGTCGTTGTCGTTACGTTATTTGGAAGGATATGTAAGTAATTGTTTAAACTTATAATTGTATTTTTATTTAATTTTATTTGTAGATTTATTAATTCACTTTTCAGATAGATAAATAAATATATTAATTTCTATATATTGAGTCTGTCGATGATAATACATTACTATTTGTGGCGCAAGTATTAGATGTATCCCCCTTTTTAAAACAAAAAGTATTTATTTTTGTTTGTAATGATTAATATATTAGAATAAAGTATATTTCATCGTAATTTAGCTTGTTTTTATAACAAGGTATAATAATATATAGTTTTAGTATGTAAAAAAAGTTTTTATTAAATGTTATAGGCTACTATACGAATTGAGTAAGAAAAGCTTTGTTTAACAGTTCATTCAAATGCATCAACAGAAAGAAGGCTACAAATGGGGTATATATAACATTATGTAACAATATGTTTGAATTGTTAATTCTTTAATTACTACACAATTATTTTGTTGCGATTAGATCTGTTGCTGTAGACAAGAAACATTAAAAATGATTATTTTATTACTTTTTATTTTTAATTAGAATTTCTTATCTTGTTGTACACTTGAACAACTTTAACATTATTTAAAGTTTGTTTTTTTGTATTTAAATTTATTACGTGTTATTGTAACTGTTATTTTATGATTATTGTCTTGTCCTGTTACTCCTGTTGGTAAACAGTGTTGGTATGTAAATTCGAATTATTTTGTAATAATAAATTACAAATCTTTATTTTATTACTTCTTTTATTAACAATAGTGTACTAATATAATTATTTTTTTAATAACATTTAAAATAAAAATTAATCTATGTACTTGATTAGATTAAACAAAAATTTTATTTAAACATTAGTGAAAAATAACTTTATTTTTTATTTTTAAGAGTATGATTTACAAGGCTTGTGATTAAATGTAGATTTTAGAACATACAACAATTACATTAAGAAAACAACTTAAAAGCATAATGAATTAATTAATTTTAGTAAATTTTCAATTTTTTTTTAAATTGTGAAATTTTGGGACATAACCAGTGTAAGATCTCACTGAGATCCCGGCACTGATTACCTTTAATTTAATTTGATACGGATAATTATTAGCATCCAAGCTAATTTTAATTCAAACAGCTCTTATGTGATCTAATTTATCGTTCTGCAATTTATTGTTACAAAATAATTAAAATTTACATATCAATACTGTTTACCAACAGGAAAAACAGGAGTTGGCAATACTAACAAAATTACAGTCACAATTGTGAGAACTCATTGAGATCTCAACCCTGATTTTTTTTGATTTGCCTTAATACGGATAATTATCAACACCCCAGCTAAATACAATTAAAAAAGCTCTTGTGTGATTTAAATTATCGTTTTGTAATTTATTATTGCAAAATAATTCAAAATTACATACCAACAGGAAAACAGGACACAATATATTCACAAAACCACAGTCACGTCAATACCAATCGTGATAAATTAAAATACAAAAAAGGCGCTTCAAAACAAAGTTTAAACAAAGTCAAAGCTGTTCAAATGTACAATAATATAAACTTGTAATTGAAATAAAATTTAATGATACCTTCAAATATTTGATTCCAACAGTAACAACAATAACACGTAATAAATTCAAGTGCGAAAAGAGATGCGAGTTAAAACAAACTTTAAATAATGTTAAAGTTGTTTAAGTGTACAACAAGGTAAAAAAATTGTAATTAAAAATAAAAATTAATAAAATAATAATTTTTAATGTTTCTTGTTCACAGCAACAGATTTAATCACAACAAAATAATTGTGTAGTAATTAAAGAATTAACAATTTAAACATATTGTTACACAATGCTGTATATACCCCATTTGTATCAAATTATATCACAGAAAATCATTACCAAGATCTCAGTGCGATCTTACAAGATCTGTAAATTTGTTGGACCTCAAAAATGCAAATATATAAATATATATATATATATATATATATATTTAAATAAATAAATTTTCTCATTATTGCACATTATGTTATTTAGATATCCACACTATTCATTTTTTAAAATGTCATAAACTTAATCTATAGAAACAACCGTTTTTTTGTCTTATAATGCGGGGTGGTCCAGCGGTACAGTGCTCGATTTGGACCTGGTTGGACATGGTTTCGAATCCCATCACCGAGACTAAAATACGGGCCTACGTTCGGCCTCGCTATAATGTCTACTGCTAAAAAATTTTTTCCATAAAACACTCAAAGTAGCAAACATAAATAAATAAATAAATAAAAATAAATCATTAATTTTCAATAATAAATTTATTACATTTTAGAGGAAAAACAACATGGTATTGTTGTTAAAGTTGCTACGTAATAGAAACCAAAATTGAATTTTGTATTAATATATAAGTTAAAACTAACAATAAAATTTAAAAAAATATATTAAAATTTTTTAATGGGAAATAAATTATTTTATTGTAAAGGCAAAATTTAAAATTCAACTTTTTCTTTTATTACTGTTACTTTTTGTTTGCTATAATTGCACAATTAATGCTGTTTAATTGTATTAAAACATTCAAGTTAATGTTAAAAACGAGAAATATTTTGTCTATAATTATTGTACGATTTAAATCGTAGAAAATAAAGCACTTGTTAACAATATGCTAACGACTTGTGTAACGACACCGAATTATGATTAATATTATGCTAGGTAGATTATGAGGTTTGTATATATTTTTTTTAATACAATAAAATAAGTAAAAATTATTTTATTAAAATATTAAAATAATTAATAATAAAATTTTAAGACAATCAATTTTACGAAACATCTTATTTTATTATGTTATATAACTTTTTTTTATTTTAAAATTAATTTAATTATAAATATATATTAAGATAATTTTAGAAATAATATAAAAAATTTAGATTTAAGATAATGACATGTTCAACATATTTAGCATTAATATACTTTTCTCAACCTTGACTTTTTGAAGCGGTTTGTTTACCCGATTTTCACATGGTGCACACATTTTAAGTAAGTAAAATTGTTTTTACTTAAAAAATTTTTTTTTTAGTTTATTTGTGAATTATAATATATGCATACAATTATTATTTTAAACTTAGTTTTGTAACTGTTAGGTTGGTATTATATGGGCAGAAATGTGGTTATTTTTTGGTTTTTTATTATTTGAAGTTTTAATAGGATTTTTATTAGTGTAAGTTTTTTATAACTGAAATAGTATTTATATGATGTATTTGATTTTTATTATTAAAATTTTTGTATTTAATAAGGTGCATAATCTATTTTTTTAACTAATACATTCAGACTTTAAAGAATCGGTTTACTTTAAAATGTTATCCAATCCGGAGATGAAAACTGTAACTGACATGTTACTGTCAGGTTATCGTTTAGATGGTCGATCATTGAACGAATATCGAGAAATCAGTTTTCGATTTCCTCAGGGTAATATGTCCGATCATGCAAGTTGTTGTGTTGTTAAAATTGGTGCAACTACTGTAATGGCCCAAGTTTCTGCCGAGGTTGTCGAACCTAAACATTTTCGACCGTCTCAAGGGATGTTATTTGTGAATTTTGATGCTAGTATTCTGTCTTTTCATAAAAGTTAGTGTTTATTAAAGTTTTTGTATTTAACATTGATGATTGGTTTCTTTTCATTTTTTGTATTATACTTTTATTTGTTTACTGGTAACTGAATAACAATGGTTGACATTAAGGCTTCTTTATCAGTTCCAAATTTGCAATACGTAGCAGAACGTTATATGAATGATATTTTGCATTTGAATAAATAAATGGAGGTTGATAGTAGGTACTCAAGTATATAAAATATTTTTAATTGCTATTATTACATTTGGTTGTCTAAATTTAATAGATATGTGATAAAAGAAAGACACGTAAAATTTTTGTTTCTTAGGCAATGTTTGTTATCTTACTGATACTGTTTTGAGTGTATAATTCTAGGTTCACGTGGGAGCGCATCCGAAGGCAGTCATTTGTATCTGTTTACGTTTTTTTGTAGGAAAGTAGGACTACTTTTTATTAATTAAAACATTATTATATTGCAACTACTTTAATTATGCTTTGAATATTTCATTTTTTGACAAAATAGCAAGTGATAATTAATGTTATACATATTTTTAGATTAGTCTTTAATATTTAGCTAAATAATAAATGTTCTCTTGGATAAAGGTTTTTAATCGGGTGTTTTGGTTATGATAATTAAGATAAGATGGACGTGACAAGGAAGTTTGTTTTGAGATTATCAGGCTTATGTTTCAAACTCTCAAGCATTTATCTATACCTGTACAATTTAATAACATTACCTTTTTTCTGTATAAGTAAGTCATTATTTATTGACCGAGAACTGAGTTATTGTTTATTTATCGCTATAAATTTATCATGTTTTGATTTGAGTTTTATCAGACTAATTTGGATTGGTAAATGCAGATTGTTTTCATTTTGATGGTTCGTAGATCTTGTTCGAAAACATAAACGTGATGATGAGGGACGGCGTTTATCTGCGGTATTAACAACGCTTCTGCGTGATTCAGTCGATCTTGATGCATTGTGCATTGTGGCTTGGGAACGTGTGTTTGCTATACGTGTAGAACTGCGTGCTTTGTCCTACGATGGCAATTTGAGTGATTGTGGGGCTTTGGCTGCAGTGGCTGCCCTATCTGCATTTCACAGACCCGATGTATTTGTCGATGACGGTGGTAAAGTGAGTCTATGATTAGCTTTAATACCATCCGATTATTATGGTCGTCTACCGGACAATTAATCCGAGTTTCATTCATTCATTTTGGTTGGTGACGTGATCACCTCTTCATTATTTCCCATATATATACGACATGTAGAACGATCGATTTCGATGGCTTGACAAGCGTAGACAAACGTGGAAGAATAACAAAGTTTTTTGGCTGGTAGACGGCATCCTTGTGACGTCGCCACTGTTCGCAAAGATTGACGAGGCCGCCTGATTTTTTGTCAGGGTTATCTCCCTTAGCCCAAGGGCTACATATGTTATACGTATACCTTTAGATACCTTTTAAGTATCCTGAGTGTATGTTCGCACCCACCCGCCGTAGCGGAAGCCCAGTTATACCGCTGTGCACTCGGACCCTGCTGTTATTAGTCTAGATGCCTAGGGGCACCTAGTCCAGGATGCACCACGTGGAGGACTAACAGTCAGGAATATCACCATCATTGGAAATTGAGACTTTATAAGCATTACTCAAATCCTCAGGATCATTAGCATCCCAGTTTGATTCTTGGCATATTTAGAAATGCTAATGAGTTGAAGGACTAGATAAGTATTTATACTTTTACGTAGATTCTAGTGCCGATGGTGATGACATTCACTGACTCAGTATCTTTACGCAGAATTTAGTAATTTAAAGGATTTGAGTAATGCTTATACAGAGTTTCAATTTGCAATAATGGTGATAATCATGTTTCCATAGTAGTGCTTCCTAGGTTCAGATTAATACGAATCAAGGACCGAGTGCATAGCTGTATAACTGGTTTCTGTTTTGGTAGATAGGTGCAAGTGTACGTTTTAAGTACTTAAAAAGTATCTTAATATCTACGTATACCATATGTAGTTATTGGACTAAAGGAGATATCCTAGAGGAAAATCAAGCGGTCTTATTAATTTTTACGAACAGTGACGAGAGTCTATCGATCAAGAAATTACTTTTGTTGCTCTCATTATTTTGTTGGAGTTGATAGTTTAAAGTTCTGTATAAATATAGAAATAGTGAGTGTGCGACCACTATATATATATATATATATATAAATGCGTTTCGCGTCGACCATTACTGGACCAAAGTAAGAACCAAATACACAGAAGAATATTATAGTTTTTGAATTAGCCGGCAGTTGGTAACATATGCCTAAGGCACTGAAGAATATTTTAAGGGGCATATTAATAAAAATATGTAATTATTTAGTTAAGGGAGTTAATTGTGACAGAAAATTGATCGTTTTGTCGATTTTTATATAAAATGGCACTTTTTAACAGTTAATAAGCATTATTAGGTTTTCTACGTATTTTGAACATGTTGGATGCTTTTGAATAGATAGATAGAGGGAGAATGTTTGAAACGTTTCACGAATATGTAGAGTAACGAAAAGATGATATTACCCATCGATCTAACCTGGTTTTTAATACTATTATTTGACATATTTACTATGACGCGTTTATTCATTTAAAGGTTTATGTTTTATGTCAACTAAATATATATTTGTTCAATGTTGGTTTTACAGTTATTGGTAAAAAACAATACAAGTTTCGATTTGGTTTTAGGTTTTATACTAAGTTATTTTCATTTGATTATTTTTTACGGATTGGTATCTATTTAAGATTTTCAATTACTTGAGGTTGGTACATTTATCTCATCTCTTTAATGAAAACATTTTTTTGTGAATATTTTTATTTATTTACAGATTTTCATTCTTTCAATACTTAATTATAATTATTTCTAGCAAGTGTAGAATTAGTGCTGGTAATAGGATTTTAATTTATGTCCATTAGCATAAATTAGGCAACTTAGGTACTTCAATCAGTTTGAACATTATATGCTGCTTCAACCATTTGATTACAAAATGATGTGCTTATCTATCTAATGTTTCTATATTTGTAAATCATGTTACACGACTGACTCCAACGGGCTTATAAGCGCATTATATGTAAGAGAATAACGATGTTTCTTGGTTGATAGACGGCGTCTTCGTGACAGCATAACTGTTTGCAAAAATTGATGAGATTACCTAATATTTCCTCAGGGTTATCTTCCTTAACTCAATAGCTATATATAGTATACGTGTTCCTTAATATACCTTTTAAGTATTCAAATTATACGCTTGCATCCATTCGTCAAGACGGAAGCCAAGTTATACTGCTTTGTTAATTTGAGTTTAGGATGTACTACACCGAGGTATAAATACCGGATTATTACTATTGTTGGAAATTGAAACTTTATATAAGCTTTACTCAAATTCTTGGGATTACTATTAGTAGAATTGTAGATTTATATACCATAACGATTAACCAGGTTTTTGTTTAATGTTAGGTAATAGTTGACGATGAAGCGAAATTCCGTCCCAAAATTCCGCTGGGTATTCGTCGCATTCCTGTACTTGTCACTCTTGGTCTAAGCGCTGACGCCAAAGTTATTCTTTTAGATCCAAGTGCACGAGAAGAACAAGTTCTTCTGGGCGGTCGAGTTATGTTGGGTTTGACAAGTTTTTCTGAAATTTGCTGTCTATATACAACTGGTCTCACTGTTCCGCTTCAATCTTCGTCACTTTCGAGGTTAGTTATTTCAGCTGGGTGATATATATATATATATATATATATAAATACACAATAACATTCGTTTTAGGAATAAAGCACAATACCACCATTATGGAAACTTAAAAACAAACACAGATAATTGGTTTAAAAAATAGTTTTATCTACTAAAATACATGAATATACAAAATAAAGTTAAGAAGCTTGATAATGTCAGTAATTTAAATGATATCGACGCTTTTGTTCGACTTCTGCCAGTCGCTTTGGGTAGGAATCTATCAACGTACTAATAAAGTCCTTTAAAATACAATTTTTACAACATGATTGACTTTCGCCTCTAATGATACGTCAGTTTCCATGCGGTTTACCTCACGTTTTAAAATACTAAAAAGTTTTTAATTACATTGAGGTCTGGACTGTATGGAGGAAGTTGAATAAAAGTAAGCTTTTGTGGTCTAAATAAGGAAAACGTATCGTAAATTGTAAGTCATATTAAAGTCATTGTTTTCGATAATTATTAAGTGTCCTGTAACATCTCTGGACAGCTTGCTATTAAATAATTATTTGAATATTTGCACAAATTCAGCGCTGTTTAAATTATCACTCGTACGTATCTATTTCGGAGACTGATTGCACTTAATTGCAAAATATCCCTTTATACACAAAGGATGCGCAACTTTTATTGTAGTACAAGTGTGGTTGCGTGGGAAATTTGAACTATAAATAACCTTTGAATGTTCAGTCCATGGCTCATAGGATATTGCACACTTATCTGTGAAGTATATTGATCTCCAAAATGACGATGGATAATGGTTGTACTGTTTGACAAATTTCACTCGTTGTCATCTATGGGTACGACTGAGTGGAGGTTTCTTAACAACTGCTTTAAAAATGAAACCCTCAGATTTTATCCTTACAATTGAATATGAAAAATCTTCTAAGTGTTAACTTTTTATTCATTTTACATTCTTTGTTCGGTGTTTTTTAAGCTGCATTATTATAAACTGACCATCTTTGTTTGTTGAACGTTTTCTTCCAACTGTGGGTGATATGGGGTTTGTTCTATTGTTCAAATATATACACTTGGAAGATTTATTTTCATGTATTCGGCAATTATTTTAACTTTTGTACACTTTTATTAAAACTTTGAACAACTTTGAGTTACTTTAACCGTAAGTATTAATTGCGCTGAAATAAGAAGCCTTTTTATCAAAATTACAAATTTTGAAACTGAAAATAAAAATCGACCTTGGGCTTAAATTATTAAAAATAATTTTATAATTTTTTGGAAAAAAATTGATATAAAATTGTTTACATTAAAATACTTTTAAAATAAATTAATTATTGATTATTTAAAAATACATTATAAATTTGTATGTATATGTGTGAGCAGTTATTTTGTTTTAAAAATAATAATTTTTGTAAATAAAATATCTATCTTAATTAATTTTTACTAGAAAAAGTTTAGGCATCGCATTACCAGCGTATATATCAGGGTCATTTGAAAAATTGTAGCGCATCGATCAAATGTTTATAATGTTCAAAAAAATTTAATCGGAATGACACATTGCCCACTGTGTAAAGTTATAATTCATTTCTGGTTTAAACCAAGCATTAGTAAGTTGACATTTAGCGTCCTTAAATGGTTATTCGTAGATTACTGCCGGTTGTTAAATGAAATCCTTACTTATAAAGGCATAAGCCTATATACTTGGGTACAATCTAAACATTATTGGCATATTTCATTTAATAATTCTAATGGTTTTTGATATTTGTATTTTTAGATGCATTCGACTTGCAAATTCTAAGGCCCAAAGTTTAGTAGCATTATTAAATCAACTAGCTGAAGGATTGGTACTGCATAAACAGGCAAATTTGGCTTCAATTCACGCCCGAACAAGCGAACTCACTAAGGCATTAAATATGTCGGCAAATGCACCGTTGATTTTGTCTACAATTTCTTATGTATCCGAGGAGGTGGATAAATTATGCAACAGAGAACAAAGAGAAGAAGGGGAATTGTTTACTGATATCATAAAATTTGATTCAGATATGGAAATGGGCAGTTCAGATGAAGAAGCTGACGAACAAGATGCTTCTATGGACAGTAGCACAACTGCACAAAAGTCTAAACTTCTTCCATATGGTGTTATTGAAATATCCAGTCTAGTTCCTGAAAAAGATAAACTTGAAAATTTACAATCAGTTGATTTTTTGGACGCATTTGGATCAAGCAAGTTTCTATCAACATTTGATGAAGAACTAGTAAAAACAAAAGTTTTCAAATCTAAAATTGGAAAATCCTGTTTTGATGATGATGAAGAAGATTCTTCTACAATTCTACACATTACTTAGTGACGGTTGCAGTATTGTTTGTACATATAAATTGCAATCCAGAATGCTTAATAAATTTTTATTGAAATTTGTTAAAATAGTTTGCTCGATTTCAATATTGATTTATTCGTCATATTTATAGGTGTATAAAACATAGTAACATGATATAACATTTTTAGAGACTGCCACTTTTATGAACCATTTTTACACTGGCATATTCCATATTAGGGTTTTAAAGTATGGGAAATCGGTAGTACCTAGAGGATTAATCAATGAAAAAATAATACTCCAAATTATGGTCTCAGTAAAAACAGCACTTAGGGAGCATCATGTTAACAAAAACGCCATATTAGAAATTCGTATTAGGCACAAATACACAAACTGATCAGTAATTCAAGTGTTTAATACGGTTGTAAAATTGTTAATAAAATTAAGTAAATTGAAATCAGTTTTTACAAACTGGAGGTGGCGGGTGCAAGTCACGATGATTTTGAATGTTAAAAGTTATTGCAGTGCTACTGTAAATGCAATCGAAATTTAGTTGTTCTTATTAATTATTGTTTTTTATACCTAATATATATTTACTCCCTTGTAAATCAATATTAGTTTAGATCTCTTTATTACATTTATCTCCTTTTTGTCTTAATTTAAAAAGTTGTATTTAAGATATTTAAAAAAAAACGATAAAACCAAGTCACGCTACACGTCTGTTATTCATCTTTTTCTCTTTTCTTCTTTTTTAAAGACTATTACAGTGTTTTTGCATTGTAATACGTAACTTGTTTTATTATAATTTTTGCGCGTTTTCTACAATTGTTAACTTCCACTATCTACCTTGACTTCAATTTTTTTTCTGTGAATAATCCTCCTTTACCTCACCATTCATTTCATTTTTCCTCCTGAAAACTTGAGACAATTTGAGAACCGAGTACTAGAAAACGTTTTGGCCTACTCAACTCGTAAAAAATCTTGAATCCTAAATCTTAAAATTACTTGAATTTCTGTCCTATGATGTACCAACCTGCAACCAATGTCAAATATATTTAATATTTAAAGTAAAAGTACAATTAATCAATGCACATTTAATTTATTATAATTTACTACATTGTATTAAATTTTAAATAAACTAAATAATAGTATTGCATTTTATTATTTTATTTATATTTTTGTATTTTTATTTAAATATTTAAACACTATATATTAACTGTAATGTATGTATGTTTATTTTTTAATTTAATTAAAAAAAAACATTTTTTGCATTTATTAAAAATAAATTACTTTTGTTTTTGTATTACTAAGTTCAAGTGGCAATTTGAAATGACGGTAAGCGTGCGTGTTTATTCAGTTTCTAATTAATACTCTTTATATACATGATGATCATAATTGATTTTTGTTACCTTTTGCATTTTTTAGAAGTCGTATATTTTGTATGAACATGCATTAGGTTATGCCTTATTTAAAGTGAAGGCGACTTCTGTTGAATCTATCAAAGAACTTGCTGATAATTTATACACGGATGAGGCTAGCTTTATGAAATCTTTCAAGCTTCATGCTTTTGTTCCATTTTCTTCTTCAGTTAGTGCTTTACAAAATTGCAATGGCATATCAGAGGGTGTTGTTCCTGGTGAACTGAAAGAATTTCTCGAGGAACATTTGCCGTCATCTGAAGTACTTTTATGCGTTTCAGATCGTAAGTTAGCCGAATCTATAAAGTCTCCCGAATCTGAATTACCTGAATCAATTGTTTGCTCGTCAGAATCTATTCTTCACGAAGTTTATCGTATTTTGAGACTGCATTTTCAAAAATATATTAAAGATTTTTCTCATTTTGATGAATCAAAAGCACAAATCGGTTTGGGTCATAGCTATTCTAGAGCAAAAGTCAAATTTAACATTAACAGGTTTGGTGTATTTTGATTATGATTTATTATTAGAAATGATAACATGATTATTCAGTCAATTAACCTGTTAGATCAATTGGACAAAGATGTAAATAATTTTTGCATGAGAGTAAAGGAATGGTTTTCGTATCATTTTCCGGAACTTTCAAAAATAGTTCCAGATAATGGAACATATATAAAAGTTCTCAACATAATCAAGACAAGAGACGGTGCTGTTGAAGAAAATAGAGAAGTATTGGAAAGTTTGGTTGATTCTGAAATTGCCAGTAACATCATAGTTGCTGCAAGCACTTCAGTTGGTACGTTTGCTGTATTACATTATCCTTTGTAGGCTTTGATATAACTGAAGACGATGCTGAAAACTTGACTGTGTTTACGGAAAAAATAAATGCTTTGATTGACCGCAGAAAGAGTACTCAGGAATACTTGTCCAAAAAGCTGGTGGGTGTTGCTCCAAATTTGAATGCTCTTATTGGTGAAAAAGTTAGTGCTCGTCTTATCTCTCATGCTGGTTCGCTGATGAATTTGGCCAAATTTCCGGCTTCGACGATACAAATATTGGGAGCTGAGAAGGCACTTTTTCGTGCTTTAAAGACCCGTGGCAGTACTCCAAAATATGGATTGATATATCATTCTCCATTTATTACTCGAGCTTCTCGAGAAAATAAAGGTCGCATATCTCGATTTTTGGCTGCAAAATGTGCTATTGCAAGTCGTGTTGATTGCTTTAGTGATGTTCTGTGTGATATTTACGGTAAACATCTTAAACAACAAGTTGAGGATAGGTTGAATTACTTTGATAGTGGAGAAAAACCGAAAACAAATGCAGAAGTAATGGCTGTAGCAGTTGCAGAGGTAATTTAATTTACAAGTATTGTTTTTAATGGATTTTGTTAAGCGACAAATAGAATATTAATCTATTATGCCGGTCGTTAATTTACAATTTATTTACCATGGTTGGTGACAGTCACATTTTCATTATTTCTATATTTGCACGGCATATTAAATGATCGACTTCAATGACTTGATAAGCGTAATAAACGTAGAAGAATAACGAAGTCTCTTGACTGGTAGATGGTATCCTTGTGACGGCGCCTGAGTTTGGTCAGCTATCTCTTGGCAAAGTGGGTATATATGATATACATATACCTGGCTTTATCCCGAAAGAAAAGCATAGTTATATCGCTGTGAATTTGGTCTCATCGTATTAGTCTAGATGCTTATGGGCAACCAGTCCAAGATACGCCACATGGATGAACAGTCAAGAATTGAGAAATTGAGACTACAAGCATTAGTCAACTCTACAGGATCCTTATTATTTTAATTGGTAGAAAATAGTATTCGATGTTTAGTAAATTACAAAACTATTTGATTTTGTGTATTGCGGTACTTCTTAGACATGTGGAAAGAAATTGATGAAGGATACTGTACAGGATTTTATATGAACCCGTTTGTTAATTTTGTAAAGAAAATTGATGTTAGGATGCTAGAACAAACAATTCTGTTCAAGCTATTTTAGATTTATTGTTTTAGTAATTTCTGTTACTTAGTTATTATTTATATACTATATAAAAATTGTTTGAAAGAGGAAGATATTTTTTACGATGGAAAGTGGTTTTATTATTTGTGGTCGTGAAATAGGTTATTGGCAATTATGGACTAGTTTACGCCTGTCGTGTTTTTTTGGTGACTTAATATTTTTAACGAATAAGGTTTAGTTGAAATCTATTTTTTTCCGACAATCGTATTTTACAATTTTATCAATTTTTAATTAAAATAGAATGTTTATATTGTATAGCAGTACTACTGCATTATTTGTAATATTGTTGTTGATGGAGGTTGTTTGTACATTTTTGTATATGTAATTATTTATTAAAATTTTTTTTCATTTTAGGCCAATAAATACATTAGAAAGATGAAGAAACGAGCAATTAAGATTTTGAATCAAAGGGATTCTGATAATGAAACGAAGGACATTGAGGTTGTACTTAAGAAGAAGAAGAAGAAGAAGGTTGCGGAAGTCGAAACAGAAGTATGTAATAAGGAGGATAATTTACAAAAGATTGAGTTAGAAACTCTTACACCTATTAAAAAGAAGAAGAAAAGACACAACTCAGAATCGGCGAAAGAAGATTCAGTAGACGATACTAGTTTTGTTTCTAAACGCAAAAGAACTGCCTCAGAGTCGAGTGTTGCTGAACAAGTAAACTGCACTAGTCCATTTAAAAAGAAGAAAAGATGATCTTGTATATATACTGTTAAATATATTTTTCATAATGACTTGTAACTTATTCTGGATGATAATTATATTGATGTTTGGGAAGTCACAATTTATCATCATCATCATCGAGGATAAACATCCTCTAAGGTAGTCCAAAAAACCAAAACGTTTGCAAAAACGTCAACTTTTGTAGTGTACTTAAAGAACGACATTTGAGGTGTACTGACATTAAATATTAATTACATTGCGAGTTAAACCCATTCAATGATCTCTGTTGGCTGCATTCATTCATTCATTCATTTTGGTTGGTGATCACGTGGTCACCTCTTCATTATTCCCCATATTTATACGACATAGCAAACGATCGATTTCGATGGCTTGATAAGCGTTACACAAACGTAGAAGAATAACAAAGTTTCTTGACTGGTAGACGGCATCCTTGTGACGTCGCCACTTTTCGCAAAGATTGACAAGGCCGCCTGATTTTTTGTCAGGGTTATCTCCCTTAGCCCCGAGGGCTACATATGATATACGTATACCTTTAGATACCTTTTAAGTATCCTGAGTGTATGTTCGCACCCACCCGCCGTAGCGGAAGCCCAGTTATACCGCTGTGCACTCGGACCCCGCTGTTATTAGTCTAGATGCCTAGGGGCACCTAGTCCAGGATGCACCACGTGGAGGACTAACAGTCAGGAATATCACCATCATTGGAAATTGAGACTTTATAAGCATTACTAAATCCTCAGGGTCATTAGCATCCCTCTGTTGGCTGCATAGGGTACACAAACGGACACCCATTGAAAGAATTTATTTAGACGAGGAGCTTAGCATAAATAAGAGGGCTGAGTTCACATGCTACAATATCCGTCCAAATTTTTCGTTGGCCGCCTGGCCTTCTTTTCCATCCGGCTAATGGATGGGTTTCCATAGCTATTCTGGCTGGATGAAGGGGCGATCTATGTAAAACATGGCCAATCCATTTTAATAGTTTTTCTTTAACTGTGCTAGAGATACATTGCCAACAAATGTTAAAAGAATTACAAATATCTGAGAATGGTCGAAATATTTTACTAGTTATTAAATGAGTGCTTTCAATAGAGGGCAATTATGTTCTACTTTATTATTATAAATAATGGAAGGACCAGCATTTAAATATGCTTTTTCAAAGGATTCCTGAATATGGGACGCATTCTTGATAGATTTATAGTCTGGGCGATTAAAGTGCCTTCGTTTGGATCGAAATTTAAGTGAGAGTGTGCACTTTAATAACCCGTGATCACTTCCATTTTTCGTTCCAGTACAGCAACCGTGGAATGCACGCACGTCTTTAATTGATGAAAACCAGTTACGAGAGACAAGAACATAGTCAATTTGAGAACGATAATCTTGTCTCTTATACGTGGTTAAGTTACGTGGATGACGTTGGAACATTGTGTTAGTAACCACTAAATTATGTACTAATATAGTCACCGTTTGAGCAATTTCTGTTGCTAGTCGTCCATTTGCCAACTGCTGAGCAGCAATCAGCACTTAACCTAGCGTTAAAATCCCCCATAACCATTATAAAATTCAATTTGTTTTCAAAATTAGTTGTTGTGGCTGTCAATAGTTCATAAAATGTTTGTATTTCTAACTCTGTGACTTGATGTGGGAGCGTATACATTTACTATACCTAAAATTAAATTCCCAGTCTGAAAGCGGGCGGTCATGATTCTAGAATTAATAGGGCACCAATCAATAAGAGCTTCTATCGCATTTGAGGGCGTACTGATTGTAACACCATATTTGGCGGGTTCAGAAACACTACATTGAGATGGCCAAACGGTTGATCTTGAAGGTAATTTTATAGCACAAGTTCCTGAATGACGGTTTTCTCGAACACATAGAATATTAACACTATGTCGGTTAGACTCAGCAACAACACAATCTTGCGCAGCCAGTGTCGACAATGAGCGCACGTTCCATGAGCCAACGCTAAGCGTACATTTTGGTTTTAATGGGCAAATCCTAGATTTAATAACCGGTGCATTATCGCGAGTAATATTCACAGAGCAGGCAGTAGCTTCGCGAGTCACATTTTGCCTTGTTTGAGTTCTGAGAATGGTATTTTCTGAATTTGGTCATCAGTATCTGCCCTGTTGACCACGGCCTTTAATTGATTTTTGTCAGTGTTTTGACCGCGAGTATATAGACCAGTTAGCTGCGGCCAGCCATCCTGGTAAAAAGACGGCCAATTTTTAAACCACCTTTTCAAAGGCCCCTCTCCGGGTGGAGCAAGCAGTGCTGTCCCTAAATAGGGCTGCTTGGTGATAATACTCCGGGTGACACCGATAACCGTTGTCGCCATCTTGGCAACGCGTTAATGACCTTAACGCCTGAGTATCCGTTTGGTCCACGGCTGTTTATTTGGCACAGTCTTATTTACAGCTAACCTTTATTGTTAAAGGTCGTTCTACTATCCGCCACCTTTGGACACACTAAGTAGGGGTCGGTCTCTTTCCTTAAGTCTCAATTTATAAAAATAGGGATACTTATGATTCCTCTATATGGTATATTGTGGACCTGAACTAATTCGGATTAAGGACCGAGTGCACAGCTTTATAACTAGGCTTACGTCCTGGTGGATGGGTGCGAGCATATACCAGTATGTAAATCATATATAACTATTTTGCTAAAGAACAACCATAGATAAAAATTAGCCGGTTTTGTTAATGTTAGTGAATAGTGGCGTTGTCATAATGGTGCCGTTTATGTCAATTTTATTTATTTTCAATTGCTTTCAACGTTATTTGTATTAATAGTGTAATTGAATTTTTATTAAAACTAAATTTTCAAATTATTCCAGAATGAAGCAATATACCGTGTATATGTAAATTAGATGAAAATTATGATTATTATGGTTAATATAGGTCACTTGAGTTGATGTGTACAATTGTAACTTAGGTAAAGGAGGAAGGGGATGTAATCTAATGTAAGTTGATACTTTGTTTAAACTGAACTTTTGTACATTATTGAGTTTTTTGTGGTTTGGAAGTTGGAGAAATGTAATGTGTAATGCTATTGTAATGTGGCAAAATGTAAATAAAAAATTAGTTCATTCTATTGTTCTAGGTAGTTTTATCCTGGATACAAATTATAAACACGGATTTTAATTTAATAAAATGGCTGGGTGCGTTTCTAGGTGGCATAAAACTGCATCAAATTTGTGCATTAAAATCTTCAAATTTATAATATTTTTTGTCGTTTAAACATTGCGGAATTCTATATAAAAATGACACATTTGTAAAACGGATATTCATACGTATTGTACTCTAAAAAATTGACATTGAAGATTGTATATCTAAGCTTTATTTTTATTTAAGCCTGTCATTGTAATAATGTTTTTATTTCTTTACCGTACTTTACTAAAATAACATCTTCGTTATTACCTTAGCAATATTTGTTATTTTTAGAAATCATGCTGCTTTTCTTATGCTATAGCCATTTCCCTATCTCAACTGGACTATATATATATTAACAGATTTCACTTTTTAATAAAAATATGGCTTTATAATTTTTTAGTTTAATTAAGTAAAATAATTAATAATTATTATTATACTATTATTATGGTCCCTTAATTTTAATCAGTACTTATAATTACATAAAGAAAGAAAATACAAACGTTTAAAAAACCGAATGGATGAAATGAGATTTAAAATTAATTACAAACATGTCGCTATGTATTGATTATTTGCTAATTTATCTGAAATCGTTTTTTCTAGTGGTTTGTATAAATCGGTAGATGTCAGAATTCTGTGCCAGTGTGGTCTAGCGATACAGCGCTCAATTCAAACCTGGGTGATTATGGGTTTGATTCTCACCCACGCTCGGTAGATGTTTTTCGTAAAACATTTAAAGTAGCAGAAAATAATTCTAATGACTATACTGCTTAAATAGGGTAACGGAACTGCATGATTTTTTGTCAAAGTAAATTTCGAGCATTTTTAGTAACACAAAAGACTTGACTTTTTTCAAAACATAAAATCCACAATGCTTAAAGCGTCATTCGGTCTTTTGACCAAAATAATTACGCTGCTTTGGACGCATTCTTTGTAAACATCCTGCTGCAATCTCACATGTAGTAACTCTGGCCAGTCCAAATGCCAATTGAAAGAAAAAAAACAGGGATGATCTTTACACTATTTTGGCCTTGACTTTATATTAAAAACAATGACTGCGTCGTGGACTGACATTCCTAGACCTCCTCTCCAAAGAATCATGAATAGTGGAAGGGAATTATTCGGGATTCTGTGCAAACTTGGATTTGTTACTGTTGTTGTTGATTAAACTTAAAAAGCCATTATTGCATTAATAGAAGTTGATAGGTATCAGTTTCAGTTACTACAAATAATTTAGTTAATTGTTTTTTTTAGGGGGGGGGGCGGATTACTGCTTGTATGTTGTACTTCAAGCATCTTTCACTAAATAGGTTTTTTATTGAAGTTCTAAATAAGTCTCTTGCGGTGATAGTACTCAAGGTTATACTCATTTGAGTACAAGTTTAACGTTTAGTCCGATTGTATTACCAGGAATCATTTAAGTGTTTGGACTACAAACGAAAATTGCCACTTTTTGACTGACGATGATGGAATCAAACTTCTACACTGGATGGCTTTCATTTATTCTAAAAGAAAATGTTGATTTTAATCAAAATAGTGTTATACACATATATTAAGCATTATTCAGGAATATTTAATGTATACTGTAGAAACATAATTTATAGCAAATGCTGATAGTATATATTTAAATATTTTCTTGAAGTATATGCTCAAAGTATATGTTTGCACGAGCTATGTACGTGCTCTGCAAGCTGTGTGTAACTAGAATACATAAAAAGCGTCTAATTGAGATTTCAAAAACTGCCAATAATAGCAAAAGCCTTGAGTCCTTGGACGCGAAGCCGTGGTAGTTAAATAAAAATACGATCTGATAGAGTGTTGAGAGATGTTGAACTTAATGTTTTACGTTCTCCTTTTTAATCTCAACAAAAATGGTTAGAAAAGTACCTTACAATTGCAGTCACATGTTTTGTTTTGTTTGGTTACTAGTGCTTGAATATTTCACAAAAAACATGTTTTAGCAAATGGATATTTAACAAAAACAAACGAGAGTCCGTATCTAGTGTCGATGGTGGCACTGGAACCCATGCCTACCCAGGTTTTAATCCAGCGTTGTACCACTAGACCACTCTCAATATGTGTTCAAAACAGGACACCATAAAGAACTTTCATTTGTGGTGTTAAAATAGAGAAGAGATAAGTATTTAAAGTATCTCAAACGATTTATCTGAGGAACTACTTCACTTCTGTTGTGTTTTCTACTGTAGAATAATAAAAAGTAATATATTCTTCTAACAATTCTTTTAACCACAGTAAATTATATTTTGTAATAAAAATAGCTTTATGCACAGATCGAAAATTGTTTCGAGTTAAAATTGTTTTATTACATTTTATTTCCAACATATTAAATTTTTATTTCATCCATTTTTTCCATTTTGAAATGCAAGTCGGCTGCATCAAAACAAGAGCAAATAAGTAGGGATTAAGTTGCACATTTAAAAAATTTTAGTCTACCAAATAGCGAATAAAAAGAAAATGTTTGTTGCTACAAATCAAATATATAAAATATTTAAACTATATTTTATTTTGTATTTAATTTATACAAAAAATAGTTTTCAAAAACTATTTTAATTATTTGTTTAAAAAATTATTCATATGTTGTTTTTATTTATTATTTTATAGTTTTAAAAAGTATTTATATCAATTTTTGAAACAATTCGAGTATAAATTATATTTACAGCTAACGTTAAAATAATTTAATTTTAATTTTTGGTATTAATTTTCAAAGTTTTATGTTTAATTTTTCAATTTTGTTCAAATTTAATGTCAAATAATAGAGCTATTTGTGTTAGATATTTTGTTTGAATGTTTTTCAATAAATAGTTTTCACCAAATGGGCATTTAGAAAAGTCAAACTAAGCTCACATTTTGATGATAATAATAATAATAAAATTTAATCACTGTTTACTAGAATAAAAGTTTATTATAACATTATTATTATTATTATTATTATTATTATTATTATTATTATTATTATTATTATTATTATTATTATTATTTATTATTATTATTAATTTTATTATTATTATTATTATTGTCATAATTTTTATTATGTATATATATATATATATATATATATATATATTACTATTACAAAATAAGGATGGGACAACAAGATAACAAGTATTAAATCTATAACATAGTCCCATGCTCCTTTTAAATTATGGGACAATAAAATAATTCCATGTACTCGAACATTTTGCCACATTTTTGTTTGATCCCCCATGAGACACTCACTGTAATTAAATTTTTCCAAATGTTCTTTTGCCAATTTTTCTTTTGTCCTCATCAATTCTCAATTCCACAGTCATTATTGCTGGTTTTTCGGGCGGTAAACGCAGAATTTGACCAAGTAATTTCCTTCGTATAATCGAAGATTGGGCTTCCTTTCGTCTTTTACTCAACCCCATCATCTGGGTAGTGTTACCACTTCGTTGCCGTTGTTTACTGGATTAATACCCAATAGGGACGTCATTATTAAGAAACCAGTGATTTGCTTTATGCTATGCTCAAGTTAAATACAATGAAATAAAAATATGTTTATAAAAGTTAATAAAAGTTTTAAATGACCAATAACAATTGTATATTATATTCAACCTTTTGTTGAAAATAAATCTAATGCAATCTCATTTTTTATCCTCAGGCTAAATATTTACCAACAAATAAATAATAACTTTAATTTGTATAAAGTTAATCTTCTTTTACAGCTTATCTCGCTATTTTGAAAGGTTACTGTTTCTGGTTAGTATTCTTTATTGAAGTTCTCTATCAAACCAATTTGAAGCATTACAACCTCTAAATAGTTTTAGCATGATGTGTTCTACTTCCTGATGCCTTTCCTGCCACAAACCCTCCTCCTTTATCCAACCGTGCGACTGACTGGATTTGTTAATTTCTTATTCTCACTAGGCAGAGCTAATTTGCATAGTTTTAATAGACATTTTTTATACAAATCCCTTTTTACGTTTTCATCTTAGACGATATTTTACAATATGTTTTGCTCACTATTAACCCCACCTAGAAAAGATCAGAAATGAACCAATTTTGCCAGTCACGAGGTTAGCAAGCGGACCAAGTAATTTTCTTTGTCTAATTGTCACTTCTTTGCCGTTATCTACAGGAATAGATTCTTCTTTTTGTTTCTGTAGTACTATAGATGTTTTACAGAGGCCAGTTTTCTAACTTTATGCTTATACGCTCTCCTTTATCTAGGCTTAGAATTGGTTAAATTATTTCATGTTTTATCTACTCTAGACGGAGTTGTATACTTTGAACGTACTGTTTTGGAATATTACTGTTAGTAGTGCAATTGTTTTTCCAACATTAATTGCTACATATCCATTTACAAAAATGTTTCTTCCAAATTAATAACAATTATTATTGCTACTATTATCAGTTTAAGCACTTGAATAGAAGTACATTAAAATTTTACGGTATACACAAAAATATTTAACATTATTAGCATAAGCAAAAAAAGAGTGATTGATCAAAATAATTTAGAGTAATACCGGGATGGTCTAGCAGTACAGCGCTCGACTCGAACTTAGGTAGGCATGGGCTCGATTCTTACAACCGGCACCAAATGTGAGCTGACGTTCGGCTTCGCACATATATACACTGCTGAAAAATGTTTTTGTAAAGCATTCAAAATAATTAGAATTTAAAAAAATAATACCGAGATGATTTAGTCGTATTAGATTAAAATTTGGATGAGCGTAGGTTTGAGTACTACCTCTGGCATTAGATGCAAACTCTCGTTCGGTTTCGTTAAGTGTCCACTTGCTAAAATATTGTTATATAGCATTCAAACACTTACAACAAAAAGCTCGAATAAATAGTAGCAAAAACAAAAATAAATTTAATAAATATATCTGTCACTTGGTTATAGCAAAATCTCATAACTTGCTCAACTTATTTATATATTATATTAAAATAAATTAGGAAGTAATAATAGTAATAATGTAAATTGTTGGTTAAGTTGAAAACAGTACAACGACCGAAAATTGGGTTAAGCAGAACAAAGCAATTTCGGTAGTGTTTATAGTATAGAATAAACACTAATGGATAATTTGTATTTATTAGATTTCTTAATAATGTTATTAAATACATAATACACAAATTATAGTTTTACACTGGATGTGGATACATTTTGTTCTGGTTTTGTGGCAATGCAACAAGTGATTGTTGTCTTCCATTATTCTTGCAACCTGGATTAGCGGTACAGCGCTCGAATTCGGACTTCGATGGGCATAGGTTTGAATCCCACCACCGGCACTAAAATCCGGGCCTACGTTGAGCTTCGCTAAAATTTCCACTGCTGAAAGATATGTTTCATGTAAAACATTTAAAGTAGCAAATATAAAATAGAATAAAATATATGACGAAGTAGTCTAGTTGTAAAATGCTCGATTCGAACCTGGGTGGCTATGAGCTCAATCCCCACCATCAGAACCAAATATGGGTCTACGTTCGGCTTCTCTAAAATGTCTACTGCTGAAAGACGTTTCCCGTAAAACATTTAAAGTAGAAAAAATAAAAATTCTTAAAATAATTAAAAAATAATGTATATATATATATAACATTAAAAATAAAAGCAGTTACAAAAATAATTCTCTTTTAAATAATGCTATGTAATTTATATACACTAAAATAGCTAGTTTGGATTAAACTCCGCCTAGTTTGGATTAGAAATGATTCAATCTAGCCAGTCCCAAGCCTGGATAAAGGAGGAGGGTTTGAGCGCAAGGTTGGCAACCTGACCTCTGTAAAAATTTATACTACTGCGGAAACAATGAAAGATGACGTCATTCCGGCAAACAACAACGTTTCTGGATGGCAAAGTTACCAGATGACAAGGTTGAGTGAAAGCCGAAAGAAAGCGCAATCTTTGATTTGAGGAATATTTAATGCCAACGAGACTTTGTTATTGTTGTTTTGCTGTAATTGTTGTCTTATTGCCCCATGCTTATTCTTAAAGCAAAAGGGTTTTGTAATAATAAAATAGCTATAATAAATAAACATATAAAGTTTTTAAGTTAGTAATAATAATATTTATTTTCTTACATATTATGTAAGCTGATATTTGAGTCTGTTATTATTAATGTTAAAATTAAATTATGTGTATCTAAAATTCATATTCAATGCAAACATATTTGGCATATTACAATTTTTAAACAAAGAATTTGACATAAATGGCGTCATTTAAAATAAAATTTTTAATTATATAATGCTAACGAAATTTCTATTTGTAATATTGCATATCTAGTTGTATTAATAAAAAAACCTTTGTCTAACGTAATATTGGATGCACATTTTTGCAGTTAATTTAACTTAAGTTATTTTATTAATTATCTAAATTGTAATAGCATTAAATTAAATCATTATTTTATAGAAAATACATTTTTCATATTGTATAATTAATTAAAACATTTTATTAGTAGTATTAATGCTATTCTTAAAATAATTTCTATACCAGGGTATCACAATCCGTAAATGTGTATTATACACTGGTAAATAAAGGTTAAATCCCCTTATTAAAATCAAACACCAACTCTTGTGTATAACTGGTTTAAATATCTATTTTATATAGCTATTTTAAATTAAATATCTTGGCAACAT
The DNA here is from genome assembly GCA_025895645.1 of Cardicola forsteri. NCBI lineage: Eukaryota > Metazoa > Platyhelminthes > Trematoda > Strigeidida > Aporocotylidae > Cardicola > Cardicola forsteri. The sequence goes on along the minus strand of JAKXYG010000912.1, from coordinate 269,482 downwards.
AATAAATGGAGTAATAATTATTAAGATGTACAAATCTTTTTTTGTATGTATATATTTACTAATTCTTTATATGTTTGTAAATAAAGAAAATATACAAAATGAATTTATCTTATAGTTTACATCTTCCATTACTTTTATTTAGAATTATAAAGCGAATTAAGTGTTTTAAATTTTATAGTTAACAATTCAGCGTGTCATAAAAATGTATTTTGTAGAAGTTTGTGCAATAATTAAATTTTGCTGTTGCTTGTTTTATGTACTTTGAAGTGTTTATAAAACGAATACCATATGTTATATTATTTATAAAGTACATATGTTAACCTTTTTAAAAGGATAATTTAGTAGATTGTAGGTTGCCATCTTATTCCTAAATAAATGAACTGCAATGAATAAATAGCAATTATAAAAACATTCTGACTATATCCGTGCACTATCATTATTAATACTATTACAACAACAACAACAACAACTACTACTGCAACTATTACTTCTATGATTATTATTTTTATTGTTATTATTATTTCTATTATTGCTCTTATCATTATATTCACTGTTATTGTTATAATTGAATTTTGATTATTTTAATTATTTTTGTTATTATTATTATTACTATTATTATTATTATTACTATTATTATTATTATTATTATTATTACTCCTATTATAATTGCTTCTATGCTGAGATTGTAAATACATTTTTTCTTTTCGTAACACCAAATTTCTAATTACTGAAAAGTTGTTTGTCGTATAACCAGATTATTAAATAGTATGTATTATTTATCTAACAAGCATACAGAATGTCGTGATAATTAAAAATCAAGTAGTTAAAAAAATTTTTAATTTTTAATTTGATAAAGCATTTAATTAATTTATTGAAATTTTGTTTTTATTTCATTTTATTAAAAAAATTGCTTAAGTTGCCAAAAATAACATTTTACGGCAATTAAACAAAAATTATTTTTTATTTTTTAATGGTAATAAAATTTTTTAAATATCTATAAATCTGTTCTGATTTATTGTTATTGCGTTAATTCATTATTCCCAAAAAAACTCAATTTATTTATCCATTTTTGGGTAAATTTAAAACAAATATTTTTATCCATATGTTATTGTTTGAAAATTTGGCAGATGTAGATTGTTTATCGTAAAATAAATCGCTTTATACCCATAAAAACGTTTTACTTTGACAGTGGAAAGTATAAGGCAACAATTAAAAAACTTTCGATGCATTAATTTTGGAAGATTTCAAGTACAACAACTAAAATTAAAATTCGATTATTTGTGTACAGTTTAAAAACATTTTAAACCTTATTAACATGCACTGTGCTTGTTGCGTTTATTTAATAATTAATTTTCAGCTTACAATAATTATTATCAAATACAAAATGTTGATTTGAAGTATATAATAATTTGTGAAGTAATTAATTTTATAGGAAAATCCTGATAAAAATAAAATAACTGAACATTGTTACTGGTAGGCCCTCTAATAGCTGCTCTACATTTTTATAACACCTGAACTAAATAATTTTTAATTTTAGGGTTTATATATATATATATATATATATATATATATATATATATATATATATATATAATAATATATATAAGCTGTATTTGTTTTACAAGATTACAAAATGAAGTTAAGTAGAATTAAATTGAATAAAGAAACACTCATCTTTAAAACTTTGTTTTTAACCCTTTTCAGGTTTAATATTAAGCAAATTTTCCACTACACAGATTTATATAAGCTTTCATATTAAACAAAAATGCTATTGACACGGTTTTCCAAAAGGCTTTAAAATAAATTACTTATATATTTACTATTTGGTTAATCTTTAACTTTTAATAATATATAAATAGATAATTTAATGTTTTAACTTTTATTTTAAAACACTCTATTATATTATTTTATGTACATAAATCGAAATAGTGTAACTTTGATTCCAGTGCGGAAAATAGTCGCAAACTATCACTTGGATGTAATAGATGCTTCTTTGTTTGTTTGTTGAAAGACGTTTTCAGTCAAAATAAGGTTCTGCTCATTAATTTGTTCCATAATGATTAAAATATATACGAGTGTTATGGTTTCTAATACAAAAATACAATATGCATAAAAAATTATTTATTTATTTATTTTTAATTATATTGTCAAATAAATAATTTATTAAAATGTTTAATTAATTAATGTACAATCCTCAATTAATACACTTTTTTAAAAGTTTGATAAATAATTGATTACAGTTTACATAAATTAATTATACAAACAACAATAGATTTTATAAGTTTTATGTTAGATAAAATGTAATTAAATGCAAATTTCAAAATGGGTTTACAAAAATGGTTTAAATTAGTGTTTAAAATAGTTTTTATGTCTAGAATTTATAGTGAAAACATTTTTTCACCTCATACCAACAAAAATCCAAACACGCACGTCTAGCGTTTTACCCATTCCAAAAAACGTCTGAAACCATTTTAATTATTGAAAAAAAATATTTTAAATTTTATTGGAATTAATTTTTAAAAATTACAAACATTTTTGTGCAATTGCTTTCTCCCGTGTTTAAGAAAAATAATTTAATATGATTTTGTAAACAAAAAACGTTTTCCTAATTTACATATTCCTAATTTTCAATTAGCATAAAATGCATCAATTTGAATGCATTGTAAAAACGTAAAGCTTTTTAAAAGAAACCTTTTTAAAACTTAAAAAAACAGGTTTGTATGCTATCACATATATTTTTAAAAATTATAATTATATTTATATTGCTATGTCATAACTAGGTTATATCAAGAAAAAAAGCTAATTAAAACGTTTTTGTAAAAAATACATTGTTGTCAAAGAAACAAGTAAAAAATAAGTAACCGAAGCTTATTCTTCCACAAGCTGTACGTATTAGTACCATTTATTTATTATTATTATTAACATTAGTGAAATTATTATCATAAATATCATTATTGTTATTATTAGTGCTATTAATATTATTACCTTATTATTATTATTATCACAATTATTATTATTATTACTATTACCATTTTTATTAGTATTATTGTTTTGTGTTAAACGATTATTCTAAAATCTAATTTTAATTTTCTTTTATAAGTAGCTTTCACATTAACTTGATCATTTTTGGTATGCTTTAGAATAAGTTTGTTTTTAATAATGTTGTTTCTGTTTCTCTTCTAATATTTTAACTATTAGTGGTATTTTTAATTGTAAATAAAACGCCCAATTTTGGGAGCTATACATAATTGCGTTAATTTCTATCTAAAACCTATTCATTAGGTAAACATATTGATACTATATAAAACAATCTACTTACTTTACACCTGGTACTTTTTGTACTTAATAAATGCAAATTTTGCATTAAAAACAAATCTAAATTTATTTATTCATGTCCGTACCTCTATCTCTATTTTAATTTTAATATATTAAAAATATACTTATTTAAACACCGAAAACGTTTTAATATTAGTAAATAATAATAATAATAATAATAATAATAATAATAATATAGATAGTATATAATCAATACTTTTATTAGTTGTTTATGTTTTTGTTTTTAAAATGGATAAACTCACTGGGTTTTATTCTTTGCATAATAGATCCTAAAATTAATAAAGATAATAATACTAATATTAATTACTAATTAATATTAATAATAATAATAATAATAATACTAACTTAATTAGTTTACACAAGAATATAAAATTAAATTAAAAAAAGTATTGCTTGTTAGCAATAGGCTTAGATCTTGAAATTAATTAAAGAAAGTTTCTGATATAACTACAAAAAGGTAATAGTACAATATTGCAATATTAGTGCTTTATTATTTTATTTAACAAACTTTAAATTAACAAAAGCACACCAACTCAAATTTCTTAATTTAATGTTTAAATTGTATTTTGCATGAAGCGTTTGTTTAACAAAAGAACATTCAGTAAAACCCTAAACAAGTATCCGCATTTATTGTTGTACTCAAACAGTTATCCATCCAGTTACTTATGCAATACTTTTATCGCTTCATCATTATCATAATCATCATTGAAAATAACCTCTTACCGGTTATTATTGTCCAGAGTAGTCTAAATCATTAGACGCATACAAAATATTGACGTTTTCAACGTGCACTTAATAAACGATACTTGAGGTATGCTGACTTTAAATGTTAATTACATCCCGAATTAAATTCCTTTAATAATCGCTATTAACTGCAATCGGTAAGCAATCAAATGTCCAATCAATAATTTATTTACACGGGAGGTAGGCTTAGTATAAATAAAAAGACTGAGTTCGCATGCTACAATGTCCATTTAAATTATTCGTTTGCCAACATGCATCATTTTCTATTTTAGTAATATTTAGGCTACCAGAGTTATTCGGGCTGAATAAGTGGTTATTTTAGTTATTGGATACAAGTAACCGTTTGTATGTATGTTTCAATTCTACTAATAGTAGTAGTATTTTGTTTTATTACACTAAATGTTTTACGAAGAACATTTTTGAGCATTATACAATAGCCGAACTAGGCCCACATTTAATGCAGGTAATGGGGATCAAACTTATGCCCCAGGTAGAAGGGCTTAACCGCTAAAGCACCGAAGCTGACTTCATATTTTGGATTGGTTTTACTTTCAATTGTTTTGTTTATTTAGAAAAACGTGCTTTAGCACTTTTTCAACAACAACGTTTACGTACTTGCACACTAAAGTGCGTTTTGCCAATTGTTGATTACATAAAAAATTAAAATCAATTTACCTTTTTAAACAAAGCTATAATAACAAAGTTGGTTAAGATGTAAAACTGAACGAGTTCCATTGTCGGCAGTAATTGCAGAATCTCGTTTGATTTTCTTCAATGTTCACATTTAAGCAAAACGAACTATTTTTATACCATCAAGAGTTAAAAACTATTATTAAAATGTTGAATTAATATTTTATTTGAGACCATTTGAACGCTATATAAAAGAAAATTGGCTTATGTTGTGCTATAGGTGTAACGATATGGTTTACATATTTTGCATATTTTAGAAAGTAGCAAATTGATATGGAACAAGTCAGGAATATTATAATACAACAAAATAAACCTATTCTGCTTGTTAAAAATTTGTGTATAATAGACTATAATAAAGGATATTCGTTACTGGTTTATAAACTAAAGTAATGTTTATAACACTAAAATACTAACCAACTGTGTATAATGAACATTTTATTCACTTATTACCATATTTTAATTGTTTATATTATTATTATTATTATTATTATATTATTATTATTATTATTATTATTATTATTATTATTATCTAATTATTAAAAAAGATTGTTTAAAAATGTTGTTTTAATTAATCATTTTGTTTAAGGTAAGCAGTTCTTATACACAGAAATACAGTTCTTCAAACTAAATTAAATTGCTTTTGCACTTATATTTTTTCTTAAAACCAGAATACTTTGCTTACCTCATAAATGTTTAATTTACGATTATTATAGAGTCTGAACAATTAACAATAAATGTATAAATTTAATTATTTTCTATTGCAAAAATTATTCTACATTTCCTTTTATAAAACATGTTACATAAAATTTCAAATTAATTTAGATAAGGATTAAAAATATTATCAAGCCAATTATATTAAATACAAGAATTTTAACGTTGTAATGTATATATAATAACAAAAAAGTATCTATTTATATTTCCAGTTAAAAACAAGAACCAATAAAACTCAATTTTTTATTAACCAATAGAATTCAACATTTCCGTAAAACAAAAACCTTTAAATTTGGGTATAGTCGTCAATTTGCATTTGTTTGTGATTAAGTGTATTGTAAAATTGTTTATATGTATATTTGCAAAACGTATTTGCATTATTAAATTATTCCTATTCAAAATATTTTTTCTTTTGGAAATTTAAAATATTAAATTAAAACAAAATTGTAACAAATAAACTGAGTTGTTCAAAAACAAAACTTTGTAAAAACAAAAAAATGAATGAATTTTATGAAAGACTGGTTTGAACTCATTATCGAAATAGAATTGTAATTGTTAAATTAAAATGTGATTTACTATGAATGAAACGGAATGTTAAGTAAGTAGCAAAATTATTTAATAATAATAATAATATATAACTGTATTTTTATTTTAAATATTTTTAAATATTATTTTAAAATTTTAGTAAATATAAAAAAAAATTCATAAATTAAAATGCAATAAAACTATTTAAAAATGTCACTCAATATTTAATTTATAAAATAAAAACAATATTGTAACTGTAATTTATAAAATATTATATTAAATAACTAATTTTTGTTTAATTTTTATTAGTCGCTAATTGCATTTTTAAATATTTTAAAATTAAAGGTAATAATATTTACTTAAATTTATTAAATTTACAAAACTAGGTTAAATTGTTTTATCTTATACCTATTGATTTTGCATTTATTCTAGTGTTTAATTTTAAATAATACATAAATTATTTGAGCTATTTGCATATAATAATAATAATAATATAAATAATAATAATAATAATAATAATAATAACATCAATAATAATAATAATAGTAATAACAATAATAATAATTATTATTATTATTACTAGTTGCTATATTTTTTACTGCAGTCGTAACAATTTATTTCAAAATGGTAACATGCTTTCAATTTTATAACATAAATTGTACGGTTTTTTTTACTAAAAAACTGTTTCCGGTTATTTTATATGTAATATTCCAACTAGAAAAAATTAAAATTAGTTTATTTTACAGATTTTACACTAAAATGTTTCTGTTCTAAACACAGAACGTAAAGCAAAATATTTGCAAACATTTTTACTCGTGTTTTGTTCTTTTTTCCCAACCAAAGATATCATACAATATTAAATCTAATCTATTGCATATTAGATGATTTCTATAAACATGGTCTTAAAACGATAATTAAATTTGGGTAATTATTAATATAACAAATAACAAAAAATCTTAGAAACTACATAATAGGTTTGCTAATTTATAACGTCTTAAAGAAATTAACAATATATTTTTAATTATTGTTTTTAAATTACTTTTTTAAATAATTAATTTAATTGAAACATATGTATTGTTTACAAAATGTAAACCATATTTAATAAAATAGGGGTAATGAATTAAAACAAATTTCGGACACATTCAGTCAGTAATAATATTAATAATAATAATAATAATAATAATAATATAATAGTAATAAAAATAACAATAATAATATGCAAGTATTTTAAATTATTTATGCATTATTTACAACTGAAAACTAAACCAAATCAATAGGTAAAAAGAAAACAATCAATTCAACTTAAAGCTTTATGAATTTAAATAAATGTTATTGACATTGATTTTAAAATATTAGAGAAAGGTAATCAGTAAAAAACATATTTCAAATAATTAAAATAAATTATTTTAGAGTGAAATTGTTAAGACTACAAAAATATTGAAAATGTACTTTTTTCATTATTAATTTGAACATTGTAATAATTTGCATTAAGTCAACATTCATGAAATACGTTTTCATTTTCTAATTGAAAATTAAAGAAACGTATATTTTTTGATTATTTTATTTTTCGGTTTGGTTTCTGCATTTAGTATCGGCGGTGTTTCAAACCTATAGCCGCTCAGTTTCACTTTTACCAGCACTTTTACAGTTTTTCTTCCTTTTATCAAGGTTCACCGTTTCTATTCAGTGTTCTCTATTTTGTCCCGTATTTAATCGATTTAAAGCATTTATCACAATTGTTTTACTGTTAGGTGCTTTTCATGCCCTAAATTCTTTTTCTATTGTTTTCCAAACAACGGATAACGTTTTTTGTTAGAATCGCTTATTGATAACTTGTTTTCTTCCTAACTTCTATAATTCCTTCTATTTTTAGAACTACTTTCGAATAAACTAGGATATAAATGTAGTAAATGCATTTGACTGTCAAATTATCATTATTGTGTGGTTGTTAATATGCTACTACCTATTTATTATTTTATTATTGGTAAAAATATTAAACAATTGCATTAGATAGTTTTATGTAGGAAGTAAACTTTATGTCGGTTCAATAATAGCGTTTTTTAATTGGTGCACAATATTATTTTACGTGTGCCATTGTTGAAAAAAATTAGCAAAACAAATAAAATTTTAAGAGTTTTCTTTTTTGCATGCTCAATCATTATATATGGTTTTAAATATCCTTTTGAGTACCCTCGATGTATGCTTGCAGATAATTGTCACGATTGAAATTTAGTTATACTTGTACCACCGAGGAATATGCAAAATCAGAAAGAGTACCAAGAAAAGGATTAAAATTACGGTTATTAACTGTACTTAAAAAAAACCATTCAGTGTCAAAATAATAAATACAGCCAAATATATAGCAATTTATCGGTTAAAAACCATTAAAAATTAAACAAATGTTTGCTGTTCAAATTTCATTAGTATTTTACCCTAACTCAACTAAAACTATTGGGCAATTTGACTTTTAATAACATTTAATAAAATTATATTACTCAATTGAATAGTGTATTGACTTGTAACTGATCAAAACAAATCTATTCAACATAAACAAGCATGCACAATCCACTTAAATAATACTGTTGTGTTAGATTGATTACTAGTTTTTGACACTTTAGTTATAAAAATTATTATGGTGGATATTCATTATTAACAAAAACTGAATGTAATTCATTTAAAATTCATTAACTAAATACGTTTTAAAAAAGTAACAATCACACTATTAATTGTTTCTGCTCATAAAAATTGCATTATCTTTTGCAATAATACTGTTCTTATACACCTTTTAAAATAATAATAGTAATAATAATAATAATAATAATAATAATAATAAACAATAATAATAGTAATAATAATAATAATAATAATAATAATACTAATAATTGTTTTATAGAAACAACTATAACATTTAAAATTAAATAATAGTTCTGTTTAAATTAATGCATTTTTATTTTAATTATCATGTGTTGTTATATCTATTGTCTTGTAATTTATATATATATATATATATATATATATATACATTGTGTCTCGGTAGAACTCAATTTATAATAAAATAATTTTTTTTAAATATTTCTATTTTGTTCTATATAAATTTGTTAATTTATAAAATTACATAATGGACCTGCGATTTCATTCTTTGCTGTATTTCCAACAATATTTCACAGTTTTTCCTAATTTTAATGCCATTTTTGTGTTTTAAAATTAAATTCAGATGCTTTAAACGCTTTGTTCAATATGAACACTTGTATTTATTAATAATATATAATATATAATGCTAATGATTCTGAGGATATAAGTAATACTTATAAAGTCTCAAGTTTTTATAATGGTAATATTCCTGACTGTTTGTGCTCCACCTGGTGCATCCTCGAATAGGTGCTCTAAGGCATCTAGATTAATGACAGCAGGGTCCGAGTGCATGGCGGTATAACTGGGCTTTTACTACGGCGGGTGGGTGCAATCATACACTCAGGTTACTTAAAAGGTATTTTAAGGTATACATATACCATATATAGCATTTGGGCGTCCATATTTAATACTTATTTGTTTATTTATGTTTATTACTTTAAATGTTGTACGTGAAAAATTTTTTAGCAGTGATCATTTTAATGACACCGAACATGCGCTTGCATTTTAGTGTCGGTTGTGAAATTCAAACCCATGGTCACCCACGTCAAAGTCGAGCGCCGTATTACTAGACCACCCCGGTTAGAACTAAAGCTTATGATAACCCAATTTCGAGTATAGTACTTTGTCAACGGTGCCATCTATTCTGTGTATATTTAATGAGCATTTTCAATTTTAATTTTTTCTATTATATCTAACAACAACTAGCAATATTAATAGTAATACTATGGAAAAATAAAGTCGGTTATGATGACTATGAACTAATGCAAATATTTATTTATGATAATTATTTGCAACATTTACCAAATATTTACAGTTTTTTAAACTGTAATGTGTGCATTAGTTATTTACATGCTTTGGTTTTGTATTTAACGTTTTAAAAAAAGTTTTTAACATTTGTTTTTATTTTGCTTTAAAATTATGAATAAATACCTATGGTTTGTTTTATCATTATTATTATTATTATTATTATTATTAATATTATTATTCGCACATTATATTTACATTCAGTAGTAGTCTAGGGGTACAGCGCTTGACTTGGACCTGAGTAGGCAAGGGTTCGAATCCTGCCACCGGAATTAAGTGCTGGATTGCGATTAAATTTGCTAAAATGTCCACCATTAAAAGATGTTTTCCGTAAAACATTGTTAGTATAAATAAATAAATAATATAGAACAATTTTGGCATAGAATAATAATAAATGTTTTTTAATATTTGTGACTAAACGTAAACCAAGCGTATTTTTTAACCTAAAATATTATTGTTTGTTAATATTTGACTAACATTCAAATATTGCACAGTATATATATGTTTAAAAGAATTTTATAGTAGTTTAATTTTTAATAAATTTAATTCAAAATAATACAGTTCCTACTTATAATATGTTTAAAAAGTATATATAAATATTAATTAAACACGTTAGGAAATGGTAAAAATAAAATGTATACCATTTTTCTTTTAACTACCAACTTATTTTTTATTTATATCTGATTTATTATCAATGTATTTCTTGGGCGTATGTTTTAAAGTAAATGTATGTTTTTATTGAATGTTAGTAGTTATATTTTATAAGTTTGTTCATTAATCATTTTTGTTGTAAGGTTGACCAATGACCGATAATGAGTACACGGACGTTGTACGATGATTGAAGATTAATTGGAACCACTTAATCATTAATTGTGTGCCCACATTGATTATAATAACTAAAAGGAAACAAACTAAAACCGGCGCTTATTCAGTCGCTAAAATTATCATTAGGTTAACTCAATTATTGACATTATAATAGTTGAAGTAACAAGTCAATACAACTTTCTAACTATAAAAATGTGATGCTCGTTCATTTGAAGGGAAAACCAACAATTCTAATAATCAATACTATTCAATTAAATACTCATAACCAGAAACTGTTAAAAGCTGGATTGTTAAATTGTTTTTAATTAATTTTCCTAATTCATACTTGCTACGAGTTGATTAACTTTAACGTCATTTGGTATTTTGAATTGATATATATATATATATATATATATATATATATAACACAAAACCTTTTTGCTTTAAAAATAAGCATCTAGCAATAAGACAACAATTACAGCAAAACAACAACAACAACAACAAACTCTCGTTAGCATTAAAGATTATGCAAATCGAAAATTGAGCTTCCTTTTGGCTTTCACTCAACCCTGTCATTTGTGTAACTCTGTCATTCAGATACGCGCGATTACTACCTTACCGTTGTTTGCCGGAATGGCGTCCTCTTATTGTTCCCGTAAAAGTATAAATTTTTTACAGAGGCCAGGTTACTAAGCTTGCACTCAAACTCTCCTCCTTTATTCAGGCTTGGGACTGGCTAGGTTGAATCATTTCTGGTCCGAACTAGGAGGAGTTATATATATATATATATATATTATTCCCTAAAATATAAATTTAATTTAACTATTAACTTTTGAAAACGTACAAAATTGTACTCTATTACAGTTATTTTTTTAAAACATAAAATTAAATTTTATCTATATAATTGTATCAATAACTCCGCCTAGTTTGGATCAAAGGAAAAGATGGTCGTTTACTACTAACAGATAATGAGCAATCATCCAGATGGGTAGAACGTTGTAAAAAAGTACTTAATCAGCTTATGCCAAATACTTTCATAGATTTTGATAATGATAATGATATGAATGTGACTCAAAATCGAGAAATATGTATTGATGACATTTCTGTAACTGAAGTGATTTATGCAATTCAAAGTTTGAAAAACAATAAGGCAGGAGGACTTGACGAGATAACTGCAGAGATGCTGAAACATGGAGGTGATGTTGTAGCAAGTGAGCTTGCTCATTTATTTAATGTTATATGGTATAATAAACAAGTTCCAAATGATTGGCGGCACGGAGTAATTATTACCCTTCCCAAAAAAGGAAATATGAACGATTGCAATTATTGCGCAGAATAACCTTATTGTCTGTTCCTGGTAAGGTGTTTTGCAAAGTAATTTTAAATCGTTTAAGTAATGCGGTAAATGAACACCTTCGAGAACAACAAGCAGGTTTTTGGAAAGGAAGAAGCTGTACTGAACAAATACTGACTCTTCGTAATATTATTGAGCAAAGTCAAGAATTTCATCAATCACTTACAATCAATTTTATTGATTTTATAAAAGCTATTGACAGTGTTTATCGAGAATCATTGTAGAAAGTCGTTAAGTTTTACGGAATACCGTTGAAATATGTAAATATTATGCATTCGCTATATTAAAATTCAAGTACTGTGTTCGAACAAAAAGTGGTCATACTGCTATGTTCGAATTTGTCACGGGAGTCAAGGATGTATTTCGTCACTGTTTTTGTTTCTTCTGGTAATTGATTTTATTATGACTTGATCCATGAATAATTTGTCTTATGGTATTAAATGGAACCAAGGCAGATTAACAGAATTGGATTTTGCAGATGATATTGGTCTACTCAGTGAAACTCCAGAAATGATGCAAAATATGACAACAAGTCTTAGTGATATCAGTTCTTGTATTAGCTTACGGATTAATTATTCAAAAAAAGTATTGTGCACCAAGTCAAACAATGATTTGTCTATCAAAATTAATGGACAAGATATTGATACTGTTGATTTCTTTACATATCTGGGAAGCATCATTGGTAAAGACGGAAAAACCGAAATTGATGTTAAAGCCAGACTTGGAAAGGCAGTGTCAGACTTCAATAGACTCAAATCAATATGGTCATGTTCTTCCATTTGCCTGAAGAAAAAACTTCTTTTGTACGCATCAATAATTATTCCTACGGAAATATATGGGAGTGAAACGTGGAAATGAACGGACAAGATTGCTAAGATAGTGGATGTTTTTATCACCGGTGTCTTAGAAGTATTTTAAAGATAACCTGGCGCGATCACATTTCAAATGATGAGATCATAAAAAAGAACTGGCTCTCGTTTACTACATGACATTATTACAATTAGACAAAGAAGATTACTTGGTTAAATTCTACGTTTACCGCCCGAAAGACCAGCAAGAACGGTTTTGGAATGGACAATTGTAAATAATAAAAGAAAGGTTGGCAGATCACAGAAAACTTGGCTAAGAACGTTTTGGGAGGATTTAATTGAAATGAATGTTTTAAGGGATCAAGCAAAACGTTTGGCAGAATGTTCAAATACATAAAAACATTTTGTTGTCTCATGTTCTCTTTGAATTACGAGACTTTGTTGTTACTTTTTGCTGTAATTGTTGTCTTATTGCCCCATGCTCATTTTTTTAAATCAAAAGGGTTTTGTAATAATAATAATAAATTGTATCAATTGTCAGTTTGAATTAATAATTTTTTGAAATTAAATATAATAAAAATGTAACAACATTGTTGTTTAACTTAAAAAAATATGGAGCGTTGTCTTGTTAATAAAATTGATGAAATAATAATACATTTGTTGATTAAATAACACCAAGTATATTTTATTAAAACAAGTAACTAACAATTGTTAAACAGTACTGATGGACACTAAATCTATGCTCTTGTTGGTCTTTGCTACGTGTATATATGGTAAAAAATGTTGTGTCAAACATTTACACAATAAAAAGTTTAAAATTTGCTTTTAATTTAAATTTTTAGATAGACTTTTACTTTTATTAAAAAATATAAATGCTAAATGTTCTAACGGTACAGCGCTCGACTTGGACCTGACACCAGATAGAGCGTGCGTTCAAGTTTGTGCGTAAAACTTGAGAGTTATGCACTGTTGGTAAATTCAAACAAAGATAAAAACAGCTGTACAATGCTCTTGGTTGACAGAAATCAAGTAAATTTATTATTTATGTGAATCGGACTATTCTAATGTTTTACCTTTGAAAATCCATCAATAAATATAACCGAACCGTGCTATTTAGACTATTCAACCCATCAACACAGTATTTATTAATTATTTTATTAAGGTTTTATAAAAAACATTTATAAAATGCCGCATTATAATACCGATGTTGTCAATTATAAATAAATACGTTTGTTTGGGTTTTCAAGCATAAAAAACAATAGCTCGTTTTTTTCTGTCTACGTCTTATAACATACATAAATTGTAAACCGACCTGCAATTACTGAAAGTAGCATAAAAGGAATAATTAGACAACTAATGCCTAATTTTAGGCCTTTATTTTATTTTTAAAAATTGAACTGTTAAAAGAAACAACATTAAACGTTAAATACTTACCATAATTTAAATAGATTACAAGATAAAAATGAAATAATTACGACAGAATAAGCGAAAATCATTATTTTGTTACATGTACTTGTTGCAAATAAATTTTAATTCGGTTCTATTTTAAACAATTAAATGAAAATGGTATTTGTTGTTGAGTTTTCAAAGATGAAATATTAAAATTTTCAGATTTATTTAGATCACACATCCAATTGGTTTAAACCAACAAGAGGCACTATACAACGGCTTTGTTCTTGTTAGTAATGATTAGAAGTGCATATATTTTAAGTTTAAATCTCACTCTATTTGGTGTTAGACCAATGTTTTAATTACTGAGCAACGGGTGATTAAAACTGACGTAAATTTATTATTTATGGTGAATCTGATTGATGCTAATTGTCAAATATCCTCGAAAGCTGTACATTACTACCGCTACCGAGCAGGTTAATGATCGATTCCACTAAGGTGTTAATTGTATAAATGCTAAATGTACTTCTACCAAAATATATAAGCTGACTTTAATAATAATAATAATAATGTCCGTAATGGATAAATAGATAATTTGCTAGAATTGTATAATAATTTAAAAATACTTAAGTCTAATTATTGGTTCAAAACGTAGACTTCTATCTAAATCTGTACTAAATATCCATTTGTTAAAAATGGTTTATTTTACAAAATGGAGTAATAAAAGTAGAAAAAAATCAATAAAATTATTATTTTATTTCAGAATATTAATTAATGTACATATTTTTCACAATTACATTTTACTACTAAAGTAATTTGTATATTTTCTATAAACATTTAACTCTATAATCATTAAATATGAAAAGAAATGCGTTTTTATTATTGTTTCCATTTTGAATTGTGCTTAATCTATTAATGTAGAATTTTTAAAATTAAACTGGAAACACATTAATATTTTTGATTTTTCTATTAGTAGATTGGATTAGTAAAAAATGAATAATACTAACTTGTTAATTTTAGTTTTTTGACAGGTACACATTTCCACTTTGCACGGTTCTTGGAATTTTATAAGTCGATTTTTCATAGCTTCCCCACTAAAATATCGAAATTATTAAAATTGAACTTTTTATATATGTTTCTTAAATATTGATTGGTGTTTCTTCAGTGCCTGCACTATTGCGATTGCTTTGCTCTATGTGACTTAATTTTTATTATTGTTTTATTTTCAATTAAATCAACAACTTATTGCAATTACTGGTTCTCACTTTTTTATGCAATACTTTGTGGTTTGAGAAATTTATAAGACGTTTTTTCACAACTAACTAACTAAAACCTTTTCCTATGCCGACGATATAAAAAAAGTTTTATGAATTTTATAATACTAAATGTACTTTTACTAAAATATTTAGGCTGACTATAATTATAAGGTTTTATAAAAATTGAATAGTTAGTAATTTGCCTAAATTTTTCTTTTATTCCAAGACCAGTTGAAACAGAGTTTACAAGATTTACAAAGTTTAATGTACAGTAATGACACGTGTTATGTGTAAACCCAAGATATACCATACTACTAATATTATAATGATTAACACTACTACTACTACTACTACTACTACTACTACTACTACTACTACTACTACTACTACTACTACTACTACTACTTAGAAAAACAATGTATTTTAATATTTATAAATAATTTTGCAATTATATTATAATTTTTGTTACCTAGATACCAGTATTTTTGTTATTCAGTTATAAAAAGTTGTTTTTAAAATCTTTTTAAAAAGATATATAGTTAATTTTACCATTTTAAATATTGAAGTTTCTATTTAAATAATTAACAAGCACATTTTTAAATAGATGTATAAAGATTTAAAATATACTTTAACTTTTTTACGATATATATACATATATATATATATATATATATATATATATATATTATTTAAATAAAATAACTAATACTACTAAAATAATTAATTTTATAAACAACAAAAAGAAATTATTAATTTATTTATTTCGTTCCAAATACAAAAATTTTCTTCTTAAATTGGAAAGAAATTTATTCATTTTTTACTAAAAAAAATTAACTAATTAAGACTGTACTTTTGTTATCACATCTTTTTATAGTGTATCTTACATTTTTATTAAACCCTTTACAAATGATTTAATTATTAAAAAAATATTTAAATTAAAATATATTGATTTTCTTTATTAATTATGTAAAAATATTATTGTCCTAAAATGATTAAACGAATTTTTCGGTTATATATATATATAAAGAGAAGAAAAAAAGAGATTTTTACTTAAATATCTTACGAAAGCATTTCTTGTCGAGGTAATAAAATTGCATCTCTATGCATTGGGGATATATTCAAGGGTCTTAGTGTGTCACCTTAAAACAAGATGAATAATGTAAACTTGATAAGAAATATTCCTTATACCCCTTTATATATAAAATAATATAACTCCTTTTAGTATAGGTTAAATTGCATTAAATTATTAAGTGTAGAATTATTGTTAATTTTGTTACGTTTTAAGCAAAATGTTGCTCTGTAAATAGATGATTAAATAGATGAATCTTGTTTATCAGCTTTATCAGTTTTATTATTAGAGTGGCATAAACTTAGTGTTTCTGTAGTAATGTATACAGTTCATAACAACTGTATCTGTGTTATTCAACATATTATTTATTGTGTTTTCTGTGTTTACTTTAGGGATTACCTAGCTTTTTAAGTCCACTTATGATAATAATAATAATAATAATAATAACAATAATAGTAATAGTAATAATAGTTATCATAATTTTTACCAATTTGAATGTTTTAAATGTTTTACGGAAAAGAATTTAAACAATTTAATCAAGGGTTTTTATTTAGTATAGGTAGTTGAATCGAATCCATACCTGACTAAGTTATAACCCAGCCTTGTATCGCTTAACTACGCCAAAAGTAGTTAAATTGTTTTAATAAAAATATTTATATAATAAATTAAAATTGATATATTTTAATTCAAATATTACTTATTTGAGTTTAAATAATTTCTACTGGCTTTAAGTAAGCATCAAAAAATTTAGTGTATGTATTTGTAAACTATAGAAAGCTGACGATATTTATTAGGTATTGTAATAACTAAAGATAAGCCTTTAGTAATTTTATTAAAAATAAAATGAACTTTAATTTCCGTACGCAATAAAAAGTGAATTTTTATATTTAAAATAATAGGAAATAAGTTAGTTATTTTATTAATGCTTTGTGTCCTATTTAATTAATGGTTAAGGAAGTTACGTTTTTTTAATTTAAAAAAAATACCATATGTAGAACGTTTAAAATTGAATTTAAAAATAAAATAATATTTTCCATTGTTCTTTGTAAACAAACGGTACTGTTTAAATGCATGTAAAACAATTTTGTTTGTTTAAAATAAAGTACACTAAAATAAACTGAAAATAGATTAAATTATTTCGATCAAATTATTAGTGCTTTTATTTTTCCAATTACTTCATTGACCATTGCGTGCATTGATAACATAATCCTTATTAAAATGGAAAAACGTCTTTTATAATAAAAATACTAGATTAACTTGAGATACGTTAGCAAAAAAAACAAAATGTTTATTTATTATTTATGGTTAAAATTCAGACAGTTAGAATATATTTTTAATGCAAATAAATAAATAGAATTATTATTGTGATTATTATTATCATTATTATTATTATTATTATTATTATTATTATTATTATTATTATATTATTATATTATTACTACTATTGCAGTTATTATTATTATTGTTAAAAATAACAATAATAATAATAACAATAATAATAATAATATTATTATTATTGGATATAACTAAAGATATATTTACTGTTTATTTTTACTATTTTGTGTTATAAACATTATTAGTCAAAAAGGCTTTCTAAAGACTACATTTGTAGATAAATATTTGTTCTTTAAGTAATATAAAAATAACGTCATTTTAATTTTCATTTAAAAGGCAGGTTTTATTTAATTGATCGTTTAGTAAAAAAATAATTTATAATTATTTTGAACTTTTTTTTCATATTTAACATATAAATTGATTAATTTGATAATTTTTTTTCTTAATGTCAAATACTATATATATGTAAATAATTTTAAAAAGGCTGCTTAAATGTAAACTCATTTAAGGACATCTCGGTTGTATTATTATTATTATTATTATTATTATTATTATTATTATTATTATTATTATTATTATTATTATTATTATTATTATTATTATTATTATTATTACTATTCACTATTCACTATTATTCTTGATTATGTTGAAAACATAGACCAAGTTCATCTATTGTAACTCATCTGGGGATCGGTTTTTAGATTGCTCTATATAACCGAATAGTTATACTCCGGTTGATTTTACTTTTCCAATATAAAAACATCCAAACATTAACTTATCATTTTTTGTACAGCCTATACTAAATTAAACTTTAATTTTTTTCCAATGTTTTGTAAAGTCAAATACTGTGCAAGTAGCTTCTATATAAATCTAAAATATTTTTGTTATTCCGCCTTCAACAATGCGTGTATATATTGTCATTAATTCTTTAAGTTTTTATTGCTTAAATGATTGACAAGAAATACATTTTTACCAAATTTATATTTGGCAGAGCTTTTGACAACGGCCTAAATTTAAAATTGGTAGTATGGCGCGCTTCCTTGCCCAACAAAATATAAGTTTAGCGTCCAAGTTACTTCTACCCTCCAACCCAGTTGGGGGGGCTGACCAGAAACTAAATATCAACACAAAAAACGTTTAATTATAAAAATTTTAGTTAACAATAAAAGAAATAATTTATATTTAACCAAATGATATCATTATATTTAGATTATATTTAATTGTTATTATTATTATTACTATTATTGTTATTATTATTATTATTATTATTACTATTATTATTATTATTATCATTATGAGTGCTGTTGATTTGGATAATTTAACAAAAGTACATTCAGAATTGCTAAACACATTCAAAACATATTTACAATAATCAATTATTATAAACAACCTTATGCAACAAAAATAATTTAAAAACACAGCAAAACAATTTTTAAATGAATAACTTCAGTTTATAAATATTTTTGTTTATCCCATTCATATGTTTCTAAATCATTTTCTGATTAAATATTGTTTAAATTGAAGATTAGTATTTTTGAGTCAAATTTCTAACATAATTACAAATTTTATTTAAGGTTAACTATAAATCAATAGCCTAGAAAATTATAGATACATACAAACAAAATAAAACATTATAAAATTAAAATATTAGAGAGTTGTAAAAGTTGTAATTTTTAATTGCAGACTATCCAATCTGAGAAGGTGATTTTTCACTACTGAAACTTTATTCTCCAACTAATCGTTATGCCTGGATAAGTTAAAATTGATTTTAGCTGCCTTTTTACAATAAACAGACTACTTTCGTTCTGTGTTAATAAAAACGGGGTAAAAGGAGTGTTTGTGTCATTATATGTGTAACATTTTAGACAATCTTCGTGTTTGTTTGAGACAAATGTTTTCGTGCTTTTACATGGTCCTCATAAAGCGTTCAAGCAGTAAATTCCCAATAGTAATAACAACAATAATAATAATATGTTGAATAATTTATAAATTTTAAATTAAATAAACGAAATGAATATTTTGTAAAAAAACCCATCTAACTGACCAATGTGGTGATAAATAAACATCATCAACTTTTTAAACTGACCTTCAATGGAATGTACTTGTTGCAATCTTTTTGATAACACTATGACATTGTTGAAACGTTTTTTTAGAGTACAGACACGTAAATTGTATTGGCAAAATACAATTGTCAGTTGCATGAAAATAGCACTGCCTTTTTATTTGTATTTTTATTAAACTGCTTCAAAGGGATAGTAGCAAATATTGTTTTGTAGATAAAAAAAACAAGGAAAGAACAAAGTACGTTTTACGTAGGTGTTGAAATGATACAAGTGTCTTTTAACCAATTTATATTTCACGAAAAAAAATTGAATCTTTTAATAATTTTTTTTGTTTTAATTTGTGAAGTTGCTAAAAAACTACGTATTTTGTAACAATTTTTTGTAAGTATTAGTGTTGTAGTAATTAATAACAAAAGACCTAAATTAATAGAATTTATTTAATTTATTCTAATTGGTTAAATATGAATTTTAAATATTGGGCATTTCATTTGCAAATACCTGCATTAATTACTCAATATCTTTTGTGCATCTTTTTTCTGTGTTTTTCTTCTAATTGTATGCATCATCAATATATGTACAATAGTTAAAGAAAACTAATGAATCGTAATTTTAATAATAATTACTTTATTTATAAAATTAAATATTTTCTCTTTTATAAATAGAAATCAATCATTTCGTTTTACTAAATCATACAATTATATCTTTTTTATCCTTTTGCTTTGAAGTACAACAAAGCTGTTTGATGTGACTGTATAATAAAAGTTTTGGCATTAAAAGTAATGTATATTGAAGGTCCAAGGTTTGCTTGGATTTTATTAAACTCAGTCATCGAAATTATTATACTTACACCTTGTTTTGACCGTAGTTTAATGGAATGGTGTATTTCTTGCCATTACTTTAGCACTATTAATTATTTACAAAAGTCAGATGGCTAATGTTGAACTCAAAGTCTCCTCCTTTCTCAACCAGAGTTGGCACTACCTATAGTGGAGTTTGTGCAATTATATATATATGTAACTAATCTGTGTTTATTTGTTCCCAGTCCTACGTGGTTAATTACACAAGGTTGTGCTTTAAAACAATACCATTTCTCAATTTCGCACAAGAATGCAAAAAATTGTATAAATCAAACTAATAAGAGACCAACCTTAATTGAATCATGGTATGGCTATTTCATTGGACATTAAAAAAATATAAAGCGTTATTATGTAGAAAATATTGCAAGTTCATTTATTTATTTCTATTTTTTCTTAATTTCAATCTATTTTTTTCCATTTTGTATGTAATATAATCTGTTAATTATAAAAATTTTACATCATTTTTTAAAAATAAAGTAATAAATGTTTATTCTTTCTAAATGTAATTTAAAATGTTAAATATGTTTTACATGTAAAATTTGTTTTAAACTTTAATGTTTTCATTTATGATAATTAGTTAATACAAAAGAAAATATTTAGAATAAGTAAATGCATAAATATGTATACCGCTACGCTTTTCTGTAAACGTTCTTAAACAACCAAAAAATTAATTTTTTGTGTACTGTTTTTGATAAAGCTGATTCGAGTTTGGTAATTAAATCATAACATCCCATGCTTCATATAACTTGTACTTATTTGCCTTTATTATATGCTTTTAGGCATTATTATTATTATTATTAATAATAGTAATATTAATACTTATTTCAAAACCTTTGCGCTAGAAATAATATGGATCAACATGTTTGTTCCATGTTATTATATTCTACATTTTTTAGCATTAACGATTCTGCTTATCGAAAATTAGGGTTTTATTAGGAATTTAAGAAATCCTGTTATTAGAAGCATGTCTTCACTTTACTATAGTAGTTTAGCAAAAGGGGTATCTTTCTGTTCTTTCTATAGCGGTATTTATTTTAAAGGACCGGGTTGTTAACTTTGGACTTAAACTCAACTCCTTTCTCAGCCAGAATTAAAACTGGCTACGGTTGAGTAGTTGGAACATATATAAATATATATATTGCTTTATAAAATGCACTTCATATTAAGGTCTGATAGATGTAAATGTTTGACGTCTAAGAAACACAAAAAACTCAAATTGATTTAAAAGCTGAGATTATTTGACAAAATATGCATGTAAACTTGTTACAAAATTTTAAGAAAGGCAACTCCTCCCTCTAGATCACTTAACATGGAGAGAAGGTATTAACAAAATGCGATAAGTTTACTGTTTGAAAATTTTAAAAATATTAAAAAATGAATTTAAAAGAAATAAACAAAGTATAATTTATAATTTTTTGTATGGAACTATGAAAAAATATATTAAACTTTCTAATATATTTTAAAAAACTGTTTATGAAATATTCTCTTATAAATACACAAAGATTGAGATAATCAAAATTTCCGAAAATATATGAAAATTGACCGTGTTTTTAAAAGTTGGCGAATTTAAAAATAAATATGTTGACATTTAAAGTTATTAGACACAACATTTTTTAGTCACCTGTGGTGTACATTTTGCCAGAAAAGTTGCTTATTGGTCTTGCCAATATAGTTGAGCGCTGGAAATTATCTGGAGTTATCGAAATGGGTTCATACTACCAACAATTTAAACAGTGAGAAAATAAATAAAATTGTTAAGAAATTGTTCAATTATAGTTGCGGCAAGGTGCCTTACATTATTTAAAAACTATTCAGAATGATTCTTTAGACTTTATACATTTTCCCCTCTAGTATCGATTTAGCTGATATTGAAAATATTTTTGAATCTTTAAAAAAACAAATTATTCGTAGAAAAATTAGTTTGTGTTGCAAAAAAGTGCATATGGAATATATTAATACGTTGATAGGCTCCTATCCCAAGCAGTTTAGAAGAAATTATTTAAAACAATGAACATTGTAAATTTTGTAGTCGTTTTATAAAAATAAATTTATACTCTTTATAATCTAAGTATTTATTTTTTATAAAAATATGTGGTTTCTTTAAATTTGCAGCTAAAATAAATGTTGTCGTATGTTATAACAGGAAATTTCTTTTTTGCACATAAAACAATTTATGAAATGTTTTGAAATTATCAACAGCTGCTAAATCTTTTTAAATGTTGTAACAATTTGTTGTACTTTTAGTTTAACAAACAACTGTATTGGATACCGAGCAGTTCTGTTTGTAAATAAAATTTTCTACTTTTAGAAAAATTATAGCATATCTGATTGGGGATTGACATTTTTGTAATTAATTTTTTATTTTTTTTATTTCAAGTGAACAATATTTTAATATACTATTATTTTTATAATTTATAATACCTTTTTTGAAACATTATACAAAATTCAATTTTACATACAATAATGTAAATATTTTTAATAATAGAAATGTAAAATTAATTTTTTTTTATAAAACATATTAATTTTAATTCCTTGTTTTTAACCATACATTTTTAAATCCAAATTATTTTTTTTAATATGTACATACACAAAAAGATTAGTATATAATTTATTATTTTGTTTTGAAGGTTAAAAAAAATAAATACATAATCTAGTGTATGTTTATATCAATTAATACTTTGTAGTTAATATGGATTACAATATGCCTCATTCTAGTTTAGTTTAAAAATTAAATATTGTATATAATTAAAAATCATAAAATGAAGAATTAAGTATTTAGCTATTATCTTGGTAATTTAAACTACTAATAAGATTAAAAATTTTATATATATATATATATTGAATACCTTTATTTTTAATTTTTTTAATTCATTGTTTATACTAAAAATTACAAGGTTTTAACATGTAAAATGTATTTTTAATTTTATATTGTTATCATTATTATTATTATTATTATTATTATTATTATTATTATTATTATTAATAATAATAATAATAATAATAATAATATTATTATTACTATTATTATTATTATTATTATAGTTATTGGCTTAGATACTTTAATAAAATTAGCTTTAGCACACAAACTTATGTACAATTATAAAAATGTGATATAATTAGCAGTATGTAACATCAGTTAGAAAATAAAATAAAATAAAATTATATAATCTAAAAAATCAAAATTAACATAATATTCAAAGCTCATGTGCATTATGATATGCGTGAAGAGGCATGATATTACTTAGGAAACGTATTATAGTTAATAGTATAT
Organism: Cardicola forsteri; assembly: GCA_025895645.1. NCBI lineage: Eukaryota > Metazoa > Platyhelminthes > Trematoda > Strigeidida > Aporocotylidae > Cardicola > Cardicola forsteri. The sequence continues at coordinate 245,333 of JAKXYG010000912.1, read as the reverse complement.
TAATATAACAGTAAATATCAAATGTAAATGACTCATGTGTGATCATGAAGAATATAGATACTAAATGGTCTTGCTTAGACGAAAAACCCAGAATTTACACATTTCGATAACATACTATTTGCTTAAAAATAAATTGTATTATGAAATATGTACATATATACAAAACAAACATTACCAATTGTCTAAAGTTAATAGTTCAGGGGATAGCCATGGTTTTTATAACTTCTTTTAATCGCTTCGGATAAGAATCGATCAAATTATTGATAACATTTTGTAAAATTTGATTTTTCAAAACACAATCGATTTTTTCTTTGAGCGTGCCTTGATTTTCTCTCCGATTTACCACTCGTTTAAGATAACTAAAAAAGTTTTCAATTACATTGAGGTTCGGGCTGTATGGAAGCAATTGAAAAAGCTCAGTTTTATGCTATTTAAAGAATCTTTAGTCTAAACAATAAAAAAATGCGTTAGTTTTTAAATTATGATGAAAACCAAGTTAACTTTTTTGATGTATGCTCCGGAGCATTATCTTGAACAACCACCAAATACTCTGAAACATTTTATTGTAGTTCAAATTTGAAAAATTCATTAAAAATAGCTATAAATTCTGAGCTGTTTAGGTGGCTACATTTTCGGCTCCATTTTGGTAGTTGCCCGTACTTAATTCCAAAATATCCATAAAGACATGATGGATGTGCAACCTTTTTAATAATGCAATTGTTGTCTTGAGGAAAATCGGGACCACTGATGACTATGGACTGCACTACCCATGGTTCAAACTTTAAAGCACACCCGTTAGTAAAAAAACCAATCTCCTAAAACACAATAGACGGTTTTCATATATTTTTGCAAATTTCACGCGTTTTATTCTATGTTTTACTGTTAAGAAAAACTTTTTTAACGTTTTTCTTAACTGCAGATTGGCCGATTTTATTCGATTGCGGATAAGTGAATATGAAAAATTTGGCAATTCCTTTTTTTGTATTTGTTGGATAGGCCTTATGCTGTTTCTTTTTAATTTGGTGATAGTGCAGATTCTATTCCTGCTGTTCTTGGACGTGTATAATCCTTTAAAACTCGGTATACAGTCCTTGTACTTATCGCAAATAAATCCGCAATTTGTTCAACAGTTAAACCAAAATTATGACTTTTTTTGATTTGTTCGTAATTTTTAGCACTTAAGAAATAGCTTCCATTATTTGAACTCATTGTAATAACGTGCGATAAGTGTTCAAAATTGTGCCAAGGTCAAGTGTTCGAATTAAAATGTTGGATAGGTTGATAAAACAAAAATGAGAGGTCAAGTATTTAAAAACACTTCTTTATTTTTTCACACCATATTTAATATTAAATTTTCTATTTATACGACATTTGAAAACTGATCAATTTTCTTTATATAAAGTGTATGCAGTGACGTGTGCTGGGTTATGTAAAGAAAAAAATAATTTTTTTAAAAATTTTTCTTACTTAATCGTTTTATGTTATTAACTTAATATGTATATAATTTTTAAGTGTAACTACTACCATTTACCCATTTGAATGCCATTTATCCAAAAATTCCAAGATACTCAATTATTTATAATTATAAAAAGTTAAACAACAATTTACTTTAAGTATTGATAGTCCATATTAATTTAGCATAATTACTTTGTTGAAAAAAATATATTTTTTAAGTTAAAAAAGCAAAAATTGAAAACTAAGAGCTCACTGACAAGTACCATTTTGGACCCTGCATATAATAAATTTAAACGTTTTTACTTACAATAGTATTTTACATAGTGTTAGATTTTTTACTGAAATATAAATAATGCGACAGAAATAAATCAAAAATAAAAGTTTTTTTTAGCTTAGCTAATATGATAATGCTCAAAAAATTGTAGAAATTAACAAGTTTGCAATTAATAAGTTCAAAACACAATAAAAATAAGTTTTACAATATAAAATAATTAAGAAAAAAAATTAAAATTTATTACTCAACTATATAGAGTGCAAATATCTAGTACCGTTTTAAGTTTTGTTTTAGATAAAAACAGTTGTCAATTTAATAAATAACTTTATTGCTACTGGTCCCAACTCCAGTTGAAAAGGGAGGTGGGCTAAAAAACAAGATCGTTAACCTGAGATTTTTAAAACATAAATATTGGTACAGAACAACATAAAGACGCCGTTGTAGAAAATTACAGTGAAACTAGAATAATAATTCTAATGATAAGGTTAAATAAAGATAGAAAATAGGTTAAATTTGAATATGCTAAAAAATTAAAGTACAATTGTATGCAACAATTTTGTTATATATTTTAATTAGAGAAAAAGGGCATTTTTAAACTGGTATAATAGAGATTTAAACAAATAAGCGTAAAATTATAAAACAGGTCGTCAAAATGATCACATTAATTTTTTCAAAATTTTATTTAAAATAGAAAAAGATTGTAAATTATTTTTTTTAAATACAGTAAAATAATATTAAGTTGATAATAACTGAAAGCAGTCATTTATTTAAGAAAAACATTTTTAAAATGCAATTAATCACATTGTCAAATCTGTACAAATAAATTATATTGAAGCGCATTTTTTTATTTTTTTATTTATATTAACAAATTATGTCAATAAATTGTGTTAATTTTAGTGTTTTTTTTAGATATATTATTGCTTTTCTAATTAATATTTAACTTTTTGTTGCCCAACGTTTTTATGACAAACATGTTTAGCATGTGGACGTTTACCAAAGTCGAACAAAGGCCCTTGATAAGTTCCGGCGGTAGAAGTTAAACTGAAGCATAGTCAGTTTTGCGTTTAACTACTCCCATCGTTTCTTCAAAAACAAATCATGTTTGAAAAATACAAATAATTGCTACATTATAAAACAAATTAACTTTAACAACAGCCTTTTACCTATAGTATTTAAGAAAAATGTTTAAATTGTTATTGCTTACTATTATACCCAATATTGATTTTGGTACACTTGTTGGGATTTAAGATAAAAAGAACACTTTTCTGTTGCAATACATTATAATAACATTTGTCTATGGATTTTGTTCTATTTAAAAAAACGTTTAATTCTTTCCATTTGAAATTGCTAATGTCAAACATATATAAACCGTATATTCATATCTTTAATAGAGTAGTATTCGTCTTATGCATCTATTTATTTATTTTTACTACCTTACTATTTTACGAGAAATAACTTTCAGCAGTAGACATTTTAGCCCGTATTTAATGCCGGTAGTGGGGATTAAATCCATATTTAACCAGGTCTAAGTTTAGTCCTATACTGCTAGATTACCCTGGTATAAGGTTACATTAAACATATTGGCCGTATTAAATTTATCAAATGCTTCTCAAAGCACGTATGCCGTTTACAATTAACAAAAAACACTCTTATTAAAAGAATGTTTAAATTGGAAATATATATTAAATCGATAATTAAAATTTTGTACAAATATGTTTAAAAATAATTGTTTTTATAAAAACTAGTGCTTTATTTAGTTGAATATAAACAAACAATTCAACCTTAACTAATGTTTAAAAATTTAGGTTAGAAATAGGTTGATAGATTGTTTATTTATTAATTAAATTAATAGATGTAGATGGAAATAGAAGTATTAGAATTTTGTAGATATTATTTTAATTAAATGCTTAAAAATAAGTGGTTTTTTTAAGTTAAATTAAATTGAAACAAAAATTGATACTTTATAAGCATTGATATTGTATACATTATAAGAAACATTTAAACTAAACAATGTATACAGAGTATATGCGTTTAATTTTTAAAATTGCCGGGGTGGTCAAGCAGTACGGAGCTCAACTTAAACCTCGATGGGCTCCGATAAAATATCTACTAGTAAAAGATGTTTCCTGTAAAACATTTGGAATAGTAAAAATATTTTAAAAATAACTAAATAAATATGTACTAATAAAGCAGTCTGCTTTTTGAAGTATTTAAATTATAAAAAGTATTGGAAAAAGGTTTAGTACTACCAAATATCCTCCTATTTCCAGGTTTAGAACTGGCTAGATAGTTTCATTCTTGATCTGCTTGTAGGTTAACTTTTCCCACTAAATAGCAAAAAATATTTATGTTTTTAATGTTACATTGTTTGGATTTTTGCCTTTCTAGATACCATTTAAATATAATTGCAACGTACATTAGTTGCCTACAAATTTACTCAATCTTAGGGTTACATTCAAATTCTGTACATAAAAGTAAAGAAAAAACAGGAAAATATTATTGTTTCTAATAAAACAACCAAAGAAACAACACAGTACTTTTAATTAACTGTTGCCTAACAAACCTTTGTAAAGTAGAATAATATATTCAACATAAAATGGAACAAAATTGATAAACAAATTATCTCGTTCTAAAAACCATTTTATGGTTGTATGCTTTTATTGAAGAAGACATAAATAGTTTAATGTGGTATGTTTACTCATTGTAAATGACATTTTAAATTTAGAAAAGTAAAAGAAGCGTTTATGTAACCAAACAAAATTGAAAACAAAAAACCCATAAATTGTTACTTTTATTTTTATTTTGATAATTTGTAACTTTTTGCATTTACAATTTAATATTAATTTTTTTAGAAAAGCTAATTTTATATTTAGCCTTTATTGTACCTTTTTCTAAATAATAATTATTAATTATGGGGTTTTTAGAGATAAAATTAGAATTTTTAAATTTATCAAATAACAATCCTTCTTGGTTTGAGAATACAAACATTATTGTACTGTTGTTTGATCTTTGTTTGAAATCATCATCGATACATATCTTTCATGCCATACATGGCCTGAAACCCATGCTTCTTCTGGTTCTAGACCGAAGCCTCACTTATTGATATATGGGTAGTTGAAGCAGACTTTGTTAATTCATTATTTATAGTGAATCTAATTAATGCTAAATGCCCAGTGTCTTCAAATGCTGTACGTTACAACTGCTAGTAAACAAGTAAATGATCCTTTGTATTAGGGCACATTGTTGAAGTATTGTTTTCTTTACATTTATTATTATTATTATTCCTATTAATATGAGTTTTAGTAACTCACTAAAGGTGAATCCAGCATCCAGATACATAATTAATGGAATTAACAAAAAATTTTCAACGCAAGCTAAAAGTACAAAATAACAATTTGACTAATTAAATTATCATTTATTTCGCTTGCTTAACCAGAATCCTTGAACTATTATTAAACAACTGTTAACATAAATTTTTGCATTAATTAGTAAGTATAGATAATTAATTTTGTCAATGATGCATTTTATACTAATGTATTTCCTAATAAAGTTGATTTTAAGGCAAGTTAAAAGCTATAATAATGCTATTTTTTAAGTTTAAAACGTTGTTTTTTAGCTGTATTTTCAAGGAATATATTATATACAAATAATAAATTTATTCCAGTATTTAATATTAATAATAATAATACAGTTTTTTTACATAAAATTCTCATTAAATAGTACACGAAAAAAGGATGTATAAATATAATGGTGTATAAAAGGATAATATTTAAGGTATGTAATCATGGTAATTTAGTGTAGTGCTGCAATTCGAGGGCATTAAATATATAATAATAAATATAAATATAAACTTATTAATCTCAAAAAATATAAAACTACAACAATGACAAAGTCAGAACAAAAACAATGTAAAAATTAATATTTACCTCTGTATCATAGTTATAGAACATTCACATAATAGCAACTGATGTATTAAAATAAATCAGTAAACATTGTAAGAATAATGGTACAAGCAAAACAGTCAAATAGCATATATCAATTGAAGTTTAATCAAATGTAACACAAAATATTTATTTATTTATTTATCTTTACTACTTTGAACGTTTTATGAGAAACATATCTTTCAGCAGTGGATATTTTAGCGAAGCCAACGTGGGCATTTAGTGCCAGTAGTGGGATTCAAACCCATGTCCACCTAGAAAACTGAGCGTTTTTTCAGTGCGTTTAGACTTCATAAATAAATAAATAGATAACGCGCAATTATAATTTGCCGCGTTATCATTTTCTAAACATTTACCTTGCTAATAAAACACTGACAATGAAGTGGTAAACCAACTAAATTGTTAAGCTTGAAATGCATTTTATTTTCATGTAATTAAATAGATGCCTATTTCTCTTAAAACCAATTAATTTCGGCAAAATATTCGTGTTTTAACTCACATTAAAATTATTGTACCATTAATCTTCTCTTGTGTTGTTAAAACCACACATTATCAAATTAAACTTGTAAGATATTTAAATTCAAACTGATTTACTTACTTTTTCATAATTAAATAAATTTCTTACTACACTCAAAACCGATAAATATTTAAAAAAACTCAACGATAATCACATTATTAATTTCTTTTTTGATTCTAATGCTGCGTATAATTTTCATTTAATTAAGATAAGTTTTATATCGCTTAAAACCAACAACGCTATAATAAAATAATTGCATCTTTTTTTAATCAGAATTATACAACACCAAATTAATTTAATCCAACTTTGTTTTTGCATCGCAACCATCATACAACCGGAACTTTGATGAGTATTGAAGGCGGACGATTCAATTTTGACGACGGCGGTACCTATATTGGCAATTGGCTTCAAGGGTCGGCACACAATCTCGGCTTGGCGACGGGTCCCAACGGTGTTGGCGAATATTCGGGCGAATGGAATTTTGGCTTCGAAATATGCGGCGTCTATGTGTGGCCCAATGGCAACATTTACGCCGGCGAATGGTCGAAAGGCAAACGACAGGGATTGGGCATTCAAAGTCGCGGCAAATGGATATATCAGGGCGAATTCAATGTGGGTACTTACGGATTGTACGGAATCAAAATGTCGTTGAATAGTCAGGCCAAATACGAAGGCAGTTGGAATATGAATCGATTTGAAGGATTTGGCATTGAAACGTGTCCAGATGGAAGTATGGAATTGGCATGTTTTTGTGCAATTGTTTACCGGTTTTTTGTAGTGGTAGAAGTAAACATTTGATGCAGGCAGGGGGGATTTGTAATTGTAGTAAAGGCATTCTGCTTGTTATTGTTTAACATAAAACATTTTTAGAAATTGGATATTTAGAACATTTAGGCAAACAAAAATCAGCATTTAACACTCGAAACCATGCCAACTCAAGTTGAAATTAAGCGCTCTACCACGGTATTACCACAATACAAATAACGCATTTAAAATTTAAAAAGTATAAATATACAATTCCTTAAACTGTCCTGTATAATCCTATAAAGTAATATTATAACTAAATTATGCGTTATTCTTTAATAGTTTTTTGTAAATTAAATATAAAAAATTAAAACTTTCTTTTGTTTATTAAAAAAATTAATGTTTGATTTAAAATTTCTAAAAAACTTGGAATTTCAAATAGAATTTGCTAATAAAAAGTAGAACAATATAATGGTTTTTTCAACATAAAACAAAAAATTGAACTTATGTTTTATAAATATCAAGTAAAAGGATCGTTAGGTTTTAAAATTTTGTTTTATAATAAATAAAACATATTTTGAAAATTATTAAGTAGGATATTGTGTAGTGTTAACTTTGTAAAACCTTTACTTTCAATTGTTAAAAATATACTCATATTCAACATAGTTTTAGTTTGGTATAAAGTATACAATAGTCATTAAATAGCACATAAAAATAATTGCTTTAAATGTAATAATTTTATTTTAATATGTGAATATATTTGTAAACTAAAGTGGATTAATGCGAGAGTCACGATTGTTTAAAAAACATTTTTTTACATTACATATAAAAAAAATTAACTTTGCATAAATTCATTTTGTTTACCGGATGGTCTAGCGGTACAGCGCTCGACTTGAACCTGCGTGGGCATGGGTTTGAATTTCACCACCGGTACTAAATGCAGGCCGACATTTGGCTTTGCCGAAATGTCCATTGCTAAATGTTTCCCATAAAATAGCTCAAGTATTAAAAAAATAATAAATACATAAATATTTGGCATTTAACATAACACAAGCTAAAATAAAATTATTGTTTTTGAAAATGAGCACCATATTTTTTATTTGATAACCTTTAGTATAATAAAACGAAACATGTATAAACACATTGAAAATACTGGATTGTTATTCTAAACACACGTCTTGTTGTACATAAAATTATGTAAAATGACTTAACTTTGAACCGATCACAGCAAGTGAACCAAATGCTTACAAAAAAGCGATCGTGTTTACCATGAAACATGTTGTAGTGTAGTATATAACAAAATATTTGCTATTTGTATTTTGTAATAATTAATGATATATTTCATGTTGTCTATTTTAACTAACGTTCGTTTATATACCGGTTAATATTTTGATATAAACATTTTTATTATTATTAATAATATATATATTGGTTAAATTAAAATTTTATACACATTGTATAAGCAATTTGAAAAGTTAGATTTACAAAATTAAAAAATAAACAACGGTCATTTTAGTTGCATTATATATATATATATATATATATATATATATATATATATATATATATATATATATATATATATATATATATATATATATATATATCTATATATATATATATATATATATATATATATATATATATATATATATATATATATATATATATGCTTACAATGTGAAAACAGAATAGTTCTATATATTAAAATTTCTGAAAAATAATAATGATTGGTATTAGCACCTTTTTTAGAAACTCAAGTATATTTTGCATTGTTTTAGACTCTTATTGTATTGTATTTCATTTATATATATATATATATATATATATATATATATATATATATATATATATATATAAGTGTATATTTTCAACTACAATTTATCCGTGTTTTAATAGCATTTTAACATCTGATTTTAAGTTATCCTTATATTTAATGATGCATTTTATCATAGATGTATTACTTATTATTTTATTATAAAACAATCTATTTCAGTTGCATTGTTTTAAATTTATTTTACATCAATATGTTGTATTGTTTGTTGATAAAAAAATGGAGTCCTGCGTTGTAGTAGTACAAGGAACTAAGTCGCCAACTTCCTATCCAAGTAGCCTGTGCTTTGATGTTACCGTTAAATTTAAATAATGATCAATGTTTAACTTTTCTAAATTTCTACTTGCTGAAAATATTATATTTGTACTCATCAATAAATAATTACTATATAATAATAATGATAATAGCAATAATAATAATAACAATAATACAATTTATTTCTTACTGCCACAAAATCACAATTTAAAAATAATGTTATGCATTATTACTATCCAATTGCCATTAGGCATATACGCTGGAACATGGTCAAAAGGATTTCGTCACGGTCTGGGAATTAGACATTCATTTGTCAGTCTCAAAGTTTCCTCGTCGACTGAAACCGACAGTCCCAACAAAAAGCCATCAAACGACATCAATGTGTCCAAACCGTCCGATTCGAGTCCCAACAAACGTGTCGACGAAAAGTGCTTGTCGACTACAAGTTTGTCAAAACCCGACCCGACTGTAGCCAGCGGTAAAGCTCTTATAGGTCGGGCTATTATGCGCCGCTTGAAAAAACAACACTCGGCTTTCGAATTGGGTCGATCGATCAATCAATTTAGTCCAACTCTAACAACGGCAAACGAAACACAAGTTGTCCAGTCACTAGCGACAGATGTTAAAAATAATGCCACGAATCAGCCAAAAACAACCAATGACAAATGTGTAACACCCGAATTGTCGGTAACCAGTGCCGACGATTCGAACAAGTGTAATTCAACGTTGAATGACAAATTTATTCGGGTTTATGAAATTTACTCGGGCGAGTGGATGGAAGATCAACGTTCGGGTTATGGAATAGTCAAAAGATCAAATGGTTTTGTTTATATTGGCGAATGGACAAGAAATCAAAAACACGGATACGGTATTGTAATCAATCCTGATGGAAGTTGTGATGAGGGACAGTTTCAAGCCAATCAACTTGTTGCACGAATTAATCGCAAAAGCAAGTTGCACTTGATTAGACAAACAAAGTTGAAAGAATGTGTCGAAGATGCAATTTCGCGGGCTCAAAGTATTGCTAAACAGGCTAGAGAGTGTGCTTTTGAACAAGCCAAAGAAAGGTACGTTGTTGTATTATAAAATTTCTTTTTAGGGAATTCCATAGAGTGGAGCAAAAAGATTTTTACATGGAATTGTGGTTTAATTTTTTTACATTAATAATACTGTATACCAAACATTGAACGTTGTTTTGGTTATTATTTAATCCCTTTACCGGAATCATGTTTTCATCTTTGTACCATATTTTACTTGAATAACATTTATTTGTTGTTTCTTTAGAAAAGAGGCTAGGCTGCTAATTGTGCATTTTAGTCTTCCTCCTCTCTTATTTAAACTTTGTATTAAATACGGTAAAGTTATTAAAATATTTTATTTACGTATTTATTACTTAAAATAGATACTTTGATCACATTAAAAATAGCCTAATTTAGTTGGTAGAAATTTATGTAGATTATTATAGCAATTGTAAATAAGAAAAGCGAGAGTGGAACTGGTAATTGTTGTGATTTATTATTAGTTGTCTTGTTAGATAGATATGGATTTGAGTGCCACATTTGGCTCTCAATATGGGCCTTCCTTTAATTTCGCTAAAATGTCTACTTACTGAAAAATATTTCTTCTTAGGTATTGAAACAATGATGATATTAAAAATTAAAAAATGACAGTTTTTAAAATGTCTTTAAATGAGATTGTTATTAATTTTTTAATATGCAATGATTGTGTTGTAATAATCATGCATTTAAAAAATAATAATAACAGTACACTAAACATAAGTAGAAATTAGAATATCGCAGAGTAGAATAAGTACAAAACAGTAGTCAATTATTGATAGACTAACAAGAATTGTGAATAAAATATTACATCGTTTCAATCATTATTTTTGACAAACCAATGTAATTTAAATCTTTTTATTATAATTCTACTATGTTTGTTTTTATTTTTTCAAATAAAAATTATCTTTCAACAATGTCATTGCCTGTGGTCATATAAATGTAATTAGTTTAGATAAATATATAAACAAGTTTTTACTAAGCTAAACTTTACACTTTAATTTAAATAATGTTAACACGACCTAAAAATAATAATTTTAAATTGTATTATTGTTGAGTATATTACTTGATTTGTGAATTGCATTAAAAACGTACATAAACATGTGCACATTTTAACAAAACTAAACTCGGATTAGCGTTTAAAACAAGGTTTTTAATTGGGATATTGTAATAATTTATTTGATTGTCAAAGTTGCATTGCAAGTTGGGAGAGCAGTTGGCGGAAATTTGTCTTTGCGTACTTATCTCGGTATCAGTAGCGTTGCGAAAATATCGTCTAATGTCTATTAGTTCATTATCACAATAATATCAAAGTCTGATTAATCTTAAACAACCATGCGTGATTAGTCAGCAAACACGAAGCTCTCAATGGGTTGAAAGAAATGAGTACGCAAATTAATGGAACCACGTGTGTTTTTAACCGAATTCGAACAATTAGATAAACATAAACGCGCGTCATTGTACATATATCTAATTGAGTTAAACAGCAATGGAGCAATGTATTCTGGAGAGTTGTATGATAATGGCAATTGCTGCGAGGGTCTATGTACAATTATAAAAAACAATGATAATGGTATATTACATTATATTATTGGGTCGTTACACATCTACGTAAATATATCCAAATACAAGCCAAATAACAATGTAGTGGTTTAAAAAACTTTTTTTATAAATAGAAAGTGTATTTTAACATTTATCTTTTGTTTTATCTATAAACGATATTTGGTACTACATTTTTTGAATAATAATTAAAAGGTGTAACAAGTACACTAAAACAATACTGTTCCTAGGCAACGGACACTTTTATTAAAAAACATCTTTTATCTATAACAATTGCGTCCGCATTTTAAAGATAGGACAACATTTTCTAACCTGTTGATGTCGCTAGTATAAATGGTGTAAATTATGTACTTCGTGAAACGTTAATTACAAAAAGTTATTAGTTTTTATTTATAACTAAAATAGTTGATTAAACGTTTTGAAAAAAATATTGGATTATTCTAATGACATATATCTCGTCTTAACTTACATAGTACTATTTAAAACACAAAGGTGTTTGTTTATTGTAAAAAGGCAGCTAAATCAATTTTAACTTATCCAGGCATAACGATTAGTTGAGAATAAATGTAGTGAAAAATCACCTCTCAGATTGGATAGTCTGCAATTAAAAATTACAACTTTTACAACTCTCTAACATTTAATTTTATAATGTTTTATTTTGTTTGTATGTATCTAATTTTCTAGGCTATTGATTTATAGTTAACCTTAAATAAAATTTGTAATTATGTTAGAAATTTGACTCAAAAATACTAATCTTTAATTTAAACAATATTTAATCAGAAAATGATTTAGTAAACATATGAATGGGATAAACAAAAATATTTATAAACTGAAGTTATTCATTTAAAAATTGTTTTGCTATGTGTTTTTAAATTGTTGCATAAGGTTGTTTACAATAATTGATTGTTGTAAATATGTTTTGGGTGTATTTAGCAATGCTGAATGTACTTTTGTTAAATTATTCAAATTAACAACACTCATAATGATAATAATAATAATAATAATAATAATAATAACAATTAAATATAATCTAAATATATTGACATCACTTTATTAACATAACAAATCATTTTTAATTAAATATCAAATGTTTTTTTTACTGTAAACAAAAATTCTTGTGATAAAATTTTTCCCAACTTGTGGTTAGTTATTCTAACTGGAGTGGGGTGTAGAAGTAACTAGAACATTAAACTTAAATTTCTTTCTTGTAAAAAATTGTTTATTTGCTTAAATAACAACTATTTCTGATTTTTACATTACATATATAAATTAAATATTTTATTTAAATTTCAAATATGGTTTAAAACTAAGTCTTATTTTATTAATAATAACCTAAATTAGATTTAAAAGGCTATGTACATTAAAAAACACATTTTCTTTAATATTTTTTAATTTTTTAATCCACAGATGTGCCGAAGTCATTTAAATGCTATTCAGGATGATGTTCTACCAAATACGTCGGAATTGATAATAAAGTTTATGCGATAACCTACAATCCATTATACATTTAATTTATTTAAACTGTTTCCATACATTCTGAATATAAAGATTATTAAAAAAAACTTAGTTTACTCAAATGTCTATATACATATTCTCAATAAAAATTAGTTTTGTAAATAATGTTTTTTAAGTGATATTGCTAAAACATAATATATATATATATATATATTGAATAAATAGAATATCATGGTATGTTAATTACGACCTGAATTTTGTTAGATAATGTAGGTTTTATAAAATATAAACGTGAGTAGCATATTTAACCTAAATACTGTAAAGAGAACATTTAGTATTTTCTATAATTACTAATAATGATACATTAAAATCTATATTAATTGTGTTTATTCTAAAATAATAAATGGATTTATGATGTTAGGTCATCCGAACATGGAAAGAATGTAAATTAAATTCTCAATGCTTTGTGTACAAACTCCCATATTTATTCTTTTTATCACGTAGATATGCAAATATGCGAATATTTATTTTTCTAAAGTTTCAAAACAAAGGTTACTAATAATAATATAATTTTTTAATGTATTATTAAAATAATTAACACAGCTTTGAAATATATTCTTAAAATAAAAATGCAATTGTTTGGTTTATAAAATACTAAAATTTCATTGTTAAATGGATTTTTAAAATTGCGTGATATTAAAATCAATCAATTATAATTTTTTTTAATATATTTATTTTTGACAACATAATAAAATTACATTTGCATATATTATGCTTGTTAAATTTGTAAATGTGTACGTTTCCTTTCTTGTTATTGAACAGAACCTGTTCTTGTCAGGTTCAATTAATGTAATAAATACACGGTATAATTTTCCCTACATTTATTTAGAGTTAAATTATAGTTTTTGTTATTACCTTTTTGTAATTATAAATGCATTATGTTTTTTCAATTTACTCAAAGTTTTATTTCTTTGTTTAAATACAATACAGTTGTATAGAATATTAAAACATTATAAATTAATTTTTTATTAGAGAAAATAATTTTTTTTCTTAATATTCAAAAATGCACTTTAACAACAACAATAGTTCGAGGACTAAATACGTCTAGACAAGATTAGAAATAAAGTGGCCTAGGCAACACCAAAAAAAAACAATAACCAATATACCCAATTAACAAGTCAATTAAATAATTTAATTTAGTAGATTTGTAAATGTACAGAGTAGAAAGAATTAGAAATAAAGCAGTTTAGTCAGTCACAAACTTGGATACGTTTTTTCATGCAGGAATGGAATTCTCCAGTAAAAAGAACTCAAGCCAAAGCATTTCAATAGCCATAATGCTTCAAATTGGTTTAATACAAAACCGAATAGTAAAAACTTACTAATAAAAACAATCTTTCGTAAAAAAGGGAAAAGCTGTGACAAACGATGAAGTAAACCACTAAATTGTATTTAATGCCGGTGAAAAGATTAAACCAGTATTCACTAAAATGTACTGATTTGGTTTTACACTTTATGAGAGAACATTTGAATACCTTAGTAAACTTACGTGGTTACATTCTCTATGTATGGCATTATTCTTCTTCTTCTTATTATTACTATTATTGGCTCAGGTATTTTAACGGAATTACGTACAAATACGTACATACCAGTAATGTAAACATAAGTATATACAATGATCGTAACTTGAAAAGCAATAAACAACATTTAACTTATTTGTATAGACACATCATTCAAATTATTATTTTTAGAGCGTTGAAGGCTCGTCAAGCAGCACATAAATCAATTTCAAAAATTAACAAAGCGTGTTGTTTGTCCGACAAAGCACGCGAATTGGCATTCCAACTGGATCCACAATTTCATCAGCCAGGTAATGTGATATTTAATGCACGAAAGTATTGTATTTTTATACTTTTGCAAAATGGTTTTCATATTTTTTGATTTCTGCGATTATATATTCCTTACAAAGGTAAAATTACTACCAGAGTTTATATATATATATATAATTACATACTTATTGGGCTTTCCCTGCATAAGTGTTTAACGGTATAATTTTTTAGCAAGAGAAAATTAAATAAACTTAAACAAATGCGCATATGTAATGCATACAACTCGTTATTTTATTCTATATTCATTAATTAAATATATATACAAACAAATATGTATTATAGGGCAAACTAGACAAGGATTTGAATTTAATACCAACTAGAGGATCAAATTTCTGCCCTTGGGAGTACAAGTCTAACAAGTTGGCTAGTTGTACTAATTCAGTTTAGTTTGCGTTGCAATGTTATACATACATTGCTGTTGACAAATTTTCAACAACACCAATAAATGCAACAACTTGTATCAATAAGATAATTTAAGGGAAAATTAAATTTTACAATATCATAGCAATTGTAATATAATAGTTTTTTAACTCTGTTTATATGTTAGACATTCATCCCAAATGATTTAAAACTGAAATTAATTTTTTAAATCAAAAAATGATTGATGATATCTCTTATTGCTGATTAAAAGGGAGGTTATTTGTTATTATCGAACTTATATCAACATGTTCCAGGTTAGTTATATTAAATTGTTTAAATTAAAAATACAGAATATGAATAATAACAAAAAATGAACGATGCAGAAAACATTTACTTATATAGATAAATCATTTTAAAAATGTAACTTTGTAATGTAAATCAAATGTGAGTATATGGGAAAAGTATTCACTTCTTTTAGCTAAAAATGCATGTTTGAAAATATTTGTTGTTTGAGTTCAGAGATATAATTATTGACCTTAAATAATATTCTATATTAAAATCAAGAAACTTCGTTAGCATTTATTATATAAAAAATTACAAAATTGTACTTTTTATTAAATGAGTTTAAAGGTAGGTTGTTTATTTCGGAGGAGGGATGTGGAATATTATTGATTTAATGTTTGTACAGAAACAGACACAATTTTCAACAATTATATGTTTAACTGAGCCTTGCAGAAAACTTCTCTTTACTGTATGTAACGGGTCTTAAATATACAGTTAATTAGGTATAAATCTATAGTCTTCATTCCTTTCGTCACTTAGGTATAAAGCACTTGTCAACGGATTTTGTTTTAATTAAACGTAATAAAACTTTGATTTAGCAAAGTAGTTATTTTGGAATAGAATACACTTTTATTAATTATATTTAATTAATCAACTAATTTTTTACATAACGAAAATATCTATATTTTGGAGTTGTCGAATAAATAATATTCAAATAAAAAATTAACGTCTATTATAATTAAAATGTGCATAAAAAATTAAATAAACTAAATAAAATAGCTATAAAACTATAACATTAAACAAAATAATTATTTCTTTATTAAGTATTGGTGTGCTTATAAACAAAGAAATATGTGCTAAATATGTGCTAAATAGCATCAATTTAATATTTGTAGTTTATTTTCATAAATGTGTTACTAAATATTCCCAACTTAAAGATAAAAGCTTTTTTGGATTTTATTACACTAACTGAGTTAAATTGTACAACCTCATTACTGTAATTCTGATCACTAAAAAATAATGAAACAAATAAACAATATAATAAATTTAACTAAATTATTTTTTTAAATTAGTGTTTATATATATATATATATAACAAAAACAACATTTTAATAAGTGTTAAATAGAGTATTTAATTTGTATAAGTAGGAAAAGAAGAAAACCAATTAATTTGGTTTATGAAGGTTTTCCTAACATTATAAAATAAAATAATCTATAAACATTTTTGTCACGTATAAAAATTCTTTATCAAGGTATGAAAGATAGAGTTTATTTACAAAATTGTAATGTGTAGTGTATATATATTAAACTGTGTATTTTTAAATTATTTCTAATGTAATTGTTTTCTTATTTTATAGAATTTAATGCAAAATTTTTACTAAAATATAGTATAATTAGTAATTGTTTAGGGAGCACTAAGTTATCAAAAATTATGCGGGGTGGTCTAACGTTACAGCGATTGATTTGAACCTTGGTGGGCATGGGTTTAAATCCCACTACCGGCACTAAAATGCGGGCCCACGTTCGGTTTCGCAAATATGTCTAATGCTGAAAGATGTTTCTTCTAAAACATTTAAAGTAATAAACATAAAATGCAAAAAATAAATTTTTTTAAAATAAACCACAAAATTTCCAACTAGCTAACAAGTTAAATTTGTTCAATTGCCTCCAGACCTTAATAACATTGTAATTTAAACAAATTTACTATTCAAAAAATTATTTTAAGATACAAAGTAAATAATTTAAAAAGTTTTTTTTAATTAAGAAAATCAATTATGTAATGCAAAATTAAATTCTACAACATTAGATAAAAAATACTGATAAACTCCTATCTTAAACGCTTCGAGGAATTTACAAAACACGATAGATACTATTGAAAATATTAAAACTGTATAGCTGTTGATGTATAATTTTATATATGTATAAATATTTTATAATATAATTTATTTTTAAGCTAATAATTTACTCTTATTTTATTTTTTTAATGACTTAAAGACCGTTTTTAGTGTAAATTAGAATTTTATAATAATGTTAGTAGAAAATGTTGGTTTTAATTTTTTACTTTATTATTACTAGTAATATAATGTTTAAAGAATATTTTAGTAAAACGTATATGTGCTTAATATAATAAGGTAGTGACAAGCTAGTTAATGATACCGTGTTAATTCTGACAACAAACCATGCACCTAGTGTATATTCAATAAAATTTGTTAAAACAGCTTATAAAATTTTATTTTAATTACATCATTGGGTTAAACAATTAGTCTGTTTTTATTTTGTTTTCTACTTCCAGATGGTTAAACTAAAACTATGTTTTGTTTTACTTGTAATATTTTTTTAAAATATTTGAAATAGCGTGGGTTTCAAAAATATATAGACATATTATGAAAAGTTAGAAATAATTAGGAAAATATGAATACTTAGCTTTCTTTGTGTATGCATCAATTTTATTTTTTAAGGTAAATAAATTCTTAGTGTAAATTTTCTAATTATAAATGTGATATTTGTTCTATTTATAAATTACTAATTTCTCTAATATTCCCACTAAATAATAATTATGTACTATATTGCAAATAACCGATATCTACCGTTTGTCACATTAAGCTTTGTTGTTATGCAACTTTTGTCAATATTATTAAAAATGTTTTTATATATTTTTTATTTAATTTAAACTGTAATTTTTTACCTATTTTTTTCTATTACATAACTAAGTTTTAATTTATTTCGTTATCTTTATAAAATGCGGTTTGCATGAGAATTAATTTTTTTCAATGTTGACCTGTCCATTTGTATTTTTTTACATTTTTAATTTTATTTATTTTTATTACTTTAAATGTTTTGACGGAAAACGTATTTTTTAGCAATGGACATTTTAGCAAAGCCGAACGTGGGTCAGCATTTAGTGGGCCGAAGGCGGGCTTCCAAGCCATTCGCGCTCATATTCAAGTCGAGTGCTGTATCGCTAAATCACCCCGTTGTAATTAATTAATTAAATATTTTAATTTATCCTTGCATTGACTTAACTTTGACGCTTTTTCTATAAAAAAAGTAGTCAATAGTATTTATTATTTGTTTAATGCGCGAGAAGTACATGTGGGCAATTGAAATAATTTTTTTATTGTTAGCATTTTTTAAGCTAATTCAACGGTAATGTATTAGTTTTGTACAAAATGGTATATGCAATGTTTTCTGATTTATTATTTGAATGTTTTAGGTAAAACTTGTAACGGCAGTGATTATTTTAACACAAGCTAATAATAACTGATATTTAGCGTAGGAGATAGCCCGATAGGGAAAGATTATAGCGATTTTGCTGATTGTGAAATTTATTTACATAATTGTTAGTATTATTATTATTATTGCTACTATTGTAATTATTATTTATAGTGTTAATATTAGGATTATATTTATCAATATTATTATTATTATTAGTAGTAGTAGTAGTAATAGTAATATATAGATAATAATTATTAATATTGGTAGTAGTAGTGATAGTAATAGTATTAGTAGTATCATTATTATTATTGCTGTTATAATAATAATTATTGTTGTTTCTATGATTATTTTATTGCTATTTTCATTATTGCTATTATTATTATTATTATTATTATTATTATTATTATTATTATTATTATTATTATTATTATTAATACTGTTATTATTATTGTAAAAATTGACTTAAATATTTTAACAAACTATGGATATAACTGTAGTACAAAACCAACTGAGTACTCACAATGTTCGGTTTTTTTTAAACAGTTTGGCAATTTTTAAATAATCTAATTTCAAATAAAATTTAACCCACATTCCTACTTCACGTTCTTTATTTATGGTCACACTCTAACCTTGTCAATTAATTACACAATTAATAACATAACTGTGCAGTCTAAAACAAAATAACCAATAGTTGATTCCTGCATAAAATATTTCAAATTGTTTTATACATATTTTGTATTCTTCCATCAACAGGCATAGAATGGCGTAAAAAATGTCCCCTCGATTTTAGTAACCTGTCCCAAATGATGGACTTTAATCTAACGCAGTTAGATATGCCCATTCAAACGATGAATACATTTTTGGATCAGCTCAAAGGCCTATCAATCAATCCAAAAATTTCCACTACTCTACAACCTGCTGAGTTGACTGGTTCGACAGATGTTCCAACTAGTTCACCGAACCAACTGTCTGTCATGCAACAAAAAGCACAAACCAAACCAACCAATTACTTTTTTCGCAAATTTCTTGTCAAAGAGCATGCATCTGGATTGACAGATGGCACAACCGAAGCCGACGTATTCAACGATGTGTTTGAACAATTTGCGCGGTTCAACAATCCAAACAATATAGATGACCTGGAGCAAAAACAAAGTGCCGCTTTGAATCAGCAAAAAAGTCAGTTGATGTTGGAATCAAATTATTTGACTCATTCTACCAAGACAAGAAAAATATCGACAGTTCAAGAAAGTTTGAGTGAGGATTTGGACCAAAAACGTGTTTTGAACAATTCGGAACAAAGTAGTAGCTCGTCGTTTGATAATTTGAATGATTTAAAGTTGAAATTTGAAAGAACGAGAGGTTTAAATAAAGTGCGCATCTTTTAAATAATAATAGACATTATTATAATATTTTATTATATTATTATATAATGTATATAATCACATATAATTATTTTTACGTCAGAATAATCAAGAAAATAAGATACAATCTTGCAAAAAATTATTGATTTTCAAAATTGAGACCTCTATTATATAAATGTTTGTAATTTGTAGTAATATTTTCTGACTAGTACTAATTACCATTGTCATATTTATTACAAGATTAATATCTTATTGTTACATTTACTATATAAAAGATAAATAAAAACGGTTTTGGAGAAGAAAATTGAATATGAATAGAAAAGACTGACTAAATGCAAAATATTTGGTTATTTTAATAAAATACCTAAGTGAAACAAATGCCAGGTAGAACAAAGGTGTTTTTTGCCATTTTAAGTAGTAAAAATAACATAAATAAATAAATATTTTGTTATTAGTGCTAAAAGAATTTAAATAATTATTTATTTAGTTTGCTTTTTTTATTCTTAAGTAAATTTAATTTACACAATTTGTGGCTCTATAACTAGAGGACTTGTGATGTCTCAATTAGTGATACATATTATAAAATTGTTTATTGTGCCTGGCTGGTACAACCCTAGATTCAAACTTGGATGAGAATCTATTCGAGTATTACTGCTGGCATTCAAAGACAACGACACATTTGGTTTCGCTGAATGTCCACTCGTTAAAAATTGTAAAACTTTCAAGTAGTAACAACGAAATAATCAATTAAAGTTCCTGAAAATATTGGTTATATTATAGTAAAATTTTACTACTTGAATATTTGGTGTGAAACATTTTTCAATATGTGTAGATTTTGCAAAATTATCCCATTTAGTACCGGTAGTGAAACTGGAACTCATTTTTTTCAAGTTTTGTGTATAGTGTTTTACATATTTGCGACATTTTGGCACAAAAGAATTAAAATTTCGGGTTTAATTACTGCACTCTAATGCATTTTTTTATTTTGCAGTAATTTAACTATTACAAATGTTCTAAGTTTTAGTTATGTATTTTTGAACATACATGTAAAATGTTTTTATTTAAACGATCAAAATAATTACTTAACACAGAGAAATACATAAATCCGATAAATAATTAATGTTAGATTTTCCGACTATTTTTTATGATAAACACTACATTTAATATTCTTTAAATTAATGTTTTTTTCTATCCAAAAAATAAAATGTTTTAATTAATAGTTTTAATAAATTGCTAGTTTTTTATTAAATAAACGGTAGACGTAGAATTTCTTAGAATATTTAATTATGTGTGTTTTAGTACATGGAATTAGTTGCTTTATTATTGATACATTAATTAATTTAATTTGCAATACAGTAGGTTACTATTACTATCTAAATGTTTTATGAAAAACATTTTTCAACAAGTGGATATTGTAGCAATGTTAAACGAGAACCCACACTGTGCTGGTAGTGGTACTCAAGCCCGTGCCTACCCAAATTCGAGTCCAGCGCTATATCACTAAACCACCCTCGCACATAATAATATTAACAAACTGAGCACTTATTAAGAATTACTATGTTTTTAAAATGCCGTATATAATTTTTATTGATTTTAAAAAATCTAGTTAAAAAATGTATAAATGACATATTTGTAGTTAAATAGCAATGTCAAACAGTTACATTAAAAGTACATACTACTATTATTATTATTACAAACACGTTTGCTATAAATTAAGCATAGGGCAACAAGATAACGGTAACAGAAAAAACAACAACAAAATCCCATAATTTAAGAAGAACTTGGGGCAACAAAATAATTCCATGTGTTCAAACATTTTGTTTAAATTTTTGTTTGATTCCCCATAATACATTTATTTCTATTAGATCTGCCTAAATGGTTGGTCGTTAGCCAAGTTTCCTGTGGTTTAAGCCAACCTTTCCTTTCCAATTATCTATAAAAAATCCATTTTTACTGATCTGTCGAGTGGTAAACGTAGAATTTTATTAGTCTAATCGGAGATTTTACAAATCAAAGGCTTTTACCCAATTCTGCCATCTGTACTATCATTTATTTACCGTCGTTTTCCATAATAGCGACCTATTATTGTTTCTGCAGGAATATAGCTTTTTTACCAAGGCCAAATTGCTAATCTTGCTCTCAAACTTTTATTATTTATCCAGACTTAAGACTGACTATTTATTTTCTAATTTCGTATAACCGAAACGAATGCATTGTTTTTTCATTTCCAAAAACAACCCAGAATCATCCATTGTCAACCAACAGATATTACGAATCGCCCAGTAAAGCTTCGACTAACAAAACACCCAACCTATGGCAAAAACGCGTATCGAGTGCACCTACCCAATTTAGAAATTTTCAAAATTTAAATGAATCCTATTCAAGTCAATTGCAACCCAATCCAATCCAGTTGAGTCCATTTCAACGTCCAAATCCAAGGACTTCGTCAACAGACGACACTCCGACGGGAAGATCTAAAACAATTCCAACATTGAACCCCTACAATTTGATGGGCAAGCCAACAATATTTGCAAGAGATACTGACGTTCAATCGTTATTTGTCCAACATCAGCATGCACCCAAATTGGGCTTGCAGCAGACACAAGATTCGGGCTACATGTCTTTCGAACCAACCGAACCCAAATCAATTCCGACCTTCAATCGATCGCTATCGTATCAAATGTCCAAAAACGCACACGATGCCGATATTATTGAAATTGTCCAATCACCATTAGCCGATTTGTATCCAGGTGCTACGCAAGGATCTGATTACAACGGTTATTCGCCATCCAAACCAAAGCGACTGCGCGTTCAGCAACCGCCGCATCAGACTTATGCCAATCGAGTTATTTTGAAGCCCCATCGAATACTTTCGGCCAGTCCGCAAAAATCGGTTAGACCGAAACAACAGTAAGTGAATTGAAACTGTTGCTGCAATAGTACAAAAGTGCATTAAACTGTTTATTACATTATAACATTATTGAGAGGAAAAAAGATCAGAAATGAACCGATCTAGCCAGTATAAAACCTGGATAAAGAATAAGGATTTGCGGTAGGAAGTAAAAAACTTACACCAAAACTATTTAATAGTCATGATCCTATAAATTAGTTCGATACAGAACCAAATGTTTAAAATGTAATCAGAAACAGCGTTTTTATAAAAAAGGGAAAAGTTGTAACAGAAGATAACTTTGTATAACGCATCTTAATTAAATAGGTTAGAGTTTCAATTTTAGATCCATTCTAGCCAGTTCCAAGTTTAGTTATCTGTGACAACCATTGCAAAACCGTCATAATTATCTACTGCTATTTTGAATAAGCCGTCTTGATTATATCCTTTTGAGGGTGTCTTTCATTTTTTTAATGTTGGTTTTTTAGCTAAAGTTGACTGCTTAAAAGCATTCGACCTTTCGGTTGTCTTTACGTTGGGCTTTGATATTACTATCTTCATAGCTTTGAGTTTGTTAAGCGTAGCTTTCGTGTTGGTAACGTTGGGTTTGATTTTTTTTAATTTGGTTTGGCTATCCTTTTTGGTAACCTCAAACCGATTTGAAGCACTTTTATTTTCATTAAACATCCGTGTGAAAATGCCTTTTTTTGTTAGCATTGGCCACAGTCCGACGGTTGTTGACGGAATGGTTTTCTACTTTCAACTTGTAGTTGATGGGTCATAGCAACCAGAATGCCAATTGTAATTATATAGACTATAGATAAATGTTTAGATATCTGCAAGAGTAATTATAAGACGGAGATGAACAGAAACAAAAAAAATAGAACGGTTTATACCGAGTACAAAAAATAATTGAAATATTGTTGGAAATATTTACAGGTTGATTGTTATTATTATTATTAGTATTATTATTATTATTATTATCATACCATCTTGGATCCAAAACTCTTATAGGCTAAACTTAAAAACTGAACTAATATTTAACTTTATTTAAGTGAATATATAATTAAAATTAGTTTGGAGCAATGTACTTGTGAGTTTGCTGTTTATCAAACGTCAATTATATATTTTTTTCTTTTAATAAATTTAATTAATCAAATTTTCTTTTTTAACAAAATTACGTTTGTTGTGTGTTGTTGGTTAGACAGGTTTGCATTTAACTAACCTCATATCATTACGATTAATTAATAGCCTTGAAAGTGGAGTGGGAGGAGTACGGGTCCAATGGAGATAAATAATATTACAAAACACAAAACTTGAGACTGAATTACCCATTAAACCAATAACTTTTACTGAATAAAATGCCAGAGTCAACCATGAGATCAACACTATTTTTATAGATAAACGATTTTCTAATTATGACTTGCAATAACTGTGAACAATAATGTCTAAAGGATGAAACAGAATATAAATAATTGATTAAACTGTTTATTATTATTGCTTATTTATTTCATTATTATTACCGATAGTAATAGTAGTAGTTGTAGAATTATTATTATTATTGTTATTATTATTATTATTATTATTATTATTATTATTATTATTATTATTATTATTATTATTATTATTATTATTATTATTATTATTAGCTTAGCTACTTTAATAAAAAGTAACTTGCAACATACAAAATACACATTTAATAATAATGGAAGGAAGTGTTTGGCAAAAAACATTTTAAACATAATAAAAATACAAATATAAATAAATCAATATATATATATATATATATATATATATTAAAATATGTATTTCGTAAAATGATTCCATTGTGTCAATTCGCTTCAGTTACAAACATGCAGTAATCAATTTTAACATTAAATCTTTAATTATATTCATTTATGTATGCATATATATATATATATATATATATATATTATATATATTACGTTTGTAATTGAAAGAATATACAAAATATATTCATCTCACAGTTTGCGTCTTTAATTACTTTTATTTGGAATTATATGGAGAATCGTGTATTCTAACTAAATAAATGGTGGTATGAATATGTAATCAGGTTTATATGAACATTAAATATAATAAAATACACAATTGTATGTTGATTCTACGTTTGTTACACTTATCAAGTTATCAAAATCAATTGTTTAATACTCAGTACAAATATGGGAATTATGAAGAGGCGACTATGTGATTAACCACAATAAAATGAATGAATAAATCTTTCCATCAACTCAAAAGCATTACATTTAGCCTTTTGTTGCTTCTATGATGTTTTTATACCTTCTACGGATATTTTTCTAATTCCCAAAACATCTGTGTTTTATTTTGGAAGATCTCGATAATAATTTGTCTAACCACTACCATGACAAAGTTTTTTTTCGTTACCAGATATTATCCTCGACATATTGTACATTGTGTATCGATAAATTTACTGTGTATTTATTATTATTATTATTATCACTGTTCCTAATATTATTATTATTATTACTATTATTATTATTATTACTATTATTATTATTATTATTATTATTATTATTATTATTATTATTATTATTATTATTATTATTATTATTATTATTATTATTATTATTATTATTATTATTATTATTATATTATAAAACCCTTTTGCTTTAAAAACAAGCATGGGGGCAATTAGATAATAGATACAGCATAAAATCAACAATAAAGTCCCATAATTCAAAACAAACATGGAGCAACGAATTTAATCCACGTTTTGTTTGATCCATTGAGACATTGTTCTTAGCCCAGTTTTCTGTGGTTTTTAGGTTCAGATAATTTTCTTCGTCTAATGAATGTCATGTCTAATGATGTCATGTAATAAACGACAGTTTGTTTTTCACATAATTTCATTTTATGAAATGTAATCGGGCCAGGCCATCTTGAAAATCCTTTTAAGACACCGGCGCTAAAAAAACATTTACCGTCTTTTCAATCTCGTCTGATTGCTTGCACGTTTTACTTCCATATATTTCTGTAGGAATGATTATTGATGCATGCAAACGTCTTCAGGCAGATGGAAGACCATGACCATATTGATTTGAGTCTATAAATCACTGGCATTGCCTTTCCAAGTCTGACTTTAATATCAATTTCAGTTTTCCTATTTTTATAAATGATGCTTCTCAGATATGTAAAAGAATTAACTAACTTTTATAGGCAAATAATTTGTATGGTACACCACAATTTTTCTGTCATTACAACAACCTCCAAAATGATATTAAAAATGATTACTTACTTCCCATTGGGGACAAAAAACTTGTAAACTCAACTAAAATCTGACATAGTTTTTAAACCAATTTTGAGTTCATATATATATATATATATATATATATATAAGGCATAAAATAGATTACTTTTTCAGGTTTTGTGTTTGTCAAAAGTTTACAATGTTTAATTTTTATCTTAATAAATTTGATTAGTCAACAATATTTTTTATCTTTCAAAAAAAATTTACATAATTTAATTATATTAAAAGATATTTGTGTTAAGGTTAGAATTTCTTTCGGTTACATATATATATATATATATATATATATATATATATATATATTATATATATAATATATATAGTTATTAAACTGAAAGATTGTACACTTACATAACTCAATAAAAGAACTCAGTTTAATCATACTATATACAATACTATATAATAAATAATGTATAATGGTAGTTTTATTAATATTCATTGTTAATATAAAAGTTTTTGTATAAAATATTAACTGGTACAAAATCAAAAATTGAGTAAAATTATTAACATGAAAAATAAAGACAAATATTAATAAACATATGGATTAATTTTTTCAGTTACCCAATAATTAATTGCATTATAAAGTACAAAATATTCAATAATCGATGTAATAGCCTTTTTTTCTAAATACTTGATTCAGGTGGTTTGGAATGCTGTCGATTAGATTGTTGATATATTCTTGTTTCATATCATATTGAGCAATAAACCGAATGCGATTACATAAAACCTTATTGATGTTACATTTTAGCGTACTAAGAACATTTTAGTAACATTTATGTCTGGACTGTTAGGTGGTAATTGAATGAAAGAAATTTTTTTAAATTTTAGCCCATCAAATATCTAATGTACTGAAAGCTATTTCTACTGAAGTATCTAAGCCAATAACCATAAATAATAATAATAATAATAATAAAACAATTAAAGTGAACCTAGATTAATATGTTACTTATTTGGATGTATAACATGGAGCATTGTCTTAAAAACAATAGTGACCCCTGTGTGAGTACATTTTATAATGAGAAACATTCTTTATAACTATTTAAAGCACCAAACATAATTTGTCATTTGATAGATTGATTAAACTTAATACTAAACAAAGACATTACTTGTCGAGTGTAGGCTTTCTTTCTAACAACCAGAAGTAAATTTTTTTTTAATTTAATCTATGCAACACTTAGTTTTTGTAGCCAAATTGTTAGGCCCAAATTATTGTTTTATTAACAAAGTATACAGAGCGTCAATAGCACAATCGGCGTTCAATCCATTGGTTACAAAACATATGTCTTTATTCTTTCTGTTTCTTATTAATAAATGGTTTAACTTTTGCAATTTACGTGTTAAACCAAATTCTTTTGCTCGGCTTCTCACTGTGGAATGACTACAGGGGCTAAAATGGGAGCTGTCAAAATCAGCACATTGAAATTGATTGACTTTCCTTACATCACTTAAGGATATTAAGCACATCAACATTTTACTAAAATAAGCATTAAACATCACATTAGCAATACCAATATTCAAAACACTAAAAATATTTCCTTTTTACAATTAGCATTATCAAATTTACGCTTAGACCAAAAACCCAGAATTTACACATTTCGATAACATGAAAAAGGTACTACGTTATTTGCTTAAAAATAAATTACATTATAAAATATCACCATTTACCCATTTGAATGCAATTTATCCAAAAATTCCAAGACACTTAACCATTTATAATTCTAGAAAAGTTAAAAAACAATTAACTTTAAGTATTAATAGTCCATATTATTTTAGCATAATTACTTTGTTGAAAAAAATATAACTTTCAAGTTAAAACAGCAAAAATTGAAAAATAAGAGTTTACTGACAAGTACCATTTTGGACCCTGTAAATTTTTGTAAATTGTCTTTTACAATATTAAAAACGGGTTTGTTGTAATTTTTTAATTGTATAACAATTTTTCTATAATCGATCTTGAATATACATGAGGTTTGAGTTTGACCACTAGCACATAATCGGTCCCCGTTTCTCTTCACTAAATCTCTACTTGATAAATTATGTTTTTTGTTAAATTTTAAAATAGTAAAAATTAAAATAAAATAAAATAAATGTGTAAATAAATATTTGATTATCCTTAAAGTTTTACATCATTGCAGCCGTTCGCAAGTTCAAAGAAAAATTGTCAAAAAAAACTGCCGAGTAGGTAAAAGTTTTTTTTTCTGTTTGCTACTTTGAATGTTTTACGAGAAACATTTTTCAGCAGTGGACAATTAGCGAAGCCAAACGTGGGCCCGCATTTTAGTGCTGGCGATGGCATTCGAACCCCCATGTCCACCGAGGTCCGAATTCGAGTTGTTAGAGTATTATAATTGGGCACAATATAAGTGCTTTGTTTAACTCTGTTAAATATCTATTTTTTAACCAATGTTTTCCGTCAACTATTTAGACAATAAAAACGACCCAAAAATGTTGAAATAAACCCATTTCCAATGTTTCTGCCATTTTCAATTGAACACTAACTTTTAGATATCACTTTTATCAACCAAAAACCGACAATATTCAACACCAAGACCACTTTTCACATGCCAATTACAATTCACCCCGCCAATTGGTTAGAATGGCCAGTCCCCACATAGATCACCTTCGTTACGATCCGTACGGTGTACGAGACAGGGAATGTATGAGTGAACAGTCGGTATTTAGTTCGTCGACAATCAAATCAGCTTCCCAAGCGCAACTTGCCAACAAGGCTGATGCGACATTCTATTTCGACGTTGAACCATCAAACGAGTCAAAAATAATGGAATGGTCACTCGATCAGCCCTACTGGATTGTCCAAAACAAGTCGGACCCCAGTCAGGACGAAATCTACTGGAACAAACGGCAACGAGCTAGTAGTGTTTGCAATTCGGTCCAACAAAACCCGACGCACAACAGTTCGCTGTTTTGTTTTGGCAAATCAACACCGACACAAAATATATACTATGCGAATGAAGCAGCCACATCGGTGAGCTTATTGGGGGTATTTTTTAAAAACAATAAACTTAGAATACAGTATAGAATAAGCCCTAACTAACAAGTCCTTTAATTATACACAAAACAAATAAGTTATCTCCACGTTCTGATACCAGTGTCGGGGGTAGTCTAGTAGTACAGCGCTGGACTCAAAATTGGATAAATATGAATTCGGGTGTTATGACAGAAACTACTTGATAGAAAATGTTTATCGTAAGTAATAATAATAAAAAATATAATAAAAGTATGTTTCAAAATAAATAATATTCTTTAAAATTGAAAAAGAAAATACAATAAAAGTTGTTAGTATAATTTCAAAAAATAGTTTTATTTTGTAAAATTAATTATAATTTAAAAATAAAGACAAACAATATTAGCAAAACAAACATTAACTTGTGTATGTTCTGTCAGTGTACATTGAGTCTGCTGAAATAAATGCGTGAGTTCGTACAACACTCTTTTGTTTTTCAATGTGTTGTGTTTGTCTATCCCAAATACAATTTTGATTGCATGATTGAGAAAGATTTACTTAATCAAAATTTGAGGATTTGTGTTAATAATTTTTTTCACGTTTCTCTTGTTGTTTTATCGATTACAAAGATATCTTTGATTGCTTTTTCTTGGGTACATCAAGATATGTGATGTCAAAATAAACTTTAAAAACACTTTTAATTATTGATAGTAATCTAAATAAACTTTGAAAAAACTAGCTCAAATTTTTGAATTATATATTTGCTTACTTATCTGGTTTGTTGTTAACTTTATTGCTCGAATATAAGTGGATATGATGGTAAAGCAAGATTATGGTTTGTTTTCAATTGTATTAAAAATTTGGGTATCAGTTTAATCTTTTATTATTTTCATGGGTTAATTATTAATATAAGATTTACCTAAACCTGCTTATGTTACAAAATTATTTATTTACTTGCTTCCTTCAAGTTTGTAACAATTATATAAATTTACACCTCATTGAATTGGATTTATCATAACTCTAATGAAGTTAAAGTGCTTTTTAATATGTTCAATTTCGCTTAATGCTTTTCTACTAAATGATAATAATAATAATAATACCAGAGTGGTCTAGCAATACAGCGCTCGACTTAGACCTAGGTAAGAATGAGATTGAATTGCACCACTGGCACTAGATGCGTGTCATGTTCGGCTACGCTGAAATGTCCACTGCTGAAAGATGTTTTCCGTAAAATATTCAAAGTAGTAAATAATAGTAGTAATAATAATAATAATAATAATAATAATAATAATAATAATGTGTCCTCAGTTAGTGTTTGTGTTATGACTTTAAGCCCATATCCATCTACACGTAAGTTTAACATTTTACCTAGACACAAAGTAGAAAAACTAAAAATGAATTTTTTTGAACAATTATCGATTTCAATAAATAATTAAAATGTGTTCCATTTTAGGTACAACAATTATTTATTGTTAAGACTGTGTCAAAATGTCACACGTAGCTATGAGTGCTAGACTTGGTTTCTTAATCAATATTTATCCTATTACTGGCACTATAATTTAAATCCTTTATTCAACTTTCAAGTAACATATATCAATTGAAGGTTAATCAAATGTAACACAAAATATTTATTTATTTATTTTTACGGGTAATGCATCTTTCAGCAGTAGACATTTTATTGAAGCCGAACGTGGATCCGCATTTAGTGCTGCTAGCTCCTTGTCAAGCGCTGTACCCCGGTACCCTAGCTAAGTATGCTGAAAAATGTCTTTTGCAAAACATTTAATTAAAAAGGAAAATTGGACTTGCTTTTTTACAGTCAATATTAAATACATTAATAATTCATATTTATTTTAAACAAATTTTTCAATCATTATTTAATCAAATTGAAATACTTTTATAGATAAAATAAAAACAAAATGGCATATGTATATAAACTTAATTTATTCATTTTCCAAATAATTTAAAATAAACTTATCAGATTTAACTTTACATTTTTATTAAATTGTTCATAAAAATTGAATTTAACAAATATCAAATTACCTAATTCTCCATATTTTTTATTTGATTAAATATAATAGAATTAGAATATAGCTTTTTAATTATACAGCTGTTATTTTATTATTTGGATGAAAAACATAATTGCATAATTTAAATTTTAATGCGTTTTGAATTGACTTTAAAAATAATTTATAAGAAATTGTTTTTATTTCACTTTTATTTCTTATTATTTTTTTAATAAAAAATTTTAGTTACACATGAAAGAAATATTCAAAGTTTTTACAAATAATTAATTATTTAGCTGTAGTATTGTCATGAATGTATTAATGGGAATAAAAATCGGTTCTATGATTTTTGTTGGTATAAGCAAATTATATAAAATACAAAACCTGTAGTTTATGCAAATATAAAAGTTTATTTAAATGCCATATCTGCCATAAACACATTGCTTTCTTGAAGTAATAATTTACGGGTTTAAAAAACAATTACTGTCCTCTCTACCGAATTCAATAATCAAAGTTTTACAAATTACATTATTCAGTAAGTAGACAATTTAGCTCAGTTAAACAATAGCTTGTATTGTATTACCGATAGTGGTATCTAAGCCTACCTCTACTAGAATACAAGTCCAGTAAGTTAGCTAATCATGCACCTTCTACGTTTTAACACTTTATCCAATTTAAGATATTACTTAAAAAATTGATAATAACTAAAATACACTATTATTATTGATGTTATTATTATTATTATTATTATTATTATTATTATTATTATTATTATTATTATTATTATTATTAATTATTATTATTATTATTATTATTATTATTATTATTACTAAATGTAGTAGTAGTCGTCGTTTTACAATAAACCTCTAAATAAGTTTACAACATAAATTGTAATCAATCTTTTTTTACTTTATTTTGTCTAAATCAAATGCAATAATAAAAATGTATTGAAACATTTATAATAACTTGTCATTTTTAATATATTTAAAACATCTAATATTCACTATTTTTTATTTCCAAAACAACCGATAATGGTATAGTAACTGTTTTGCAGTAATTATACATAGTTACTTCAATGCAACGTAAACACGTAAGTTTATTGCGTTTTGTGAAATATTTTAAGA
The DNA here is from genome assembly GCA_025895645.1 of Cardicola forsteri. NCBI lineage: Eukaryota > Metazoa > Platyhelminthes > Trematoda > Strigeidida > Aporocotylidae > Cardicola > Cardicola forsteri. The sequence goes on along the minus strand of JAKXYG010000912.1, from coordinate 212,864 downwards.
CTAATTATAAATGCGACTATATTTTTTATAAAAAAAAACAATTACTCTACTATAATTGAATACTTGAATTTTATAACATTTTAATTAATATAAGTACACGTAAAAAAGGTTTAGGAATAAAGATATTATGCATATATAGAGAAAGGGAGAATCAAATGGAGAAAACTGACCAGAAACAGTAACCCTGTATAGAAGGGGAAAAATTATAAAAAAAGAGCTAACTCGTTTTCAAATTAGCAACCTTTTGTTGTCCATTAAGCAATGTAATTTTTTTTAAAGAAAAATGTTAATTCCTTCTCTCAACAAATTTGGAACCCCCAATTATAAATGCATTTTAAGTCCCAAAAAAATGTTTATGCTTCAGTCAACGTTTAAACAAAATAGAATTGGAATAAAGTTGTCATTTTACAAACTTTATTTATTTTTATTTATTTTATGTTTGCTACTTTAAATGTCTTACGAGAAACATCTTTCAGCAGTGGACAATTGGCGAAGCCAAACGTGGGCCCGCATTTTAGTGCCGGCGATGGGATTCGAACCCATGTCCACCGAGGTCCAAATTCTAGCGCTGTACCGCTAGACCACCCCGGCGATGTAAAACAAAAGACCAACTTAAATGTTGAAAATTACTGGAATACATTTTTTTACAAGTAAACAATTAGCAAAGCACTTATTTACAGTAGTGGAACTCAAACTGTTGCTCATCCAGTTTCGTTTCTATTGCTTTCTATCAACTTTGACACCTTGACTCAAACACCCAACTATGTCTGTAAACCAATTTTGTTTGTTGTTTCTATAAGAACATAATATGTTTTACGATTAAAATGTGTATATGTTTTAAGAAATACATATTTCAAGTAGTCTAGATTAATTGAGATTTTTTAAAATTAATTAATAAAACATGTTAAGAAAAAACAGATGATTTTGCATATACTAAACAAATTAAATGTATGTTTAAATTGGAATTAAAATTAATGTTTTTAAAAATGTTTTAGAAATTGTATTTTAGTGATGTATTAACGCATAGCGTTTTAATAATAATAATAATAATAGTATTGTTAATATTAATTTATTTATTTATTTAATAATAAATTAGCAAAACTAAATAAATACTTTTTTTAATTTTTATTTGATTTTTACTGTTTGAACGCTTTACGGATAACATTCTTTCAACAAGTGGACATTTAGCAAAGCCAAACGAGTTCCTGCATTTAGTGCCGGAAGCAAGAGTACCTAATTTTGAGTTTAGCGTTTTACTAACTCTTCCATTCCGGCCCAGTCTTTTTTTTAATATTGTAAAAAGCATTTTACTACTTTAAATGTTTTCTATGAGAAACATCTTTTAACAGTAGACATTTTAGAGAAGCCAAACATAGACCCGCATTTAGTGCCGGTGGTGGGATTCGAATCTATACCCATCCAGGTTCGAGTCGAGTGCTGTACTGCTAAACCACCTCGGAACGTATATATTGACCTACTTCAAGTAATTCTATTTATGGTAAGATAACATGTAGCAGGTAAAGTTTTTCAATTAATTTATGACATCCGATAGGTCTTTTAATACCATGTCAAAGTTTTTTCTCCGTCCCCTAATATGTTAAAAACACTTGAATCTGATTACATTTACACATAAAAACCCATTTTGTGTAAACAAAACAATTTATAGCTTTATTAAATTGAACTTGGATTTAGCATATATATATATATATATATATATATATATATATATTTGTGACTAAGAGGAATGTACGAAATAAATTAATTCATCTCACACTCTATATCTTCTATTACTTTTATTTGAAGTTATGTTCCCCCCAATTTTCCCGTAGCAACCCACTTTTTACAAATGTTTATTGACCAACAATTTTCTGTTTAAAACAGAGTTTTTACATACCATTGGGGGCAAACAACCCTTTCCCAATTAACTCTATCCACTTGCATCAATTTCCTATTCAGATTACCACCAATCCATCGTTGACTTTCAAAAATCAATCCAACTGGTCCAATGTATCGCCCAAACCTTTCGATTTAAACAACCAACAATTCGTTTCCGACTGGCACCGATTGGCCAACAACAATTATTACTCATGTTCCTATCCAAGTCGCCAATCCATTTCACTAGATCAACTATCCAAAACCAAACATTCGTCATCTTACGTCAAAACAAAATTGGCCGAATTGAATCGCAAATTTGAACAGCAACAGAAACACCAACTTTTTCACCACCATCACCATCATCGCAATCGCCATCATTACCATGAACACGATGGTTCCGAACCAACCGAATGCGCTTTCCAACTGGTACAAAACAATTCCAACAATGAAGTGCATTGTGTGCCCGATTCATGCCACGTGTCTTTGGCCAATTATTTGGAAAATGTCAACAAGCAACAATCGGTCAAAATCATTCATTCGAGTCAACCATTTGAATCTCAAACTGTCTCAACTCTTACCCAACAACCGCAACAACAACAACAACAACAAAAACCGACGCATTTTAAAGCGTCCCTAGGCCCCAGCGTTCAAAATGCCACTAGTTTTGATTCCAACCAAACTTGGATAAAACCGAAAAGTGACTATTGTCCAAATGTTCATTACGGCGATAACAACAACAACAACAACAATGTGTACAAAAATAACGATATGTTTCGATTGAACAAATATTCAGAATTTGGATGGACCAATCATCTACCGTGTGATAATCGTTGTCTGTCTTCTAACGTCGACGGGATTGGCCAAATGTTTGTATGCAAAAGACGCACAAGTTGGCCTCAAACTAAGTGTTGTTTGTGCGCCAAATGTTGCTGCTCGCGACGCACTTCGGATCAGTCCAATTCGAGTGTAACAGTAACGGGAATTGGAACCAATTTTAGAAATAATTTGGATGTCAAACCACTGAATAGCAAATTGGACAAGTCACATAAAAGTACTTTGAATTCAATAAAAACGATTTCTGGGGTATGTAGTGTTTGCAAATATATCAATTTATTATTAGTAGCAATAGTATTGCTTAAATGCTGCACAATATAGTATTTTGCAATTGAACATTTTAGCAAAACCAAACAAAAGCCTACATTTACCGCCCGTTGTAGTACTCGAACCCACGCCCATCCAAGTTTGAGTCCAATGTTGTACCACTAGACCACCCCAAAATTTAAATAATTACAATTTAAAAAAGTTAGTATTTAGAGAAAAAATAATTTCAATGTTAGATTAAACCTTGTTTGCCAAATTCTGTTGTGGCAGCTATTGGTAAATTAAATAAAATAATAAAGTTAAAATACTATTGCGTAATAAATTGATAGTTTATTAATTTAGTTAAATAATTTCCATTTAACAATAAACTCAGAAAATGGTTTATATTAAAATGGAAAAAAAATAATCGTAAAACTAGTAATCTTAACTTTGTAAAAGAAATATGTAGCATCGCTAATGTTACAACAAACAATTTAAGTAACAAAATAATAATAATAATAAAATATCACATCATATTGAACGAAATGAAAGCATTTACCGATTTATATGTGAGTTTTAGAAATAAAGTAACTTTAATTAAAACGCAATTAAATTTATTTATAACGTTCTGAGCTTGAATTTACTATTTAGACTAATAATAATAATTTTCATTGTTGTTGCTATTATTATTATTATTATTATTATTATTACAAAGACATCTTGCTACCTAATAATAATAATAATATTTATTTTTAATTGTTTATTTTCTACTCCTATTAGTAAATATTTATGTTAAAGTATCAAAAGTGGTTATGTTATAAGACATCTTACACTCTTGTAAGCAGAGGTTTGAATTTACGACAAGTCCTCAATATCCCTTCTTGTTTAATTGCACCACATGATAAAAACAAATCTGTATTTTGCAACATACATGGAAAAAACTATCCACTTTATTCAAATGTACTTTGAAATATAATTATTTCAATCAATTATTGAGTACAATTAATTAATTGCTATTTTTAAAACAAGATTCAAAATAATACACCTTTAAATGTACAATTTTCTCAAATGTGTACTTTGCAAAATCGACCTTCAATTATAAATGGTCAAAACAATTTGCCCATTCAATAATTAACAATTCATTATTGAATAATTATTATTTGGAAAAATATATCATTTTTAAATTTTCAAGTCTACTTATACAAATAAATACAAATTTGGAATTAACATTTAAATTCATTATCGGATAGCCCTAATTGTTATATTATATTGCAACCGTGAATGACAAGAAAATGTAACATGACTAGTTATGCAATATAATTTATGTATCATATTTTGGATTTTATGGCTTGTGTAGTTTGCGCAAAAACATTGAAATAAAAGTAAATTTAGAGTAGTACAATTGTTGCCCAATAGTGTCTCACTTTTTGACAGTATATACGTTTTTTGCAACATTGTCACTAACGAACGTTGCAAATGGTTTTTTATTAAATGGTTTCAGTGTGTCAAGACAAGGGTTTACAACATTTCTATAACAAATTTATTAGTTTTATTACTAAATAAAAGTATTAAAATTAATTTTTTCAATAATTTGCAAAATTCATGTCGACATTAGGTCAGCTAAAGTTTTTAATTCACCTTATTGATCAAAATCGGGCTTAAAATTACCTACAATTGTATGTATTTATATCATAATACAAGAATGTATAATAACACATTTGCTAGAAAACGTTTTTTTTTGGTATTATTAAAATATTTTGTATGTTTATTGTTTGAATGTTTGACAGAAAACATTTTTTGGCAAGTAGATAATTTTACGGTCCAGTTGATAAAAGGAAAGGGTTAGAGTTTAAGGCTATCACAGCCCGGTTACGTTTAAAAATGAATACGTTGCTAACATAACGTAAAAATCGCCATTTTAGTAGACCATAGCAATAGATAAGTGAAAAGAAAAACAATTTCGATATCGTCGGAGCTAAGTCAAAATAGAAATAAAGCTCAATATTTGATAGGTATACTGTTCAATGCCAAAAATTTAGAGTGCAATCACGTGGAACAATTGTTTTGCTTTGTGCCTTTTGTAAACAAAATAATATTAAAAAATAGTAAACGTCGGTAGTTAAATTTATATAGTAATAATAATAATAATTATTATTATTATCATTATTTTATTATTATTATTATTATTATTATTATTATTATTATTATGGCTATTAGCTTAAATACTGCAGTAGAAGTAGCTTTCAGTACAATTATTTCAGTAATTATTACGTTGTTACTTATCCCCCCAACGGGAAATAGTAAGTTACTTTAAACTCTTAGACTTTTAATTATTGAACTGTCTTAATTTTTATTTCTTTATTATCACTATTATTATTATTATTATTAATATTATTATTATTATTACTATTGCATTCTCTTGTTATTCTAAAAAGCACAGATCAACAATGCTGTAAGTTCTACTTAAATCTGTGCACAACACTTATGGTTTGTAAGAATATATTCATTTTTTCTAAAAATTTGTTTCAACTTCTACTTCTTCTTTCACAGCTTTTTTTCCTCTTTTATGAGGGTTGCCATTTCTGATTAATTTCCTTTGTTGGGTTTTGTATCGAACCCATTTAAAGCATTATGCTTATTAAATAAATTTTGGCAGTTGCCTTTCCTGTCGCATACCCGCCCCACTACGTTATCCAGATTTGAAACTAGCTAGATTGGTTCGTTTCTTAACTTTTCTAAGCTCAATTCAAAAACTTGTTCTTTTTTATGTTTATTTTACAAGGAATTATGTACGCTGGACGTCGCCAACAATCCCTGGAAATCTTTGACTCTTGCTAATACAGCCACCTTGGCAGTCGTCCTCGTAATGGCGTTTCTCAACTGGATGTGGAAAGTCGAACAACAACATCAAAAATCTCCAAAATAATTGCAACTGTTTTGTAACATACATATGCACTTTTAAAGGAATAGTGATATTTTTATTTTCAAATTTGTGGGTTAATTAAAACATTTAATAGATAGATAGATGTTATTATTTACAAAGAAATCTTTCTATATTTATGTTTAACTTAATATTTTCTAACTTAAAACTATATATATATATATATATATATATATATATATATATATATATATATATATAACGTTTAATTACGTATTAAACACATATTTACACACATTAGTAAAACATTTTAAACTATAAACTAAGAAAGTACACACAAAATTACAAATATTGTATACTTTATTATTGAAAAATGTACAAATTTTTAAAAAACAACTTTCTTTAATCATGCATTATAATTATCAATTAATAATTAAAATAAATAAAATTTTTAAAAATACTTTTTGACAACAAATTGTGTTTTTATCTTTAAAATTAATTATCTCAATTTTATCGTTCATGGGAGCGTGATGCAAATAAATTTTTAGTGTGAAAAAATCTTTAACATAATAAACATTCATTTCTTATGGAATTTATTGTTTAAATATTTTTCTGTTAGAAACATTTTTGAGTAATGAAACATTTAGAGTAATGTCGAACAAGAGTTTGCATTTTTTAAACTATTTTAAACGTTTTACCGGAAACGTCTTCCAGCAGTGGATATTTTTTTGTGAAAACGGACGTTGGTCCGCATCTAGTGCTGGTAATGAGGATCGAACCCATGCCTACCAAAGTTCGAGTTGAGCGCTGTACAACTGGACCTTTTCAGGTTTGGTAAAATATCTCCTACTGTAATTACAAATGTGTTCATGCTGACTTAAAGTACTACCAATCATTATATACTATTAGTATTGCATCATTATCATCAGAGATAAACATCTCCACCAGTTATTATTACTCAGGGTAGTCCAAATTACCAAAGCCTGCAAAATATTAACTTTTACTGCATGCACTTAATAAACGACACTTGAGGTATTTTGAATACCAGCAATGCATATTATTGTTATTATTATTGCTGAAAACACATTTTACACTACCGTACACCGAAATAAGGTAAAAACAATGTTAACTTAACACTTTAAAAAATATACAAAATAACAAGAATTAGTTATTATTTTCTAAATTAAAATTAATTCCTCTTTAGCTGGTTTCAAGTCCAGTTGGAAAAGTAAAAGGACTAGGACTTAAAGTTAGCAATCTGACCTTTCTGATAAATAGATAATGCTCCAGAATTGACAAAAGGTAATCAATCCAGTAAGTTACGACAAAGGAGTGAAAGCATGATTCTCAAGACATAGTTGAATGAAACCTGCAAGTATGCTCAATATTTTACATTCTGGATCTTCGATACCAAAAATTTAACATGCAATCATATAGAAAACTCTTGCTGTCCAATGTGTTTGGAGCAAAAGATTTTTGTAATGATACTGATAACAGTAATAATAATAATAATGATAATAATAATAATAGTAAATATTGAATAAAATTTGGTGTTACAATATTACATATTTTAAATCTTCAAATGCATAATAAAAATTATTGTTTTACAAACCTTTTTTAAAACAAACCATTATGTCTAAATATTTTTTTCAATTTTAATTGTTTCTTTTGTTAAAATAAGCAGATACATTTTAGCGGTTTCTAAAATACAAAAAAAGAAATTATTAATTTATCATAAAAACATCATTTATTTTTTTCAAAAATCAATTATCAATTGCTTAGTGAGGCGTTTTTAAACAATTAAACTATTTTTATGCATGAATAAGTTTAACATTGTAAATAAAATTTAAATCTCAACTTAAAAGGAAAATGTTATCGCTGTGCTTGTTGTATAATCGTTATATCTGACAATATTGAATGTTCTTACATTTCGCTACATTTAATTAATTATTATGATTAATATTTTAATCTAAATTCTTTTTTAAATATTAATAATGACTAATTAAATTTTCAATAAACTTTATTATTAGTATTATTATTATTATTCATTTAACGTCCATCAGTTACTAGCTACTTGCTTTATCTCCTGTGTTACCAAAAGTAGACCGCTAAACAGTCATAAATGATCTCGTGGTCTCCAAGCTAAGACGTTTAAAATCATTTTTGTAATCATCCTTATCTCTCTCTAGATTCAAACAAACCAATAGTCTTAAAAGTATACATATATGGACAAAAACAGGCATTTAGTGTTGGTACTAGTACTCAAATCCATGCCCACATAGATTCAAGTGTAGCACTTTAATCACTTCTGCCACACTAGAATAACTGTCTATACGCGACAAGACCTGTCTGAAGAACCAGTTATTTGATCTTCAACTCGGTCGTAAAAGCTTTGATTTCTAGGAATTGAACTAATATTAGTATTTGTAATTAAACAATTTGCAAAACATGTGTAAACAAACAACTTGGACGATAGTCGGTTTAAGAAAACTTTAATCTGTGTAGATTGGACGGATATCCGATATATAGGTTTACTTTCAAAAAATATTTATTGTTCCATTGATTAATCAAAATTATTTAGCAATAGAATTATGTCAGTTATTGACAATACTCCTCCCTTTTAACAATCAATATATGTCACAAACAAACAACTTTCATTTGACTGTTATTAAAAATACTTAAGATGTTGCATTAATTAACATTTCTTTTATCTAAAACAATATTTTCTTGGTAACATTTAAAATGTTTGTTACAATTTTGCCTTATAATTTTCATATTTTTGTAAAATCATATATATCAGTTCACATCTGTAATAAACTCGTCTACATTTTTTCAAATGTTGAATAAAACAAACTTTTGTTTGCATAATTACAAAACTTTTTTTATCTAAATCCGCATTATAATTTCATTAGAATAATACATTTACTCTCATTAATTTTCTTATTATTTTTACCAGTTTACAATTTTTTAATTTTTAATTTTAATTTGGTTTATTTATAATTAAAATAAACTAATACTGGATTTCAAAAGTATTTATTTATCTTTTTGAAAAATCGATTATCGTTTGAATGGTTAAAAAAAACATTTAACAGCAAGTGAACGTTTTACAAAACAAAAAAGGAGGATCGCATTTAGTGATTCGGTGATGTAATTCATATCTAGATTCAATCAAATTCAAGTTTATTTTGTTTTATTATTTATTTATTTATTTATTCTTATTTACTATTTTAACCGTTTTGCAGAAAACATCTATTAGCAGTAAAAAATTTTGCAAAACCGAATGTGGGCCCGCATTTAGTGGACCGGTGGTAGGATTCGAACCCTGATGCCATTCCAGGTCCAAATCAAGCGTTGTACCGCTAGACCACCGCGTTTATAGTTACCCTCATTCATTACATTGACAATAAATATATGTTCCTTTATGTTACAATTTAAAAAATTGCTTTTAATTGTTCCTCTGTATTTATCTATTTTAATACTTTTCTCTACAAATTATAATTAAAATACTAATAATAAATAGCTAATTTTCAAAAATAATTATTAATTTGTAACAAGCTTATTTATTTATGTTGCATATTAAAGCTCTTTATTGCCCTTGTGATCAGAACAAAACTGAAAAACATTTCTTTTTTATATTTAACATTAAAATGCTTTTTTAATTTAAGCTAACTTAAAACAATCAATATAATTTACATTAACGAAAAAACATCAACGCTATTAACGAATTATTTGCATTTTAATAAAAATGACAGCTACTAAAACTTTGATATATGTATATGTGTATAAAATATTTAGCTGAAAGTAAATCTAAGAAATATCTTAATTAATCAAAATACTTTATGAAAGCAGACAGGTAAAATTCATTATTTCATAAATTTAGACTTTTTTACTACTAACTATTATATTCAAGTAGTGTATAAAAATTTAACAAATTACGATTGCACAGGTCAACAACCACAACAACAAAAGTTAGTGGGAAAATTACATCTTTATTAGTTTCAGACTCGCATAGTATCACAAATAATCCCTTTCTATTGTTCACGATTTCAGAGGCGTGTAGGAATATGTCAATCCATTTATTTAACCATTGTTTTCAAGATAGGTTTCCACCAAGATAGTGTGAGGATTGTCTCGAACAGGATCCAGCTAAGTACGTTTCAGACCACATTTCCTCTTCTTCCGGTCAGTATTTGGACAAATTAAGGTTATGTAAGAATGCATCAAGATTTCTACAAAGAACCTGTTCAAACCAGCTCAATCTTCGTTGTCGTGATACCAATGATGGAAGAGTGTGTGATGATCAATATTTTTTAACTTAAACTAGTATTTTCATATTACTCTTTGTGCCAAATGTATCTCAGGCATATTGTTTCAAATTTGTATAGCTTCGTGATCTCCGATCCTGTAAGAGTCCAAGTTTTAGCTGCATACAGACGCACTGTGCGAACCAATGAGGAGAACATTTTAATCTTTTTGTTTGGATTGATGTTTTCTCGTCCCTAAAGTGGATTGGCAAGTTTTTCAAACGTAGCAGCAGCTAAACAAATTCGACGATTTACCTCGTTAGATGAACTACCGTCAGAAGTAATCGAAAAACCCAGGTACGTAAGTTCCTTTACATTGGGGAGCACAACATCATTTAATACAATCCTCACATTAGGATCTTGAGACGACATGATGACCCATATCTATTGGGTTGATCTTCAAACCAAATTCACCGGAAACTTTCACAAAGAGATTCAATGCACGCTGTAGCTGAACTTCATTTTCTGCTAAAAATGACAGCATTGTCAGCGTATTCCAAATCAGTAATGGGTGTTGTACCATCATACACACCTTCCATTTTTACCGAGGTCTTGGAAAATATAACATCAATTGCATAGTTAAATAAAAGTAGAGCATCCACACAGCTTCAACGAACACCACTATAAATTTCTAACGTTTTTATAGTAGATCTGTTGTAATTGCGGATTACAGAATGGTTCCATCACAATTCAAACTTCTTTCCTGTTCAGTGAATTAACTGCTAAAGAATAGTCAATAAAAACTATATACGATAGACGCTGAAACTTTGCACAAAATTCCAGAATGCGTCAAAGCGTGTAAATTTGATCAACGCATCCCATATCAGGACGAAAACCAGTTTGGTTAGAATGTATGGTTTTCTCCATTTTTGGACAAATCTGTTCAACTATAGCTAAAGGTGCCAGTCTTCAGGGCACCGTTCAGTTGTCCAGAAATCCGTTATGATGCCACAGAGGTCTTCAACAAGCCGCGAGGGAGCGTATTTAAAGATGCATAAAGAAAATCTGTCGAAACCGGCGCCCTTCCAAGCTTTGAGTTTTCTGCAAATGCACGTAATATTGTCAAATGTGGGGGTTTTACGGAGATTGGATAAGTTGTCGAAGATTTTGTGTCAAGCACGGATTGATATTTCAGCCATCTTGTTGTGATTTCAAAATGGTTTAAAGTTTGATTAAAGTAGAGTAGCCAGTTTTCATTAGAACTACTAAACGATCCAGCTTTAACTTTGTTTCCACGGCACAGCTGATCCAATTTTTTGTAAACTTTTCTACAATCATTATGACGGGTAAAAACCTTTAGCTCATCTACTACAGAATTCCAATGCATTTACTCGTCCTCCTTATAACTTTTTCGAAATTCCGCTCACAGCTTTCGTAGCTTGTACATAAAAGCCATGAGAATTGGTGGACAACCAGTTTGGAGCTTACAAGTTAATTGAACAGAAAAGCACCAAACTAGCTGTGTCAATCTTTTGTTTAAGAGCGTTCCAACATTGATTTAGCAACTGGACCTGCTAAGTAGGCTTTGGAAAATTTGGCAGTATAGTTATTGTCTGTGAGCAGGGAGTAATCCAGAGCAGAAAAACCGGGTCTAGTCTTGGCAGTTCTTAGACGTAGCCAAAACAAATACGGAACAAGTGCGTGATCAGAGTCATTTTTATATCCTGTTTGACAGCCTCTGTAAGCGTGGAACTTTTTAATTGCACCAAACCAACGTTTGTTAGCCAAAACGTAATCAATTTGGGAGGAATATCTACCACAACTTGAACAAAATGTTTTTAAATGTTACACGGAGTGTTGAAAAAATTTGTTTGTGAGAACTATATTGCACCTAGTCGTAAATTCACTTGACCTTCTTCCGATCTCACATTGTTCGCGCGAAATCGTTCAAGGACCTATACAGGCTTGGTTGACATTATCCCCGTAAACTTTGCTATTAAAATCTCCTCTAATAACAACGATTTGTGATGAGATCTTGAGACAAGAATGCAGATCTTTAAGTTGCTTATAAAACACATCAATTTCTTTTTTGCAGTGATCAATGGTGAGAGAATAAGCATTGATTACGGTTATTGTATACTTGGAAACTTTAAAACGCGAAAATGCTAATCGTCCGGATATACCTTTCCAATCAATTAATGCACTGGCAGCTAATGGCGATAAGCAAAATGCTACCCCATGATGTGCTAGATTTTGTGCACAAGTTGATGGGAGACTGTTGATTGGGAAGCTGTAGGAAGACTAAACGGCTTTGAACAATCCAGTCTTGTATCCTGGAGACAAGCAATGTTAATCATGTAACGACTTAGCTCTGTGGCAGTATACGCTTGGGTCGAAACAGACGACAGTGACCGTGCATTCCATGTTCTTATGCAAAAGGATTGTCTGATGCAAATTGGAGTTGGGGGGATAAATGAAATTTCTTGGCTAGAAGATTGCTTCTTTGTGACGATACCAGTGTTTACAGGAACTGACAAGGCAATCTTCTTTGGGGAATAAGAGGGATGACGCCGGTTGACGGATCTATGAGAGCCATCAAAGGAAGACCGTTCACACCTTGATAGCTTTTAAGTCAGCCTCGTCATGCAAACCTGTCAACATTGATCCTTCCCCGGACGAGTTTAGGAGATCAGATGTTCTGGGGGTCTTGGATGCTGATTCCATAACATATTTTCTGTTTAAGCAAAGAGCAATTACTCTCCTGCGCTTATGATCATAAAGTCGTTAAATTTGATTGTTCAATATACTGAACAAATATATAACAACAATAGTTGATAGAACCACCTCTTTATTGGTTCCAAATTTACATAGCATCCTGTATTCCTATGCGAAGAGGTTGTCGGATGCGAATTGAACTTGAAGGAAGGAGATAAGTGAAGCTTCTTGGCTGAAGACTGCTTCTTTGCGATGACGTCAGTGTTCACAGGAATTGGCAAGGCGATTTTCAGAGGAATAAGGGATTGATGAATCCACAAGCTTAACTGGTGTAAACCAGCACCCATTTATTGAGCGGGATTCTAGTAAAAGCCCAGTTATATCGATATGCACCGGGTCCCTTCTGTTATTAGTCTAGATGCATTCAGTCCAGGATGCACGACATGGAGGAGAAACAGTCAGGTTTGTCATCATTATTGGACTTTGAGACTATATAAGCATTACTCAGGATCAATAGTATTTCTACAAATACAAAAATAGTAAAGTGATAACAACGTTATCAACCAAATAGCTGCCTGTTTAAAAATACCGTCTCATAATGTTTAATAAAAGTCAAGATGCTTTGTAATAAAGTGCTAAGCTGGTTCAGCGGTACAGTGCTCGACTCGAACCTGGGTAGTTATGGCTTTGATTCCCACTAACGACACTAAATGCGGGTCCAAGTTAGGCTTTGCTAAAATGTCCACTGCTGAAAAATACGTTTCCCGTAAAACATTTTCAAAATAGTAAAGATAAAATAATGATGTTGTGTCCCACGTTTTATCGAAGGTATTAGAATAGCCATATAACAGATGCTTAAACATGTGTGATTTTGTTTTGACTGAAATCGATTTTTTGTTCTACAATGTGTGTCCAAATGGTTGCACTTAAATTGAATATATAAAATGCTTTGAACTATTTGAATTCTTTCACTTATCGTAAACAGATACTATTGTTGACACTATTTACTAGCTCATAATTTGAAAGTATTACGACCTTTCTAATTGACACTGAGGTTTAATCTATATGTTTATGAAATGAATTTTATTTGATTGATTGTAAATGCCAATTTTGTAAAAAGTTTTGCACATACTATTGCATTTATTAGCATATTCCAAATTTACAATTCCAATTCTATTATTCGTAAAACAATAATGGCGCCACTAATTGCAAATATTGACAAAACTGCTTGATATTTTGTTAGGGTTACATATGGTATAGGTATACCTTAAGGTACCTTTTAATTTCTCTGGATATATGCTTTCAGCAGTCTGTCAAACCGGAAGCCAGGTGGACTCGGTACCTGTTGTTACCTATTGTTGTTATATATTTGTTCAGTATATTGAACAATCAAATTTAACGACTTTATGATCATAAGCGCAGGAGAGTAATAAAGTTTCTTAGCTTATAAATAGTTTCCTAAAAACGCAAATATTAACAAAGCCACTTGATTTTTTGTCGTTTATTTCCCTTAAGCTAACAGTTACATACACTAAATATATACCTTAAGTAGCAGTCACGTGCTCAAAACAGGACACAATGGGTAGCTCTTATTAGCGTAATGCTAAGACAGAGAAAGGATAATCATCTAGAAATGCTTCATCCAAGGAAGCACTTTTTGTTATTGTTCACAACCCTGGCTCATATCAAATCACACATTTTCAAAATATACAAGAAAATAGACATTTTCCCCCATAAAACCCAATCATGGTTTTATTTATATAAAAAACCAAAAAGTGTAAATAAAATTTATAGTAATTTAAATCAAAATTCAATCACAAATTACGAAAAAATTTTCCAAAAAAGATGAATAATTGAAAATAATTCCCAAAACCACAAACCATCTTCCTAAAAATAATAAAAATTTCAATGTCAACAAATATTATTCCATTCTGCACGTTGATTGATAGCAATAATAACATGTGTTCATGGATTAAAATAAAAATTAATTAAACCACGATTAGTATGTCAAATAAACGAACGTAAAATGAATTGTCATAATGATAAATATGAAGTATTGATTCACTGCTTCAAGTTGTTAATGTTCAAAATGAAAGAACTATGGTAAACACACACACATATATATATATATATATATATATATATATGACTATATATATATATATATATATATATATATATATATATATATATATATATATATATATATATATATATGACCAAAATTTGGAATTAGAAACCAGTGTACACACGTATCACCATTAATATTATGCAGATCCAAACCGTTCTTGGTATGTAAATACATAACATTGAACGCTACGCAAAACATTCGATCACCAGTCTGTTCAAAATGGTACAACAATAATTACGATCATGGTAATCCAGTCACGTAGGCAGACAAAAACACATATACATATACACAAATTGAATAATACAAATTGCGAACATGCATCAAAATAATAAATCAAATGTATTTAATTGTAAGACGATTGACTTTTGGTTTCCGAACAATACAAACACAACGACCGTTTGGTCCGATCAGTAGTTTGACATTTATCGATTGATTGTTGTGGTCATTCGCATAGCCAGTAGTGGCGGCGGTAGTAATGGCGATGTGTTGTCGATTTGGGGAACGAGTAAACACGTAGGACACGAAAACGACCGCATTAGCCATTCGTCAATGCACAAGCGGTGATATGTGTGCAGGCACGGCAGATAGCGCACTTCGTCGCCAAGTTTCAAGTCGAGCATGCATATGATACATCTGGAATGGGCGAAAACGTTTGAAAAAAATGGCAAACGATCGACTCCAACAATAGAATAACGATACCGATAATGACCGATAGTGTTAGTGGTGTCCATTAAATACAATTACAGTACGGCATTAAGATCTTTTGTGATATTTTTTAAACCAATTACACTGCATGCAGAGCTAACACTTCATTAATTCCAAAATTAAATAGTATTTCAAATAAGCCCTTCTATTGTTCCCGATATACAGTAGCGTAAAGACAGAGTTTAACACAAAGATAAAGTACCCTCCATATTAATGTGAAAATGCACTGTATCAACTACTCACTTCCTTATTGTAATGCTTACAAAGTCCTGATTTCCAATAACAGTAATAATCTAGTTTCTATGTGATGCATTCTGGACTTGGATTAATATAGATCAAGGACTGAATGCAAAGCAATATAACTGTGCTTTTGCCTTGGTGAATACGTGGAAGCATACACCTAGCATACTTAAAAGGTTTCTTACGGTATACCTATACCATATGCACCCATTGGGCTAAGGGAGAATAACTGACAAAATTCAAACGACCTAGTTAATCTTTGTAAACGATGGAGCCGTCATAAAGATACCGTCTATCAGCCACAAAACTTCGGTACTCTTATACATTTGTTACACTAATAAAAGCTGTTAATTGTTTCATATGCTATACAAATATAAAAATGATAAAGGTAACCATGTCATCAACCACAATAATAATAATAATAATAATAATAATAATAATAATAATAATAATAATAATAATAATAATTAATATAAATATTTTACTCCTCGGCTTTTCTTTATTCATTGGAACGTAACTAGCCGATGGAAGTGATTGTAGCATGTGAATGCGTTTGACAATTTGTATTTGTTCTTCTTCAGTGAGGTCGGAAGCGAGGATAGACGAACTTGGAGTAGGATGATAAGTTGGAACGGTAGGAGGGTGAGACTAAGAAATAAGTAAATGCATGTAATATTGCATCAATTACTTTTTTTAAAACAATAATGGTTGGTAACTATAAAATTTACAATTCTCACTAAATGGGCACCTGGGTTCTTAAGAGGTGTTTTAAAGTATACGTATACCATATGTAGCACTTAAGTTAAAAGAAATAACCCTGACAAAAACATCAGGCGGCCTTGTCAATCTTTCATCATCATCATCATCGGGAATAAACATCCCCCACCGGTTATTATCACTCAGGATAGTCCAAAAAACCAAAACGTCTGTAAAAACATCAACTTTTGTAGTGTGTACTCAAAGAACGACACTTGAGGTGTGCTGACATTAAATGTTAATTACATCCCGGGTTAAACCCCTCCAATGATCTCTGTTGGCTGCATAGGATAAACAAACGGACGCCCATTTAAATAATTCATTTGGACAAGGGGGCTTAGCATAAATAAAAGGACTGAGTTCGCATGCTACAATATCTGTTTTTTAGTATTAAGATATAAACCGTATTTCTCTGAGGCTTTTTGAGTAAGTTCAACCGCATTTTGCAAATCTTCTTCGGTTTCTGCCATAAGAACCGCATCGTCTGCATATTGAAGATCCGCTATCTTGCGACCATGAGTTATACAGCCCTCAAATAACCGAGACACTTCATCAAATATGTCAATCTTTGCAAATAGTTACGCCCTTACAAGGATGCCGACTATCAATTGATAAAATTCATTATTCTCAAATGTTTGTTATACTTCTAAAACCATTTTAAGCGATCATTTAATATATTGTATGACTGTAGAAATAAAGAAGAGGCTATCGCTAATAATTAAAAATAAATAACAAACTAAGAAAAAGCCTTTTAATGTTTTCTTTTAAAAAGCACTGCGACTTGTCGAATAAATTAATTCAATATTTTAAAAGTAACATCAATCAAAATTTTAACTAACTCATTATCTTATTCATATAATAGATAAACTTTTAGATTTTTATATATAAGCTGTCTATTGTAAATAGCGCCCAACTGATAACTTTCAAAATGTTTTTTTAATAACAAGAACAAATTAAAAGATTTCCTTAGCAAAGTAAACAGTGTAACTAGTTAAAAAAAACAGACAACATCAAATAACAAACATGAAAGTATTGGGTTACAAAGTTAAATCGGTCATTAAACCAAAATTTAGGATTGTATACGTGTTGAGTAGACCAAACATCTTTTGGTATTTAACGAGTACACAAACGTATAATGATCGAATCAAAAATACTCGTTAACTAGCTATACTTAGTCTTTACTTCTTTGCTCACATAAATTATAATGACAGAACGCAAACAAACTAACAACACTGTTTGTTCAATGGCGTTAGAACATGATCAATTCAAAATAATAACAAACTACATTTAAATGAACAAGTGAATATAACTCTGGACTTCATTAGCAAGATGAGGCGCGTATCATGCTGCACGTTAAATAGGTATTATCTTATATTTTCTCTTCTTGTCTTGTAAAGATTATTAGTGTTTTTCAATTGTAATATAAAATGTGTTTTATTACTACTTTTGTATATCTATCACTTTTGCTCACTTTCCATAATATTCAACTTTTCCCACCATTTCCATTCATTTTTCATTTTAATTTCCAAATTTTTGTGCGACAAATTCCCCTCTACCTCATCCTCCATTTCCTATCCCCCGTGATAATTTGAGATACATTAGAACCGAGGATCAGTTTCTCCTATTCAACTAGTGTACAAACTTGGAATCTGAAAACTCACAAAAATGCGATGCTCGTTAATTTTTAAAAAATCAATAATTATTAATTAATTGTTTGGCTGAAAAATGCTAAAAACTGGGTAGTTAAGTTGTTCTTAATAATTATTTTATAAATCGAACTTACATAGGTACTCAGTTCTATTGTATCTCAATTATCGAGAGTTCACAATAAAAATTTAAAAATTAAAATAAACATTAAACACCTAATAAAATTAATTAACTTAGAATTACAAAAGTACGAGAATAAGATAGTAAAAATGTAAAAACACTTTTCCATTAGTAATTACTTTAATAAGTATATCATTAATATTACATCATATAACCAAATATTTTTTAATTTCAAAATCAAATACATAAATTTTAATTCTGACTACAAACTGTAATATGTAATAACATCAATCAGGAATAAGATAAATAAAGCTAAATGTATTACCTGATTATTGATAAAATCACAGTTAAGATCTTCGTAACTTTCATCTACATTGTCCAAGAGATAAGAACTCGAAGTATTAAATCCAAAACAATTTCCCATTAACTTATTTTTTATACTTGACCATTTCCTCAATGAGCTATTCTGAAGTCACCCTAACGACCTTCAGTAAAAACTGCACTACATATTATATACATATATATGTTTAAAATTTTACAACATGCATTAAAAAAAAATTTTATAAAATAATAATAATAACAAATAATAATTTTATATTATTTCCACCTTGAACCAATTCATGCACTAACTTTAAAATAAATGGTTATAAAATGTGTAATTAAAATTTTTTAATTATTGTTTTTCTAGTTTTTAATAAATAATTTTAATTAAATTGTTATTACAATTTTAGCAATATGTATCCATATTTCAAAAAAAATTGTAAATGGTAAAAGAAAGGTTGGCAGACCAAAGAAAACTTGGCTAAGAACTATTCGGGAAGATCTAATTAAAATGAATGTTTTATAGGCCCAAGCAAAACGTTTGGTAAAATGTTCAAATACATGGAAGCTTTTTGTTGTCTCATGTTCTCTTTGAATTACGAGACTTTGATGTTAATTTTTGCTGTAATTGTTATCATAATGCCCCCATGCTTATTTTTTAAAGCTAAAGGGTTTTGTAATAAGAATAAATAATAATGCATATTTAAACAATAGCATTTGAGTATACCGGTTTGCTAAATTATCTGATTGGTCAATTAAAGATTACATCTTTAGGTCGTTGCATTAAATATTAAGACAAATAAAAAAGTTTTTAATGTTAAATTTTTTGTTGCAGCACATTTTGGAACGAAATCGAATTTAGTTTGGGCTGCTCTCGTTATTATCACGTTATTCGGGAGGACTTAAAAATTTTCGATCAAACTTGCAATTGTATTTTTAATAACTTTATTTTCAGATTTATTAATTTACTTTTTAGGTAAATAAATATATTAATTTTTATAAGTTGATTTTTCTGATGATTACATTTTAAATAGCAATACATTTATTCCAGATACCTAAATAATATACTACTAAAATAATAAATCTATGTAATACCCAGAAAAAAAACTGTTTTTAATGAGTGACCGTGTGATGTTTTGAATGTTTTATTAACTTTCAATTCTTATACGTTAAAACGTATATATTTTTGTATGTAATGTTTAATATATTTTAAATAAATTATATTTTATTGTACAGGATACAGGATAATTCACGAGATTAGTAGGAGAAACTCCTTTTGATCCTCGGTTCTGAAATGTCAATATGAGAGGAAAAGAGTAAAACACTGAAGTAAATAAAAATAAATGAAATTAGAGGAACGTACTTATCTATAAAGCTTGGCAAAAGAATTAAGGGTGGGAGCTAAATAATATGGGATGGCAAATTATTCTAAGCGGAAATGACCCTGTGGGAGAAATAACAACTACGGAGACGGGTACAGGCTCTAGGCTTGGAAAACTTATACTTATAGGCCCTTAACATTACTGTGGGGGCGAAAATGTTGCACTACGCCCAGAATGAACTAATTGATACACTAAAATAAGGTCGCCTCGGAATAATATATCAGATAACGGAAAGAGCTTTAACCTTTTTAATGGTCATACGATCAACATTATGTAGGATCTTAAAATTGTTTTAGAAACTTTCATAAACCTGATTAGGTCTGCGATTGTCACGTTTAAGGATAGGAAATAACGAATATAATGTGTTAAGATGTTCATCTTTATATATGAAGCTGTCTATAAAAGGCATTCTTTAACTAGTGGAAATATTCCCCTAGAATTTTACGCTTAAAAGAAATTGATCAACTAAAACTTCTTTGGTATCTAAGAGTGTGATGGAGCAGAAAAGAAGGGAGGATAAGAAGGTTGTCCTAAATCTTGTGATATAAATTTAGAAGTAATAGGAAAGTCATTCTAGGAGATGTCTAAAATGTTTGAAAGTTTCCCAAAATGCAATATCACTTACATTTTGAGAGGTTGAGGAGGAGCGAGTTTATGAAATTTATTCGTAGATATTAAAAATGTCTTGCTGAAAAGACTATCATGGTAGAGCTGAGATCCCCCATATCTTAACATCGTCTATGAGCAGGATGTTGATTTAACTACTGAGCAATCATTTAATAAAAT
Organism: Cardicola forsteri; assembly: GCA_025895645.1. Classification (NCBI taxonomy): domain Eukaryota; kingdom Metazoa; phylum Platyhelminthes; class Trematoda; order Strigeidida; family Aporocotylidae; genus Cardicola; species Cardicola forsteri. The sequence continues at coordinate 191,981 of JAKXYG010000912.1, read as the reverse complement.
GATAAAGTAAAGGGCCTGGACCTGATTGCGGGACCCCTGAGGAGAAGTGAACAGGGACTGGGTAAGATACTTCCCTAACCTAACTCTAAAATTCTGCAATGAAGGTAATCTACTATCCCAAGTCATGCAAAGCCTATTAAGGCTTTGCTTAAATAATAATTCATGTGGAGCTTTATGCTTTAGTAAAGTCAGAAATAAATAAATCAACAAGAAGAAAGAATGTAAACTAGAAGTAAGGCTGTGATGGCGCTAAATTAATTTGGCTTGCGGGAACGTGGGAGTGAAAACCGTGCTGAGATAAACTGATAAATTATTAATGAAAAATATAATCAATAATATGAGCGTAAGTAATCTTTCAAGGACCTTACCGGAATTAGAAGGGTCTGATAGGTCTATAGCTATCCAGGACCTATCACCAGACTATTAGTGGGCCTAATATAGACTAACAATGAGGAGGGCAGCTACTCAGAGAAGGAGAAAGGTTGGGAAAGAACAGGAGGCTATCTATTAGAGCATTCTTTAGACCTGAGTGATAGATACTATCAGGGCGCAAAGATGAGGGAACAACATTTAAATGCTTAAAAACCTGTTCAGTACTAAAGGATGGGGAAAAAATGGAAAAACTAGGGCATTGTAAGAAAGACGGGGTATTGGGAATAGTTGAGTAAAAAACCGAACTGAAATAATTGCTAAAAAGATTGCAAACTTTAGTTCTTGAAAGTGTGGATCTATCGTCCCCTTTCAGAGAAAGACAAAAGTTATTAGAAGTCTTTTTGTTTTTAATAAACTTAAATAAAATACTTTTATTAGATTTGGCATTGTGTAAAAGCTTACGAAATTGATTCCTCCTAAAAGCTCTAATCGCGTTAATACATTCATTCCAAAAGATAAAAAAATACGATAAAAGCTAGGGAGACCAGAGATTTTCTAGAGCTTAAAAGCCTTTCTACGTTTGGACAGATAACGAATGATTTGTCCTAGAAACTTAGGTTGCCTATGCCCAATAACCTTAGAGGACAAACATCCGGGTAGCTCCTTGAATGACAGTGACAAAGTGAGTGTAGGCAGCATCAATATTATTATTAGCAAAAAAATCCCAATTGAAATTAGCAAAATAGGACCTATAAAGTCAGCTTTCCTGAAATCAGGAACAGGAAAACTAATAGAATAGGAAACAAAATTAGGAGAATATGGGACAAATACATTAAAAGAGAAAACGAAATGATCACTTTTCCTAGAGGAGGTAAATAGGAAATAGAGTCTACTGTTAAAGGATATTGAGTAAAGACTAAATCCAAACAGGATGGAGAGGAATCCGGCCTAATTCTAGTAGGGGATAAAATATGCTAGGTAAGAGAGTGTTCAATACTAAAATTTATTAAATTAGAATCAAATGTCTTAGAAAAGCTGAGTAGTGCCCAGTTAATGTTTGGTGTATTAAAATCACCCATGATAATGAGGTGTGAAAAGGTAAAAAAGTTAAAGAATGGAGTTCTTGTATAAGAACTCTATCAGAATGCGAGGAGAGGGACGGAGGTAGGTATAGAATGGAACAAAAAACCGATACTTTAAAAGAAAAATAGATAGAAACATGGAGGAAGTCATAGTCATTAATATGTTCATAGTTTGGTAGAGTACAAACGGAAAATTTAAATTTTTGCTTGATATAGAAAAGACAACCCCCACATTTACCTTTTCCAGAATCAAGGCGCACTAAATTGTACCCAAAAAGAGCTAGTTTACTATCTAAGATATCTTCAGTAAGCCAAATCTCAGTAATACCTATAAAAAGGGGAGCTGAGTCAGAGACTAATGCCTGGACTTCAAATAATTTATTCTCTAAGCTTGAGGCATTAGTATAAAACATTTTAAAAGAAGGTTAGAAGAGGGGCAAATTGTTTTACACGAAATATTGCGGGAATATGAGGGCGACTCCGAGGCGCATAAGGAAAATCCTGACTACCCAAATGAAAAGAGTCATTCATTAATTTAAGTGGGGTTAATTTAACTATAGGTACTGATAAGTTTTCATAAACCGGGTTTTTAAGTTTTTGAGTTTCACGCTCTGATTGCGAGAGGTCTTTGGTCAATTTAATCTCAGGGAACTGGGAGCGCATGGACCTCCAATTGTAGATGATATCCTCCACAACCTCAGTAGAATTACAGGATACTGCAATTGGAGGAGACGGATGATGTAATTTACAGAAGATCCGAGAGATTTTAAAATTTGAAGAAGCAGGAGAGCACTTCTTCAATAAGTCAGTAACAACCTCCCTGAAGTTAAGAACCGAATCTGGTATACCTTTAACGATAACATTAAAGGCCCTTCTAGCATCAGAGGCGAGCTGCTTAGCATCAGAATGAATTTCCTCCTGTGATAGTCTAACTGCTGCTTGAGCCACAGTAGAGGATACAAATAGCTTAGCTACAGACTCTTTTAGTCTATTAAGCTCTTCTAAAATAGTGTTTGAAAAGTTTTCCAATTTTTCATCCCGACCCTGTAAATTGGATATGTACATTCAGTTGAGAGAGATGTCGGAATTATTGATAGTAGAGGCAAGAATAGCATCTAGTTTAGGTAAAAAATTAACATCATGAGAACACGTTTTAGTCTTATTGGAAATTCCTTCTAAAGGAGGAAGTTTTTCTAATTCTTTTTCCCCTAGACAGTTCCGGCAAATAAAATGTATGCTAGAGTTAGCAAAGTTCAGGTATTTAAAGAATGTAAGGCCGGAACAAATTTCATAAAACCCATTTTCACAGTGTATACAGAAGATTCCATTTTTCTTTTTTTTTCTGCAGCCTCTAAAACCACAAGCGTCAATTTCAGATGCACACATAATTATGTAAAACAGAGATAACTAGTAAAGAAAATAATTTATAGTAACAAAATATCACAAAGCAAAAGCTAAGTAACAATCTTTAAAATAGGTAAAAACGAGGAATTAAAATTCAAAGATAAAGTACGATTCATACAAATCGTAAACCAAGGTCCAATTGTACAACAAATTGTACAATTGAAAACATAAAAAACAAACAGAAACAAATAAAAAATTTCAAACCTTGCACAAAACAAAAAATGGGCGAACTTTAATTACTCACAAAATACCAAAGCCACAAAACAATATACACAAAAAACTACACAGAAAAAAAATAACACAATGACACGTAAACAACGAGTAAGCGCAAAACAAATAACCTTTTACAGTCATGCCATACGCAAGCGTATCGCAGTGATTCAAAAGTGTGTAATATATGTATTTAAATCCATGTCTACCCAGGTCCAAGTCGAACGCTGTACCGCTAGACCACGCCGGCATATATGTAAAAAAAAATTATTTTTAAAATTCCCTTAATAACCAAATTATTTCAAACAAGTCTGACAAGTAGCACCTACCCAGGAAACTGGGAGCAATTATATATAACACCCATTTTTAAAAACAGAGAAAATACTGACAAATAATTATAGACTTATAAACATTACTTTAATAATCTCCCGCATTATGAAAGAAATAGTTAACTACAAAACCTCAAATCACTTAATAAACAATAATTTACTCAATCTATTCGGTAAATGTTGGATGTCATATAATTTTTAATTGTTTTTAATTGGTCGAAATTTGAGTAAATTTTATTGGATGTGGGTTTTGTTCTCTGATTGGTTTATTTTCTAATTAAGCTGTAATTAGATTATTTAATGTAAAAATTTTTGCTCTCGCCTCATGTTGCAATGGCGTTTGTTTGTGCACCGGACTGGACTTGACGTGGTTATTCTAATTAAAAAGAGGTAAAGAATGCTATCCACGCTTTTAAAATACATACCAACAGTGAGTTTGATCACTGTAGACAAAACCGTAAAAAAGGTGAAAGAATTCCATACGTTAGGGTTTTTTACAGATGCACTTTTTATCAGAAGCAAAAATTAAAAAGCACCGGACTTCGTAAGACTAAGTAACTTCATTTTTATGTAATTTTTTGTAGACCTAAAAATTTAAATTGTCCTGCACGTTTTACGGTTAAACTTAAAAACGATAAATATGTTATAACTGCACCAAATTTGAAGCATAAATACATGCTCCAGTGAGGAATTTGCTTTATATTCTAACAAGAGGAGGATATCGAAAGATAAAGAATTTGAATTAAAATTATTATAAAAAATGCCCTATTTTCCAAGTTCAGATATATGTTCATGACAAATTTTTAAAATAATCACAACGAGGGATTTGTACAATCTTAGGTAAAAATAAAGTCACAGTACGATGAGATTTAATTTAATTTTTAGAAACTGTAAACTTAAAAAAAACGCTGTCACGTTTAAAAGAAGGAGGATTTGTGGCATGCAAACGGGATATTGATGGAAAGTATACTGTAATTAGTTTTTGCCACTCTGATCAAAAAGCATTGTATAAAACTTTCTTTTAAAAATATCTGTTTTAAAATATGGAGATCAGAAAGTGAGAATATAATTTATTTATACTTTGTAGTCTTATAAGTGATTATGAGTTATGCGACGCTTCAGGTGAACAATGAAGAATGCACGATGGGTTGTTAAACAAAACCACATTTTTCGGGGTTTTTGTACTTTGTACAACTGGGCTTACGTTTTGGTAAATAATTATGCAAACAAGAAATTATTTTGTATTTTTTCGTAATGTAATTCAAATAAATTTTATATTGTGTTCGTTTTTTTGTTTGTTACAAAAATTAAGGAACATTTGCAATTGTTAGAATAAATGTAACATATAATTTGAAACGTATAATCTTGTTCTAAGTTAACGCGTGTAATAAAATTTGAATAAATAGCCCTTTTTTTCTTTCCAATAAAGTAGTTACAAGAATAGTAGTTACAAGAATAGTATGTAATGTACAAGGATAATGGTAATTAGTGCAATATTTGTTAGTTTTTCGAATAAATAACCAAAATCGGATATTTTATGTAGCCATTGCCTTGAAATAACACTAGCAGTATACTTATCGATTTTAGTTCCTATAAAGATCGACCTAGTTTGTTATAAAAACGTTATTTAATCTGATGTATGTAAAATATAGGCAACCCTTTCCATTCATTCTACCGAATTGTATTGCTTTGTCGTAGTAACAACATTTATTACCTGTTAAATATATAAATATAGAACTGCAGATAAACAAGGTTAAAAAAGCTGCCATAAAGATAAGAATGATTGGCTAGAAAACAGATGCGAGAAGCAGATAGGGCAGCAGCAAAAAATGATTTCAAAACTCTGTATAAAATTGTGAAACAACTGTCAGGAGTTAGAAAGAACAACGATATTCCAATCAAAAGAAAAGATGTTCGTTTACTTCTAACAGATGATGAGCAATTATCTAGATGGGTAGAGCATTTAAAAAAGTACTTAATCAGCCTATGCTAAATACTCTCATAGATTTTAATAATGATAATGATATGAATGTAACTCAAAATCCGGAAATATGTCTTGATGACATTTGTGTAACTGAAGTGATTTATGAAATTCAAAGGTTGAAAAACAATAAGGCAGGAGGACTTGACAAGATAACTGCAGATATGCTCAAACATGGAGGTGATGTTATAGCAAGTGAGCTTGCTCATTTATTTAATGTTATATGGCGTAATGAGCAAGTTCCAAATGATTAGTGGCAACTAGTAATTGCTACTCTTCCCAAAAAAGGAAGTCTGAATGATTGCAATAATTGGAGCGGAATAACCTTATTGTCTGTTCCTGGTAAGGTGTTTTGCAAAGTAATTTTAAACCGTTTAAGTAATGTGGTAGATAAACATTTTTGAGAATAACAAGCAGGTTTTCGGAAAGGAAGAAGCTGTATTGAACAAATACTCACCCTCCGTAACATTATTGAGCAAAGTTAAGAATTTCAGCAATTACTTATAATCAATGTTATTGATTTTATGAAAGCTTTTGACAGTGTTCATTGAGAATCTTTGTGGAAAATTGTTAAGTTTTACGGAATACCGTTGAAATATGTCAGTATTATGCGTTCGCTATACCAAAATTCAAGTTATTATGTTCGAACAAAAAGTGGTCATACTGCTATGTTCGAACTTGTCACGGGAGTACGTCAAGGAAATATTTTGTCACCGTTTTTGTTTCTTCTGGTAAATGTTTTTATTATGACTCAATCCATGAATAATTTGTCTTATGGTATCAAAGGAACCAAGGCAGATTAACAGATTTGGATTTTGCAGATGACATTGGTCTACTCAGTGAAACTCCAGAAATGATGCAAAATATGACAATATGTCTCAGTGATATCAGTTCTCGTATTGGCTTACGGATTAATTGTTCCAAGACAGAAGTGTTGTGCACTAAGTCAAACAATGTTTTGCTCATCAACATTAGTGGACAAAATATTGATGCTGATGATTCCTTTACATATTTGGAAAGCATCATTAATAAAGATGGAAAATCGAAATTGATGTTCAAGTTAGACTTGGAAAGGCAATGTCAGTCTTCAATAGACTCAAATCAATATGGTCATGTTCTACCATTCGCCTGAAGGTAAAACTTCGTTTGTACGCATCAATAATCATTCCTACGACAATATATGGGAGTTAAACTTGGAAGCGAACGGACAAGATTGATAAGATGGTGGATGTTTTTCATCACGTATCAAATGATGAGATCATGAGTAGAACTGACTCTCGTTTACTATATGACATCATTACAATTAGACAAAGAAAATTACTGTCAAATTCTACGTTTACCGCCCGGAACATCAGCAAGAAAGGTTTTGGAATGGACAATTGTAAATGATAAAAGAAAGATTGGCAGACCACAGAAAACTTGGTTAAGAACTATTCGGAAAGATCTAATTGAAATGAATGTTTCTGGGCACAAGCAAAACGTTTAATAAAGATAATTAAATGCATGGAAACATTTTATTGTCTCATGTTCTCTTTAATTGAGACTTTGATGTTAATTTTTTTGCTGTAATTGTAATCTTATTGCCCCATGCTTATTTTTTTAAAGCAAAAGGGTTTTGTAATAATAATAATAATAATAAATATATTGCACATTGATCGATTTTAGTGATTATAACTATAATCACATTATGGTTATTATGTAAAAAACTAAATATTTTTGGTAACTATGCCATTGCAATGTCCATACAATTAATCAAATAATATTTTTGTAAAATAGTAATCTTCATTCCAGGTTAAGTAAATAAAATGTCCAAACGGAATACATTAAAAACTATTTGTACATAAATGGAATATTAACACATATGCTATGATAATGATAATCACAATCATAATAAGATTATTTTTATTCATAATAAGGAATCTATTAATATTATTTTGACATTATGATACATTAAACGGGTCCATGAAACACGACATAAGTGAAGTAAGTAAATCTAAAATTATTTTGAACAATAATCACACCTGCAATTATTATTTGTACAGTACTTAACTGTCCATTTATTAGTAAATCAAAAGGCTTGTGTAACATTATTGATGGCTAAGCACATAACGGGTATTTCATGTGATTCTCACATTATGTAATGATGTAAAAACAACATTTTAGTCTGGTTTAATGATACTGTTATTAAATTCTACCTTAAAATAAGTATTTAATAAAATAACTATTCCTTATTTTAGGAAATATTCTAATATGACTCTCAGTAAAATGCAGGTTTAGTTAAATGACACTTATTACATTACATTGTATAACAAGGACTAACATAATTGATAAAATATAATCCCTTGTTCTAGTTTATTACAGGCATTAGTAATCTAGAAACTTTACATATAGTATTAAAACATTTTTGTAAATAGATAACATTTATTTTAATAATAATCTTTAATTTACCATTTATACACAATTGTTTTCTTTTTAATATTTTTACATAAAAACAACCCCTCAGTTAATAATTAGCATAGATAAATGAAAAATTTTAATAGCCTTTTTATTGCTTATAAAGATCAAATTGTACAATTTAGCAACTTTTAATAATGTAGTACATTATCAAAAATACAATTTTACATTATTTTGTGTTCTTCACGTAATAAAATGATGTAACTAACAACTGTGTATGTGCCGTTTTTTCTAACAAATGCAAATAAATTATTGATTTTATGATACGTCAGTTTATAAGGAGCTTCCTATACTGTACATACAATTATCTATAAAAGACCTATGTAATTACGATAAACTGCATTTATTTTATTACAGTGAAATGTTAGTTAATAGTAAAAATTTATTACAGTAGTAATCCCTTATGTATTTTAGTTTACGTACATATTGTTTATTCTATGCAATGGTTATAATGTAATTTCTTTTTTTTTGTTAATATAACACATAAATAATTGGAATAATGTCAACTATTTTTATAAATTAAGTAAATAAAATGTGTAAAAACAAATTGGAACCGAAAATTATAAACAATAATACTTTAAATTAACTAATAATAGTACTTCCAATACTAATAGTGTTTCTACAAAATAGAAAATTTACATTCAAAAAAGCATTTTAGTGTTACTGCAATATTTTTTAAGATATTTACAATTAATAATTTAACAACTTTAATAAATAAATAAAATTGCATTTTTTTCCAAAATAGTAATTCTATTCCAATATACTGACTACTTTTTTACCATCAGTAGATAATAAAAAGCTAATTTTCTATTGGCTGTTTTGATTTTATTGACTTGTTTACTGAAAATGGACACATTCACACTAAAACCATTTCCATTGGTCCAGATTATGATTATAAAATTTTATAATTTGTTTATATAACGATTAACAATTGCCATCTATCCCAACACGGATTATTTCAAAACAATTTTCTTTCCACGTGTAAATTTGAGTTTTTTATTATATCATACAAAAAAGAAATTAAAGAAAATTGATTGTAATTCTTTACATCAAGTTACAAAAGTCATTTGACAGAGTACTCTAAATAAACCTATTTAAAAATAAACTTAAATAGCATAGTCAAACCATTACATTTATGATTAGAATCCCTTCTACTAACAAAACACAAATAGTCAAAATCAGAACATACATCATACAAAAGTAAAAAATATAGGCACAAGTAAACAATATATTTATTCTTTAAAAAAAACAAAGTGGCCTTTTTAAGTATGAAATTTGCCAAATAATGAATTACTACTTCTTTTATAATTCAACTTTTAAAAATAATTTAATAAAAATAAAAAATGTTTAAAGATATCTTACAAAAATTATCATTGTACATTTATTAATTAAGAATTACAAATAAAGAAGTTATTTGCTCAATATTATGGTTAGAAAAAATAAAAATAAAGTTACTGCTATTCCACAAATTAATTTTTTAACTACTCTATACAACTTAATGCCAACTGATCTAATAATAAATTAAAAAATTAAGAATATTAAGTTTTAAAACTGTATTATAATTTTTTTTTTACAAAAAGATAATTCTTTAAATAAAATATTCTAAAGTGTGGAATAATTTACCACGTAATATACAAAAATTAGAAAATACCCAAGGTTTTAAAAATCGGTTTATATCTCAAGAATGCAATATTGTAAATTTTCGAGAAATACATTATTATTATTATTATTATTATTATTATTAAAAACATTTTAATGTTTAGCAGTACGTTTGAATCCCAATAAAATTTATATCCCATAATTATTTATTCGAGATGAGGCGCGCTTTAAGCTACACGTTCATTGGAGCATTATTCATCTTTTTCTCTTCTTTTTTTGAAGATTATTGCAGTGTTTTTGCATTGTAATACGTAGCTTGTTTTATTATTATTTTTGTATATTTATAATTTTTGATCGTTTACTATAATTGTTAATTTCCATTATCGAGATTGATTTTGCAAGTGTGTGTGCACTATATAAACAAGTATAGCTAAAAGTTATTTTACATTAATGAAGGTATTACAAAATAATACTATAGAACAGAATATATATTACGATCTACTAAAAATAAAACCTAAAATTGTTATTTTTTGTTAAATCTAATTTGGTACAACTATTTTGAGTAAATTGTTTTCCTTTTATAAAACTATTAAAACAGATTTATAATAAAGAAATATACAGTTTTTGTTTAGTAATTTGATAATGTAGTAAACTGGACTAAATACATAACCTAAAATTAAATTATTTTTATATACAAATTGTTACAGAATGTTGTCAATGTTTTGTATTATTTTAAATGTGTTTATTATTACTTTCCCCGGTTAAATTTAATACTATTTAAATTTTAAAAATGCTTAATATTAATTAATAGAGTTAACATTTTTGAATTATGTAAAATATGCTAAATGTATCATGTATCAACATAGAAAAAAACTTACATTCAATTATTTATTTTAAAAAAATAAAGGTTTAACAGGCTGTTTTTTTAAACAAACTTTTGTTTTGCATTTATAATTATTTAAACAAAGTATATAAATAATTACCTACGTAATGTTAATTTTTTTAATTTTAGAACTTAGTGTGTAATTGCATCTGTAGTTGTGAATGTTGTCTGAAAATATAAGAAAACGTTTTCTTTACATTTTTCCTTGTACACTTTTTTAAAAGTTAGCAATTTTTTAACAAAATTATTTTAATATTTAATAATTTGTTAGTGTAACAAAGCTGATGTCTAAGTAGTCTAAAACAAGATTATTAATTAACCAGTAAAACGGACGTTTTGTAGGTATAGATAAATGAAAACCCAGAGTAGGTCAACCACTTGTATTAAAATTAAAATCAAAAATACAAATTATTTAACGTTAAACATTACATTTTTCTATTTGTTTTAAATAACAATTATATTTGCTAATATTTTACTCATTTCTTTTAAATCTGGGATACAGAATACAGGATAATTCATGAGATAAGTAGGAGAAACTCCTTTTGATCCTCGATTCTGAAATATCAATAAATCTGGGGGTGGAAAAAAATAATAACTAAATAATTTTAAGGAGAGCATGCTTATTATAAGCCTTCTTAAAGTTATAAAGAGAGGGGGCTAAAATAATATGAGATGGCAAATTATTCCAGGCAGAAATGACCCTATGGGAGAAACAACAACTATGGAGACGGATACAAGTTGTAGGCTTAGAAAATTTAAACTTATGACCCCATAATAAATCCTTTGAAAGAACAAAAAACAAAACACTACAACTAGAGTGAACAAGTTGATAAACTAAAATAAAGTTCCATCGGAGTTGTTTATCGGATAGCGGGAATAACTTTAACATGTTTAGACGATTAATATGGTTAACATTATAAAGGATCTTAGGTATTTTGGAGGCTTTTCTTTAAACTTGATCAAGACAAAAATATCACGTTTAAGGATAGGGAAAGTAATTTAAATACAGTATTCAAAGTGAGGCCTAATATAGAGCATATATAGTAGACGTGCACAACTAGGAGGAATATTTCTTAAAGTATGTTCAAAGAAGTTAATCAACTTAAAACCCTGTTTGCAGCTAGAATGTAGTGGGCTGAAAATAAAAGAGAGGAAATAAAAGTTACACCTAAATTTTTAATAGATTGGACCGATGTATATATTAACATATTAAAAAATTTTATAGTTTGTGATTAGACCTGTAAATTGGTTTGTGCCTCAAAAAATGCAATATTGTAAAAGCTTTTTTTGAGTAATAAATTATTATTAATAATAATTATTAATATTATTACTACAGGGTCCAAAATGGTACTTGTCAGTGAACTCTTAGTTTTCAATTTTTACTGTTTTAACTTAAAAGCAATATTTTTTTAATAAAGTAATTATGCTAAAATAATATGGACTATCAATACTTAAAATCAATTGTTTTTTAATTTTTTTATAATTATAAATGCCTAAGTGTCTTGGAATTTTTAGATAAATGGCATTCAAGTGGGTAAATGGTAATAGTTACACTTAAAAATTTTATACATATTAAGTTAATAACATAAAACGATTACGCAACACATATTTTAAAAAATATAATTTTTTTTACATAATTTTATAAGTGTTTACATAACCCAGCACACGTCACTGCATACACTATATATAAAGAAAATTGATCAGTTTTCAAATTTTGTATGTATAGAAAATTTAACATTAATTATGGTGTGAAAAGATTAAAGAATATTTTTAATTACTTAACCTCTTATTTTTGTTTTATTAACCTATCCAACATTTTAATGTAAACTTTTGACCTTGGCACAATTTTGAACATTTATCTAGATTTTATCAATCATTTGGTCAATTTTTATTCAAAACGGTTAAAGGAAGTTATCAAAAAGCATGGCTATCCCTTGAATTATTAATTTTGGACAATTGGTGATGTCTGCTTTGTATATATATACATATTTCATAATATAATTTATTTTTAAACAAATAACGTAGTAGTTTCTTCATGTTGTCGAAATGTGTAAATTTTGGGTTTTTGGTCTAAGCGAGAATTTGATAATGCTATTTGTAAAAAGTAAATATTTTTAGTGTTTTAAATATTGGTATTGCTAATGTGATGTTTAATGCTTATTTTAATGCAATGTCGATGTGCCTAATATACTTAAGTGATGTAAGGAAAGTCAATCAATTTTAATGTATTAATTTTGACAGCTCCCATTTTAGCCCCTGTATTATTTCTATTATTATTATTAATTTTTATTATTTATATTATTAATATTAATTTTATTGTTATTATTATTTTTATTATTACTATTATAACAATAATTATCATTATTTTCATTATTATTAGCATAGCGTAAGGTCGGACTTCCCCAGTATTAGGTTAACCAGAGAATTTACCTTAGCTTAACGCTCCTCTAAACGCTTTTGTACTTGGACTCTTGTAGGTAACCCAGTCCCCATAGTCCAACTGTCTCCACTGAGACTAGACTCTATTAATGCACCAAATTTTTGGATCCCACTCTAAAGTCTTTATTTTTCCCGGTAATATATCGTCTTCGGCAAATACCCCCTCTTTTCCCCCTTATTTATAGATTATGTTTTTTTGCACAAATGCACTAAGTTTCAAAAACAAATTGTCTGAGATTCAAGAGTTGGCGATGTCTTCCTTCCTGCATATTATAGGTATTACTGAAATATGACTAACTTATGACATTTTTGATAGCAAAATAGTGGTTAAAGGGTATATTATTGTCAGGAATAATTTTATAAAGAGTAATTGTAGAGACTGCATTTCTTATGTTAGAGAAGATACTGCTTTTTCCATTCTTTCCTCCCGTCAAACTAGCCAGCGTGTTAGTTATGATTTGTTGAATTTAGTTTTTGTGTCCCATGCTGTTTGCTTCCTAGCATATCGCCCTCTCTCACTTATAAATGTTACAAATAATTTATTTCTACAAAATCTTCAGTTTATCCTTTTTATGCCTTTCATACACCTAATCCTTATGAGTAATTTTAACAGTCCATCCATTGATTGGATTTTTTTATCAGAATCCTCTAACAACTTTGAAAGTAATCTCCTAAAACTTAGCATTAAATATGCTCTCACACAGCATGTTTCTTCTCCTACTAGGTACAGAATAAGTTCTCCCCCTTCTTGCCTAGACCTTATCTTTACCATTGATGCCTCCTCTATTAGTAATATCTCTCATTTTCCTCCTCTTGGTAAAAGTAATCACTATTTTCTTTTCTTTGAAATCTTTCTCTCCTTCGCTATAAACAACTTGTCTCGAAATTTGGCTCCTATTCCTGATTTCAGATAAACCGATTTTTCTAAACTTTGTATTTACTTTTAGTCAATAAACTGGGATTCCATCTATGCTAACAAAATTAAAAATACCTATTCTAAATTCTTAGATATAATTAATAAAGTAATTAAACACTTTGTTTCTTTTCGAGTTCCTTCCCACTCAAAACCTAAGCTTCCACGGTTTATAGTCCGGCCCATTACTAAACGGAACTAGCGTTCTTTTTGTCAAAATTAGTTGACTTCCCATGCCTCCATTATGCGTACTTATCGGCTAGGAACAACTGTTCTAATCTAATTAAGGCTTTTAAAGATAAGATGCTTTTTAAGCTCCTAAGCAGGGCCTCTAAAAACAAAAGCTTTTTCTTTAAGTTTATTAAATTAACCAAACTGTCTTTTCCTTATTTCAAAAATGACAAGGGGATTCTATTATCTAGGGTATCAAAAATTATTTAAAATCAGGTTTTCAAAATACTAGCTCTCACTGCCCTCAATTTCCATACCCCTTAAACACTATTAGGCCATTTCACTCAGATGCTTCCACAGTTTTTAATATTCTAACCAGTCTTAAGTCTTCCTTATGTGGACCTAACGGGGTCTTTCTTAGGTTCCTTAGGAAATGCGCTGATGTTCTTGCCCCACATCTAAACTACATCTTTAACCTCTCATCTTTCACTGGTTGCATCCCAAGTATCTGGAAATCGGCATATTTAAGAACCATTTACAAATCGGGGTGCAAGTTCAAACCTGAAACCATCAGACTAATTAGTATCTAATCATCCCCGATTAAAATAATAGAAAGGCTTATTAGGTCACATATCCTTGATTACATAACTAATTCTAACACTATTAACTCTGTTCAACATGGGTTTCTGCCCCACAAGTCCTGCCTTACTAACTTACTAACTTACACCAACAGCATTTTTTCAATCCTCGATTCCAGCACTTTAGTTAATACCATTTATTTCGTTTTTGCGAAAACTTTTGACAAAGTTCCGCATAATCTGCTTCTAGTCAAACTTAAGTCATTTGGCATTATTGGGCCCATTCCTTCCTGGATCTCGGATTTCCTATTTAATCGCTCCTTTAAGGTTAGGTTGGGGATAGACCTCTTATCTCCTTGTAATATTACCTCTGGGGTTCTTTAAGACTCAGTTTTAGGCCCTTTTTTGTTTATCCTTTTTATTAATGATTTACCATCGGTAGTTAACTCTAATATTCTTTTATATGCCGATGATGTTAAGATCTGGAGTTCCAATCCAGAAGTATTGGGTAACGATATTTTTAATTTTAATAAATGGGCGTATAAAAATTTTTTTCCGTTGAATCATTCTAAGTGTAAGCACATATCTTTTGGTAAGTCATCTGGGAATATTTTCAAAATGTCTCCAGATTATGCTCTTCCATTGGAAACTGTTAAGTCTATTAAATGCTTAGGCGTATTATTTGATTCATCATTTACCTTCACGGATCATTACAATAGGGCTACTCACAAGTGTTACAGTATAATTAAATTCTTTTTCTGAGGTACGTTTGGCTAATTTATATGCTTTACATAAGGCCCCATCTAGAATACTGTGCTCAGGTTACTGCTCCTGTCCTCACATCCGACAATAATAATTTACAAAAAGTTCAAAGGACTGTTTTCAAATTACCTAGGTCCTTTAGGAACATGCTTTATTAACAAAGACTACATTTACTTAAGTTGTTCTCACTAGTAGATAGGCGGCTCCGAGGTGACCTCATTGTGGTGCATCAATTTATCTCTTTTGGAATCCTTAGTCCCTTTTTTAACCTAGCTCATAATTCACTAAGAGGGTATAATCTTAAACTAAGCAAACTCAGGGTTTCTACTAGGACAAGGTTACAATATTTTTGCTACAAAGTTATTAATTATTAAAATAGACTTGTTGCTGAGATCGTAAATGTACAACCTACTCAGTCTTTCAAGAGTTTATACGATAGACGTTCTAACTAAATTCCGGTAGCACATTTGTCTTTTATATAGTTTATTTATTATTTATTTTTATTATTATTTTGTTTTCCTTATATTAATATTGTTGATACTATTTAAACCAAGGATCAAAAGGAGTCCGATTCCTAATCAACTCATAAAACAACCTGTAACCTGTATTATTATTATTATTATTATTCTTAAAAAACTTTTGCAATAGTTACTACGTTTGTAATTAAAAATGTTTTATTATAATTAATTATTTTTAATTAATATTTACATATTTATAAATTAATTTTATTTTAAGCATTATTTGTTTAATTGTGTAAATAAAGAAAATACAACGGCCGTCTGAATTAAAATTCTTTTTGCATACAAATATCAAATTTGAATACAATTATTGAAAAAGCTGGTTTTCTGGTTAAGTTTTGTATAAGTTTATGTTTTTTGTTATATTATAAATGCATATAGATTATATAAGGGTTTTTTTAGAACTTATTATTTTTTTTTCGAAGTTGTGCAATTTCGTTCGATTGTCACTAGAAGTTATATAGAAAAGTGTTGTTTAACCGTTTTTTCTACCATTAATTGTTAAAGTTATTACCTATTTTTTACAGTTAGTAAAATTTAGTGTTAGTGTGTATTATTGTTGTCTATAAGAATAAGCATCGTTGGTTGTCTTTCTGTATGGTTTTTATAAAAATGTAATTTTTTTAAATCCATAATTTTTAAACGTAATTTTAATATTTTCAATGTATTAAGCGTTATTTTTTGGTTTTATTTCTGCTTGTTTATTTGACAATGAAAATCGATAAATTTAAGAATTCCAAATAAAAATATAAGAAGACGTAAACTGTGAGATGAATTCATTTCGTATATTCTCGTCAGTCACAAACATATAACATTTTAGTATATATATACAAAAAAGGGGGGTACAGATAACATTTAAATTAGTACAACTCAAACATTTACACAATCATTACGACCAAGCTAAGTTCAATGTAGTGACGAACTGTTTTTGTGCACACAAAGCAGGTTTCAATGTGTGAATATAAACAGATTCGAGAATTTTCAACAGATTCGAAGCTGGAGAAGTAATTAGCACTTTAAAACAATTTTTAAAGTTGATTTAATGTTTGGTTTGTAGTAAGTGACGTAATATGGAGGATGTAGATGAGTGTTCATTTCCGTTTGACCTCTTATTGATCCAGTTAGGAATGTGTTCTTTAGCCCGATTAGATAAGCGACGCATTGCTCGACCAATATACTTGTCACCGCAATTGTAAGTGAACTGGTAGATGCAATGTGAGGCGGAAAATGTGTCTTGAGCCATTTTAATGTTGGGCAAAAGGAGACCTTTAGTAGTGAACAGCATTGTTAGTTTAATCGATGGAAAGGTCCTTTTTATGGCTGTTTTAAGACGGATTTTGAGGAGGTTCATAATGTCATCTTTAAATGGTAGCCTTAGGTAAGCCGGCTTCTTTTCATTATCGTTTGAACCCGGATTTTCGTATTGCTCGGCATGGTATTTGATTCATTTCATTTTGGTTGGTGACGTGGTCACCTCTTCATTATTTTCCATATTTATATGACATAGCAAACGATCGATTTCGATGGCTTGATAAGCGTAACACAAATGTAGAAGAATAACAAAGTTTCTTGGCTGGTAGACGGCATCCTTGTGACGTCGCCACTGTTCGCAAAGATTGACGAGGCCGCCTGATTTTTTGTCAGGGTTATCTCCCTTAGCCCAAGGGCTACATATGATATACGTATACCTTTAGATACCTTTTAAGTATCCTGGGTGTATGTTCGCACCCACCCGCCGTAGCGGAAGCCCAGTTATACCGCTGTGCACTCGGACCCTGCTGTTATTAGTCTAGATCCCTAGGGGCACCTAGTCCAGGATGCACCACGTGGAGGACTAACAGTCAGGAATATCACCATCATTGGAAATTGAGACTTTATAAGCATTACTCAAATCCTCAGGGTTGTTTAGTGATATTCCTTTCTTCATCTATTGTGTCGTCAGAACAAATTTTCTGTGCACGGTTGAACAGTGTTTTGACAAGTACACGTTTGTGTTGAACTGGTTGAAAGCTTGTATAGTGTAAATACTGACCAGTCCCAGTAGGCTTGTGGTAAACTCTACATTGTATATATATATATATATATATATACTAAAATGTTGTTTGTGACTGAGGAGAATATACGAAATGAATTCATCTCACAGTTTACGTCTTCTTATATTTTTATTTGGAATTGTAAAGGGAACCCAATGCTTTAAATTTAAGAATAATTGAAAATTTTAATTTATTTGAAGTTTAATTGTTCTAATTTGCTATATTAATTTTCTCATTTGTTTTGTTGAAAAAGTAGGATATAAATATTTTTATATTATATATATATATGTATATATTACGATTTTATTTGTAGATTTAAATTGTAAATGTTTTACGCACATTTTGTACTAAGCAAAAAAGGGCCTTTGGCCCGTATTTGGTTAGCTGCACATTGGGACAAAAAACTAACTCGAGCCCATGTTTTTGAGACAAATATAAGTTCTAGCGTTGAGGCTATTTTGGAACCCAAGTTGAAAATGGCTTTGCGAACTTCTGGTCATCTTTTGCTGGGTGTTGTCAGAATTTACTCACGCAAAGCCAAATATTTACTTGCCGATTGTAACGAAGCTTTTGTTAAAATAAAAATGGCATTTCGTCCTGGTGTTGTTGATTTACCTGATGAAACTAATCGGGAAGCTGCTATTGCTGCTATTACATTGCCCGAAAACATTCATGATTTTGAAGCAACAATTGCAGATTTAAATGAAATTAATATGAATACTATTGCGATAAACCAAAGTCGACCGGAGGATATAACGATGCGTGAAGATTTTGGCGAAATTAATTTGGGTAGACAAGACGACGACTTCGGTGATTCAGCTTTTGATGAAGTGTCGAGTCGTGAGATTATTCGAGACGGAGATAAAACATTTGGTGACGGTATTTATCGTGCGAGCGACCAATTGTCTGTTCATCACAGTGGAGATTTTGGTCAAGATATGGATGCTACTTTGATTGATGTGAAAAATAGACTGTACGATGGTAATAAACAAATTAAGTCGATTGATTCTTCTGGTCGACCTGATAATATAGGCATTGACGACGATTTTGATGACCATTTCTTGGGTAAGATTTTTTTATTGCAACAAATTATTATTTGGTGGAATTTCTTAAATATTTTAGATAATTATCCTTTCTCTGTTTTAAAATTACAAATAAGAGATCTCTATTACGATATTTATTGAGCATGTGACTGCTATTATGTGATTATTCTAACCGTTTCTATGTAGAATATAGTAGAATAGATCTAGCTGATGCTTGGTATATGCCTAACTTTGTTTTGGTTATGATTTGATTTTTAATTGTATAGTGAGTCAGAAAGCTATCCAAAGGCTAAGATATTGCTGTTGACTGTAGGTTTGTAATACTGCTTTACTATTAATTAAATATACTAACATTAAATCATTTTGTGCTACTTTTATGCTAATGATCCTCAGTATCTGAGTAATGTTTATAAAATCTCAATTTCCAATTATGGTGATATTCCTCTACGTGGTGCAATCTGGACTAAATAGTCACAGGAATCTAGATTAATAACAATAGAGTCCGAGTGCACAGCGATACAACTGGGCTTCCGCTACAGCGAGTGGGTGCGAGCATATACCCAAGATTATATTTTTGGTCCTTGATCTATGTTAATTTGAGTCCGGGATGTACCACCTGGAGGTACGGAATCACGTTTATCAGTATTATTAAAAATTGAGATTTTATAGGCATTACTCAAATGTTTAGAATTATTAACATCCCAATTATTTGAATTGATTAGTTTATATCATGCTTTTATTAGAGCTTTATAAAATACTGAATTAAGTTGTTTTGTCGTTTTTTATATGGTGTTTCATTAACAATAATAATCGTAACGAGGTTGGTTGTTTATATGATTTCAGTTTAGTTGTGTCAGTCTTTAAAATGATTATCGAATTGTTGGGAAAAGTTTGTTGTTTACATGAATTTTAGGAAGACATATGTGCGCTTTGTTTCAACATTGCTAATCTTGGACATTCTAACAAAACCGCATAATATTAGTTCTATTTTTATGTGAAAAATTTCTTGTAAATTATTTTATTTTCATTTAGAACCAGATGATGATGACGAGCATTTTGGTGGTGGTCTTGTTCATTCATTATTTACCGATGGAATATTTGAAGATCCTGTTGCCCAAAAGGAGCTCGAACATTTGACTTCGCAAATTGAATCCGAAATGGCGACTTCGCGTTTTGACATGCAACAAGGTACCACTCCCATTCCCACGTCAATTGGTGACGGCATGCAAATTCACGATCATTTGACAGGCGACAAGGGTTTGGATGCATTTGTTTCATCGTCGAGCGCAGTCGCAACCGACATAAGTAGCGCTAACATTATGACAGACACGAAACTGGGAATAGGCATGACTACTATGGGCAGTGAAAGTACAACACTTTTGGCAAATGAATCAGAAGCCTTTGCTCTGCCTCCTATAGATACCACTTCTGCAACTGGAATTGAACATAGACGGTAAGACAAGTTGTATATTATATCTTTCGTCGAATAATGTCTATAATTCTTTTTTTTTAAATTTTATTTTTCCTTCATTGTAATGGTGACGTAGATACCTCTTTATTGTGTTTGTATTTGTGCAGTATATTAAACTATCGATTCCATTGGCTTAATAAGCATAAGAATGTAGGAGAATAATAAGTTTTTGGTTGGTAAACGGCATCCTTGTGACGGCGTCACTATTTGCAAAGATTGACGAGGATACTTGATTTTTTACCAGTGTTATCTCCCTTAACCCAATGGCTACATGTGGTATATGCATACCTCTTTTATTTACCCTGAATGTACACTTGCACTCATCTGTCAAAGCGGAAGTCCAGTTTTACTACTGTGTTGGTTTAGGCGCTTGGGTGCATTTAGTTGATGATTCGCCGTAAATGTAACAGTTAGAATTATCACCGTTATTGGAAATTGAGATTTCGTAAGCATTACTCAAATCTTCAGGATATTTAGAACTTCTATGCAAATACAACTCTATATGTGTATGTTCTTTTGTTTCTTATGTCATCTTTATTTTGCTTGCATGTGTAGACCTAACAAGCGCAAGCGCCGACTTGTTGTTGATGATCAAAAATCGATACCCAGTGAAATTATGAAATCTCAAATGGAAAATACGTCGGACATTACTACCCAACTGGATTTGGCTCCACCTACGAAAAAATTGATGTATTGGAAAGAAACTGGCAGTGTGGACAAATTGTTCACATTGCCGGCTCGTACGATTACTTCGAAGGTATTGCAGCGTTTGTTTGTTCGCAATTTGTACACGCAAGCAGTGCATGATGACGCATCCGAAGATTCGTGGTACACAGCAGCGATGGGCCCGAGTCAAAGTTATTCAGGTCAATTGGCCGATCAGGTAGGGAATGGATTGATTTAAATTTTGGATAATCATTATTCCTAGTCAGTTAGATTTTGTTTGTTGGTGACCAAATGATGGCGCAGTTGATTTTACATAATTCCAATTTGACCAATATATTCGATTGAGTTTTGTTTAAGGATTTTATTGTTAATTTCAAAAACTATAGTATTTTTAGTATTTAAATGATTTGAAATCTAATTTTTGTATTTTTTGTACAAAGTAAATTAGTATTTTTAACTTACTATTGTTGAGAGCGTTTACGTTCTGCGAGTGGTCTTTCATTTTCATTAATTCATTTTGATTGGTGACGTGGTCTCCTCTTCATTATTTTCCGTATCTATACGGCATATAATGTAATGTTTATCACACGTGAATAAACCTAAGATTAAATTAAAAAGTAATACAAAAATCGGTGGCAAAGCTACATCTTCATTAATTCCAAATTCGCATAGCATCTTGAATAATTCCTTTCCATTGATCACGTTTTTTGGATGCGTGTAGAGGTATGCCAGTCCATCGACTTAGCCATTGTTTCCAAGATAAAGTCCTGGCCAAGGTAATGCGAAGATCGTCTCGAACAGCATCCATCCACCTTTCCTCTTCATCCAGTCGGTATGTGGATAAGCTAATGATTCGATGCGTGAGATTGCATTAGGATTTCTACGAATAACGTGTTTA
Organism: Cardicola forsteri; assembly: GCA_025895645.1. Taxonomy (NCBI): domain Eukaryota; kingdom Metazoa; phylum Platyhelminthes; class Trematoda; order Strigeidida; family Aporocotylidae; genus Cardicola; species Cardicola forsteri. The sequence continues at coordinate 170,175 of JAKXYG010000912.1, read as the reverse complement.
AACCAGCGCAATCTTTGTTGTCCCGATACCAGTTATGGAATATCGTGAAATTGAAGGTGTGTATGTTGGTACAACACCCATTACCGATTTGGAATACGCTGACAATGCTGTCATTTTTAGCAGAAAATGAAGTTCAGCTACAGCGTGCATTGAATCTCTTTGTGAAAGTTTCCGGTGAATTTGGTTTGAAGATCAACCCAATAGATATGGGTCATCATGTCGTCTCAAGATCCTAATGTGAGGATTGTATTAAATGATGTTGTGCTCCCCAATGTAAAGGAACTTGCGTACCTGGGTTTTTCGATTACTTCTGACGGTAGTTCATCTAACGAGGTAAATTGTCGAATTTGTTTAGCTGCTGCTACGTTTGAAAAACTTGTCAATCCACTTTAGGGACGAGAAAACATCAATCCAAACAAAAAGATTAAAATGTTCTCCTCATTGGTTCGCACAGTGCGTCTGTATGCAGCTGAAACTTGGACTCTTACAGGGTCGGAGATCACGAAGCTATACAAATTTGAAACAATATGCCTGAGATACATTTGGCACAAAGGGTAATATGAAAATACTAGTTTAAGTTAAAAGATATTGATCATCACACTATTGAGAACGATTAATGTTTTTTAAGAACTTGTTATAGGCATGACCCTTTGGTCCGGAATAGTACAGGCCAACAAGATTATTCCATGTGCTTGCATTTTTTTGTCAGTGTCCGTTTATAAATACACGTAACCTTGATTTTAACTAGGTCTTTCTAAATAGTACTCATCCAGGTTTTCTGCCAACCTTTCTTTTACTACTGCCATATCACTTCGCGCTCTCGCCCTTTTTTCTCAATCGGACCGTTTGAAAACAATTTTTTGTAGCAAAAGTAATACGTCACTGCTTTTTTTACAGTTTTGTCATTTGTCAACCTGAATGTATTTGAATTTTTAGTCGTCGCGTTCCAATCTGTTTGAAGCGAGCACTTCGCACGCCTATTCACCTGCCTTGTCACATACACAAAAAGATGTTGTAGGATTTGTACACGAAAAGTTGGGAGCAATTGCCGAAATATCTGAAGAAAAACAAGACCGAACAACTTCGGGTAGTAGACCATTTACGTCTCCATCATGTGAGTTGTCTTTTTTTTGGATGATTGTAATTATTTTTATAATGATTGCAGTAACACTTTTTAAACTACAAAAGGCATAAGTATTTATATAATGTTTTTTTGAACATGTTTTACTTTAGTATAATATGAATTTTGGTATATATATATATATATATGATTTTGCAGTGGTGATTGAGAAGCCCAGTAATGGCATCTCTCAACTTCAGAATATTGAATCTGGGTTCAATTTCTTGACATGCTTAGGAATGGACAGTCAAATTACGATTCGGTTGGTTTTCTATACAACTCTAACCTAATCCAAATAAACACTTAGGAATTGTGTTTAGGGAATCACTGATTTAATTTTTTCTCTTTTTGTACAATCGTCAATATTAACTATCTCATCCTATATATTGTATTGCAGCATCTCACGGAATGATGGAGGATGACTTAGATGGTAATCACCATGACGATTTAGGATTCATGATGCAACCCGACACTCCTTATCTTCCACCACCCAGCATATTGTCTGAAGCTCCGCCAAGCGTGATGCAAGTATGTTTTTTAGTCATTTAATTCTATAAAAAGTATAATCATTTAATTATACTTTTTAATGATCATAATTGGTATGGCATGATGATTTTCGTTGTACCATAGAGCATTTTTAACAAATTTTTACAGGTGTTTGTGATTTCGGTTGTGTAAGACAACTTAACAAATTGGTGACAGAGCCACCTTTTCATTAATTCCAAGTTTGCATAGCATCTCGAATTCCTATACGAAGAGGTTGTCGGATGCGAATTGAACTTGGGAGGGATAAATGAAGTTACTTGAGTATAAGACCGCTTCTTTGTGACGACGCCACTGTTCACAGGAATCAACGAAGCAGCTATCGGAATTGACACCGGCTGACAAATCCACAAGCCTAACCGGTAAATGGATACCTTGAGATACCTAGACATTTTGAGTGTATGTTAACACCCATTCACTAAACGAGAATTCAGTGAAAGTTCAGCTATGTTACTGTGCACTCGGTCTCTGTTGACATCTAGTCCAGGATGCATCGCGTGGAGGACAAACTTTGTAAGCATTAGCATCTCTTCTAAAAAAACTCTTGTCTAAAGAATTACTGACGTGATCTTTTAATTATAATTATTTCTCAAGGTCGACATGTTGGCTCTGGAACGTGAGTTGGCGGCTGCTGACAAGGAGATTGAACACGAAATGATGTACAAGAGCCATGCAGGTCAGCTACCTTCGAATTTGGCAAGTAAGGAAGCCATGGAAGGTTTGGCCGGTTTGACAACCGACGAATCATTGGAAGAAAGGCGATTGGAGAAGCGTTCGAAGATTTTGTTGCGTGTCTTGTACTCTCACCAACAGCAACACGGATGGGACGATCCGTTGTCTTTGCAAAGCTTGTGTCATAGCAATACAAAAAAACAGGTATGATTTGTTGGCTGGGGTTGTTTGAATGTGTAGTGTGAACAAGAGTGGGACAACTGTTTTCAGATTTTTGTTTTATAACAAGGCACACGAGGATGACAGTTGGATGTTTAAAGTTGTTTTTTTGGAATTCTAAGGATTGAAATTTAATTTCCAATAACGATAATAATCATGTTTGCACATACCTCCATGTGATGCATTCTGGGTGTGGATTAGAGACTGAATCAACAATGATATAATCGGGATCACACATTGGTAGATGGGTGTATGCATATAACGCTTAGATTACTTAAGTGATACCATGTGTTCGAACACTTTGCCAATTTTTTGTTTGATCCTCTATGAGACATTCATTTCAATTAAATTTTTCCGAATAATTTTTAGCCAAGTTTTCTGTAATTTACCAGCCTTTCTTTTACCATTTTCAATTGTCCATTCCAAAACCGTTTTCGCTGATCTTTCAGGTGGTAAACGTAGAATTTGACCCTGTTATGTTCTTTATCTAATCGGAGATTGAGCCTTGTTTTGGCTTTCACTTAACCTTGTTATCTGGGTCGTGCTATTACTTCTTTGTTTGTGTTTACCAGAATGGCGTCCTCTTATTGTTTTTGTAGCAATATTGATTTTTACAGAGACCAGGTTGCTAACCTTGCGCTCAGACCCTCATCATTTATCCAGGCTTGGTCCAATCGAGAATGTGTTTTTTAATTCGATTAGATAAGCGACGTTTTATCCGATCAATTCACCACAATTACCGCAACTGCAAGTAAACTGATAAATGTAATGTGACGTGGGAAATGTTTAAGCTAGTTTAATATTGGACAAAGGGAGACCTTTGATGGTGTATAACATTCTTAGCTGGGTCAATTGGAAGGTCCTTTTTATTGTTGTTTTGAGAAAGTTCATAGTGTCATTTACTTTGAGTGGCAATTGTAGATAAACCGTTTTATTTTAATCTGTGTTTGTATCCGGTGTTTTGGGTAGCTTGGACTAGTATTCGATGAAGTATTAACTTTAGGGCCCCCATTTAGTGCCGATGGTGGGACCCAGTTTTGAATCTATCGCTAAAGTGTTTTATTTTACTTTTTATATTTTTAGGCTGCTTCCAAATTCTATACAATTTTGTTACTTCGCAAGCAAGGTGCTGTCAACTTACAGCAAGATGCGGCCTATTCGGATATTTTGCTATCGAGGGGATCTAATTTCAACCGTTTGATTGATGCATGAGAATATTTTTTTACTGTTGTCTCTCTTTTTCTATATATATTGATGTGTGGACATTTGACTAATACACAATCCGTGTCTACGTGTTTTCTGTAACCCTTAATGTACATTGCATATATATATATATATATATATATATATATATATATATATATATATATATATATATATATATATATATATCTAACAATAATAATATGTATATTTGATGGGTTTTATATTTTTTCCATGTCTTATGTAATTTACAACTAATTAAATATTTTTGATGCAATTTTTTATTCTAGGTGTACAATAAATTACTTTTTGAAAAAATTTCGTATTCTGTGACTTAGTTGCGCGCTGTCACTTTTAGCAGCATATATGTCGCTGTTTAGGGTATTGTGTACTTTTATACTTGTCACTTAGGTCTACTGTTTGTATGTAGCATGTCTACGTGTTGCTTGTGTGAAATTCTTTTCAAACATTTTTATATGTAAACTGCGTAAGTCTTTGTACAATCTCACCTTATGGAAATTTGAAAAATGTGCGTAGGTGGTAGAAACTGGGTGGATATGGGTTCGAGTCTCACCATCGACATTACATTGCATTTAGACAGTAGATGGGCTAAAATCAAAAACTTTACTTCATTCAGTTCCCACCTAACAGTCTGGATACCGGTGTTATTGAAAGTATTCTTAGTTTGCTAAAGCGTAACAATAACCATACAGAAATCGAGGATTTATATGATTGCATTCGCTTTCTTCTTCAATATGAGATGAAACAAAAATAAATCAATATTCCAAACCGCTCGGTGGTTACAAAGAAAGGCAATCATATCGATTAGCAAACATGTAGGCAGATAATGATTTGGTAACAAAAAATAACACGATTCGTTTTTAATCAATATCTGCGGTTACATAACGTCAATAATTTAAATATATTTTCGATATTGCATCAGTTGATATTTTATATAATTTTTCTTACAATATATATATATATATTATTTAAAAACCTTTTACTATAAAAAATAAACATGGGGCAACAAAACAAAAATAAGAGCAAAAACAACAATAACTAAGTCCCGTAATTCAAAGAGAATATGAGATAACAAAATGTTTTCATGTATTTGAACATTATACCAAACAGTTTGCTTGATCCCATGAAACATTCATTCCAATTAGATCTTTCCGAATAGTTCTTAGTCAAGTTTTCTGTGGTCTAGCAACCTTCCAGAACCGTTCATGTTGGTTTTTCGGGCGGTAAACGTAGAATTTGACCAAGTAATTTTCTTTGATGTCATGTAGTGAATGAGAGTCAATTATTTTCATGATTTCATCATTTGAAATGTGATCGCGCCAGGTAATCTGTAAAATAATTCTAAGACACCAGCGATGAATTCATCTATTATCTTATCAATTTTGGCCGTTCGCTTCCACGTTTCACTCCCATATATTGCCGTAGGAATGATTATACAAACAAGGTTTTGTTTTCAGGCGAATAGAAAAATATGACCATATTCATTTGAGTCTATAGAAGACTGACATTGCCTTTCCAAGTCTGGCTTTAACATAATTTTGGTTTTTCCGTCTTTACCAATAATCCTTCCCAGATATGAAAGGAATCAACAGTATCAATATTTTGTCCACCAATTTTGATGGGCAAACAATTGGTTGATTTATTACACAGCACTTTTGTCTTTGAACAATTAATCCCTAAGCCAATACAAAAACTGATATCACTGAGACGTGTTGTCATATTTTGCATCATTTTTGGAAGTTCAGTGAGTAGACCAATATAATCTGAAAAATCCAAACTTATTAATCTCCCATGGTTCCATATGATACCATAAGACAAGTTATTCATGCATCGAGTCATAATGAAATCAATTACCAGAAGAAACAAAAACGGTGACAAAATACGTTTTTGACGTACTCCCGGGACAATTTCAAACATAGCAGTATGACCACTTTTTCTTCGAACACAACAACTTCAATTTTGGTATAACGAACGCATAATATTTACATATTTTAACGACATTCCGTAAAACTTAGCGATTTTCTATATATATTCTCGATAAACACTGTCAAAAGCTTTCATAAAATCAATAAAATTGATTGTAAGTGCTTGATGAAATTCTTGACTTTGCTCAATAATGTTACGGAGGGTGAGTATTTGTCCTTTCCGAAAAGATACTTGTTGATCTCGAAGATGTTTATCTATCACATTATGTAATCGCATTAAAATTACTATACAAAACACCTTACCAGAAACAGAAAATAAGATTATTTAAAGCCTATTATTGGAATTGTTCAGACTTCCTTCTTGGGAAGAGTAACAATTACTCATTGCCGCCAATCATTTGGAACTTTTTCATTATGCAATACAACATTAAATGAATAAGCACGCTCACGTGCTACATCACCTCGATGTTTGAGCACCTCTGCAGTTATCTCATCACATCCTTTTGCATTATTGTTTTTCAACCGAAATGTCATCAATACATATTTCCAGTTATTAAATCACATAAATATCCAAATATATGAGGGTATTTGGCATGGGCTGATTAAGTACTTCTTTAAAATGCTTTACCCATCTAGATAATTGCTCATCATCTATATATATATATATATTTCTAAGTTAATATAAATCTACTGTTACATATTTAGCATAATTTTAAATTCTTAATAATTATTTGTACAAAAAAATTAATTAATTATTTTGAATTTAATTATTTTTGAATTTTCAACACTAATTGTATGTAATGTATAATAGTTAGTAATAATCTGCATATGACAAATTTTACCTTCTCAAGTTTACTTAATGATTTTCTTTTGTAATTTACTTCTATTTTTTATTTATTTATTTTTCATTGATACTTGATACCTTGAACAGAGTATTGAAAGGAGTTTTTCTCCTATTTAACTCTTGTACAAACCTGAAACCTGAAACCTGAATTTATTTATAATTTATTTAAAAAAAATTTTTTTTTAATAATAACATAAAATAATTAAATTTAAAAAATAATATTAAAATATATTATTTATGTTTGTGTATCATTTGTGCAATTTTTAATTGCCTATTTGATATTCCAGAAATGCCATTTGTATGTGTCGTGCTTGATCATTCGTTATTTTTTTACTCTTTAACCCACGATTATCACACTGCTTTGCGTGTGATACTTTATTTTATTACATTTTGAAAACTTTCGATCTATCAATGAAAGTTTCCCAGATAACGATTTGTGGCCGTCGCGGTTGTAGTAAGTCCGTAAAGAAGACTGGTATGCTTTGTTCTAGGTGCAACACCTGGTTTCCATAAACTGTGTACCGGTCTCTCAGTGTATTTACAACGAATTGGCAACTAATGAGGTGGATTTTAATTGCATAAATTGTATTTGGAAATCTAACCCTTCCCTCGTCGCCCACCCCATGTTATCCCAAGCCTGACCGTAAAACTGACACAAGCTCGACCTCATAATGAATCTCTTAATGAAGTTAAACTCAGTAACACTAATATCAGCGAATCTATCAAAGATTTATCCGAGTCTCAATCTACCTACAGGTTCAATCCAACAAGCACTCAAATGAAATCTCCCAACTCAAAGTCTCAATTGCGGCCCTCCCATCCGCTCTTAAAATGATCTCTCCTCTCCAGTCACCAAGGCTGCTCTCAGAATTTCACAGGAGGAGAATTTTATCCGCAGCTAAACAATTTACTGCCGATAAAGAAGGGAAAATAATCTAATAATTAGGGGAATTCCCGATACTGCGACCAATTTGAAAAGATTGTTCAAGAGATTATTAAGACATTTTTAATACATTGATTTTAAGGCCACGCGCATGTCTTGTAAAGAAACTTCCTTTCCCCTATAATCGTCTCCTTCAAATCCTCGACATTGCTTCTGAAATTCTTAGTAGTTGGACGGATGTTAAATCTCGTTTCCCGGATATCCGGGTGCATACAAATCATGCCAGTATTGATAGGACCAATAAACCTCTATTGTTGCCTAGATCCATTTGTCAGAAACTATCAGCTATTCTCTTGGTCTGCCTTCAACAACTCCATTGACTTCAGATGAATGCCCAGGTTTTCATCCTTGGAGCTGAGTCCATTTTCTCCATCAGATAAAGAATAGGGCCATTCTTCCACAATACCTCCCCCCTAAAATATATTATACCAATGCTTTGATCTTTATAATAAACTCAGTGAGTTAAGTCTATTAGCTCTGACTGCTAGCCGCATTTAATTGGCATTACCGAAACCTGGCTATCGGAAAGATGTTCTAATAATGAATTGCTAATCCAAGGCTATGGCATCATCCGGTCAGTTCAAGCGATCTAGATGTGGTGGCTGTCTTTTTTATATTCACGATAGCCTAACCTATACCTTCACCTCTCATAAACCTCTACTAATCTAGGCTTTGATCTCCTCTCTATCTCTATTTTCTCTCATCTGGCGACCACGCTAGATTTTCTATCCTTTATAGACCCCTTCCCTCTCTGAAACTCAAGTTATGCTTTATTGCAAGAACTCCAGACGGTTTACAACTCCTCCCATAAGTTCCAAGTGTTGATGGGCGATTTTAATGCCCCTACCATCACCAAGGTGCTGTCCAGTCAGGGTAACCCCTTTGACTCTAACTTTCTACTCTAATTCTACATTGAAAATACCCTTTTCAAAGTTTCCTCTACCACTAGGCATAGAACGGGCTGTAGCTTTTCCTGCTTAGACTTAGTTCTCTCCAATTTCTCTCATGTAATTGACTACGTCTCCTCTGCCTCCATTAGGTAAGAGTGATCATCAATCTTATTTTAAAGTCCTATCTCCCTAATTCAGCCCACATCGCCAACCCTCGTTCAGCGCCTTCCCGGTTCAGTAATGCTAACTTTGAAAGTTTAGGAACTATTTTAAAGGTTTTAATTGGGTTTATTCCTCTTCCGACGAGGTAGACAATTTTTGCGAATATTTCTCCAACACCATCAAGTCGGAGCTGACTTTTTGTCCCCCTCAGAGCGCCTTCCCGACCGTCGAATAAGATCCCGCAACGTTTCATTAGACTCGATGTAAACTCCGTAATCGCGAGTTCTATAGAGTGAAATCAACCAACCTCCCTGTTTTTATTATCAATACCTCAGTTTACGTAATAAATGCTTCTTGCAGCCTTTCCCGGCTTAAACATCATGATTAATAGCATCCTTAATAAAGCTAAGACAGATAAAAGTTTATATTCAAATTCATTAAGAATAAACGAGGGAACCCAAATTCTCTTCCACAACTTAAGGATTCACAGATCTCTTCCTTTGCCTGAAGTCTGTAACACCTTCAGCCAATACTCGATAAAGTCTTCAATACGGATTTCGTTGGTAACCCTACCACCAGTCCCTCTCTTTTATCCGGTTCTCCCCTCATCACCCCAGGGTGTCCGCAATCTCCTTCTCAAGTAAAATCTTCCTCTAGAGGCTCAGATGAAATATGCCCGAGAGTCCTCAGAATGTACTGCTGAGACAGCTCCTGCTCTTACGTATTTGTTTAACCTCTCCCTAAAACAGGCAAAGGTCCCTTCAGTTTGGAAATTAGCTTACATAAGGCCGATCCTCAAAGCTGGATGTAGATTTAAGGCTGAGAGCTAGGAGGGAGACCTATATTAGCATCTTGTCTATACGGTAAAATTATGGAAAAAATAATTAAATCTCACCTGATAAATTTTATAGTCAATAATAACCTCATTAACCCACAGCCTAAAGCATGGATTTATGCCTTCTAAATCCTGCCTCACTAATCTACTAAGATTTACCAATAGTATCATAAAATGTAGGTATTCTCACTCGATTGATGTCATCTACTTTGACTTCTGCAAAGCATTTGATAAAGTACCCACTCAGCATTATTGAATAAATTGAGAGCAGATTCTTCCCCATCACTGGGTTAATTTAATCAAGGGATCTAGGGGTTACATTTAATCAATCCCTAGACTTTCAACGCATCACAGAATATCAGCCTCCAAAGGTTCCAACTCACCACGTTCTTTAAACGTAATCTTGAGAACGTCCCGGTGAGTTGTACACAGTTACTCTACCAACTTTACATTAGACCCCACTTAGAATATTGTATCCAAGTTACACATCCCCCTACCTAAAAGCGGATATTAAGATTTTAGATAAAGTACAGCGTAGGTTCACAAAGCCTCTGGAGGCAGCTCAAGAACGTTAGCTATACAAGCCGATTAAAATCTCTCAAACTCTTTCCATTGCAAGATAGGAGGCTCCAGGGCGATCTCATTTTGGTTTATAAATTATTAAAGTCAGATGGTGCCGAACTCCCTTTTATACTCGCGAACGATTCTCGAAGGGGGCACCCTTTTAAGTTATCAAACTTTAGGTAAAAGATCCGGTTACGTTTAAACCATTTCTTGTATAGGGTTATTTCCGCGTGGAATCTTTTACCTAGCCATGTTGTTTCAGCTCCTTCCATCGACTCCTTTAAATCAGCATATGATAGCTATTTTCTCCATGAATATATTTAATTTCATAATTCTGTTTTTTACAGCTTTATTATATTTATATATAATCTTTGAGATTTATTTGCCGATATTTGATATTTTGAACCGAGTACAAAAAGGAGTTTCCTCCTACATAATTCGTGATTTTACCTGATTACCTGATCTGACCTGATTACTTGATACCTTGACAGAGTATTGAAAAGTTTTCTCCTATTTAACTCTTGTACAAACCTGAAACCTGAAACCTGAATTTATTTATAATTTATTTAAAAAAATTTTTAATAATAACATAAAATAATTAAATTTAAAAATAATATTAAAATATATTATTTAAATGCTTCGTAATTAAGGTTACCTTTTTACTTAAATTGAATTCCCATTTATTATTATGTTTAATTACTTTTTTTATAACATTTTATTTTTTAACATTACTTAAATATAATAATTTGACAGAATGCTTTATTTTTTTAAATCTAAATCATAACAATACGTGCAAAGACTACCTTAGTGAAATATCAAATTACATTCAAATTATTGTTGGATGCTTATCCGTGAGAGTTGCTCCACCTTCATACTGTGGTTACTGTATCAATGAATTATGGCAATTAAAAAAAATATTAGATAACCGTTCTTTTGTTAATGCTGACAATAAACCTTGTATAGACATTATACTTGAATCATCTAGTGTAATTTTTATAATAGTATTTATTTTAAAAATTTATTGTTTATATATTTTGTTAATTAATTATTTTAAGTATTATTATATGCAATAAAAATATATACAAATGTATATTTTTATATTTTTAATTTGTATTATTATTTGAAAGTGCTTTTAGTTATTAATTAAATGTTGTTTTAATTTTATTTATAAATACAACCAGTTTCTTGCAATAAATTATATATGCATATATATATATATTTAATAAGTGGAGTTATTTTCAATTAAGATACGTGCTTGTTGTTAATTGTGTGTTATTTTTTAACATTTTTATCAGGAAGCTTTAAATGCAGTTGAATTCGTATCGGACGTCTGGAATCAGTCATATTGTTCTTTTTGTTTGAATTCTACTTTATTCTCTTCACAATCTACACAGAAATACATGTGGTCCAATTGGCCTGAATATACTTTTTCTGAAATGAAAACAATAGACCCAAATTATCCTTACAATTTTAATGTTTATGAAAAAAGAGTGCAGACATATTTTAAAAAATTAACAGTTTTTTTGGATTGTACTGGAAATATTTTGAACAAATCGAGTAATTTAGTTCTTGACATTTTTTATTCTTTAAATACCAGTATTTTTAATAGTAGTTCAAGTGTTTGCAGTAGTTGTTTAACACAGTATCTGGATTTTATAGATTTTTATAATGAAGAAATAGTACGTTTTAATCTAGATGCTAATGATGTTTTTTTTACTTATTTAAAATTTAACCCAAACCATCGATTTGCGGTGTGTATTGATGTACAGTATGCGTTAAATCGTACTCAATGGGCTTGGCATAATATGTTTAAATGTCATGATAATGAAAATTCTTTAATATTTGCATATTTTCCACTACTTCTGTGTCTTTCTATAATTACTGCATTCTATTTTATTAATTTTACTTTTTGTCAAAGTCCTGTGGAAAGACTAGTTTATCAGCCAAATCGTGTTGAACCTCGGATTTACAGCACAACTAAAAAAGTAACAGAAGTTTACCAAAAGTTGGATAATTTTACTACGAATGAAATGGATTTAATAATTTCGGATGAATAAATATATTAAATATAATGTTTTGTTTGAGTTTTGAACAAGCTTAAACATTTGTTTATATTAAATGATTCAAAAAAAATTAATTGTGGATTTAATTTTTATTTAACATTTGTGATATTTTTATGAATTTATTAATTACTTTAACAAAATGTGAGTTAGAATACACTTTTATTTATTTATTAAACAGTAAGTGAGGATAAATATTAAGAAACATTTTTTATAGAAGTTAATAATAAATAATAATTGTTATTTTATGTGCTGATTTGTTTTTATTTTATTTTATTATTTAAAAAGTACGCTGTTAAATTACCTTTTTACTAAATAAATAACTAAAAAACATATATATATGTTTTATAATTTTAATTCAAAATTATTGGATAATTTCAATATTTTTTAATTTATAGAAATAAAACAAATTATGTTTACCAAACAATTGATTTATTGTTATTACATTTTAGATATTTAAATAGTGACGTAATGGTTTACTTATTTTATGTTTGCTACTTTGAATGTTTTACTAGAAACATATTTTAGCAGTGGGCATTTTAGCAAAGCCGAACGTGGACCCGCATTTTAGTGCCGGCGGTTGTTGCATGTTCTCTTAGTGTTATTATGCACGTTATGATCATGCTATTTATTTCGTTTACCTTTTAATTGTAGAGTTTGGTGTTTAATCATACTGTTTGTTTACTTTTATTTTTCTTTTTAAAAGCGACTTAATAAATTTTACATTACATAACAAAAATAATTTTACATTAACATATATACTTTATAAAAACTTTATAACTAGTTTTTGAATAATTACCATACTATTAAAACCTTTTTGTTAACTAAGTGTCTTAAGTACGTTTTAACTTATCATTTTTAATGATTGATAAGTATTATCGGTTTTACTTGTTAAAAATGGTTTTGTAATGTTTGCTATTTAACATAATTTAATAAAACATGTACAGTTTTATTTGTACAATTATGTTTTTATATAACATACAAAGCTGTACAATTAAGTTATATATTAGAAAACTAGCAAACTTAACACTTCAATGAAGTATTCTGAATGTAGAAATATAACAATCCGAAATCTTAATAATACATTAAACACTTTGCTTTTGTATGCACTCTGTTTTGTAAACAGTTAAAAAGATTTGTATTAATGTAATCCACACTGCAAATTTTAAATCCTCCTAGTTTGGATCAGAAATGATTCAATCTAGTCAGTCTCAAGCCTGGATAAAGGAGGAGGGTTTGAGCGCTTGGTTAGCAAACTGGCTTCTGTAAAAAATTTATACTGCTACCGAAACTATGAGAGGATATCATTCCGGCAAAGAAGTGATCGCACGTATCTGGATGACAGAGTTACACAGATGTCAGGGTTGAGTAAAAGCCGAAAGGAAGATCAATCTTTGATTTGCAGAATCTTCAATATCAACGAGACTTTATTATTGTTGTTTGACTGTAATTGTTATCTTATTGCCCCATACTTATTTTTAGAGCAAAAGAGTTTTGTATTATATATATATATATATATATATATATATATATAATAGAAATAAGAATAATTAGTTTAAACACCTTATATATTGCTATTAATGTTTATTGTTTAAATATTTTATTATTGCTTGAATGTTGTATTATGTATTTGCAAACCACTATAATTATAAAAATTTAAACACTACTGCTCTTTTAGATAAATAAAAGCAAATTTGTTATATTGTTTTAATGTTAAACCCCATATCTACTAATTATATTTTTAAGTGATCAAAATATGGGACGTTCCTTTATCTAATTAAATATTTACATACAATTTTTTATTTTACAAATTTTTACGAAAGTTTGATTAATTATTTGTAGGTTTAGAACATCCTTTTGTTTTGTTTACAACTGGATATATAATCTAACACTTATTTTAATTTTTTCCTTTGTAGCATGAATAATTTCTAAATAGTAAAATATAAATACAATATCGAATTTTTATTGTTAAGCCTTTTAAATTTGCTTTAGTACAATTAGTGGCATAGACATTAATTACGCTGAGTATTTTAGATGTAAATGTTAAATATTTATTGAGAAAAAATATTAAATTTAACGGGTTTTTAATTTATAGAGTTGATACTAATACAAAATGGTAAATTACTAACTTCTAATTGCTATGAATTGAGGGTATAGCTAAAGCCGACACAATGTAAATATTATTTTGTATTACACTCCACTATTATCTTCAGAAAATACATTAATACTCTACTTCGTATTATTGTTTTCAATAAAAATTTTAAAGTTTCTGTAATTCTAAAACCTATTTTATTTATTATTATTATATAAAAACACCTTTCCTTTAAAAAATAAACATGGGGCAATAAGACAACAATTAGAGCAAGAAACAACAACGACAATTAAGTCTCGAAATTCAAAGAGAACATGAGATAACAAAATCTTTTCATGTATTTGAACATTATGTCAAACAGTTTGCATGATCCCATGAAACATTCATTCCAATTAGATCTTTCCGAATAGTTCTTAGTCAAGTTTTCTGTGGTCTAGCAACCTTTCTTTTACCATTTACAATTGTCCATTCCAGAACCGTTTATGTTGGTTTTTCGAGCGGTAAACGTAGAATTTGACCAAGTAATTTTCTTTGATGTCATGTAGTGAATGAGAGTCAGTTCTTTTCATGATCTCATCATTTGAAATGTGATCGCGCCAGGTAATCTGTAAAATAATTCTAAGACACCAGCGATGAATTCATCTATTATCTTATCAATTTTGGCCGTTCGCTTCCACGTTTCACTCCCATATATTGCCGTAGGAATGATTATACAAACAAGGTTTTGTTTTCAGGCGAATAGAAAAATATGACCATATTCATTTGAGTCTATAGAAGACTGACATTGCCTTTCCAAGTCTGGCTTTAACATCAATTTTGGTTTTTCCGTCTTTACCAATAATCCTTCCCAGATATGAAAGGAATCAACAGTATCAATATTTTGTCCACCAATTTTGATGGGCAAACAATTGGTTGATTTATTATACAGCACTTTTGTTCTTGAACAATTAATCCCTAAGCCAATACAAAAACTGATATCACTGAGACGTGTTGTCATATTTTGCATCATTTTTGGAAGTTCAGTGAGTGGACCAATATAATCTGAAAAATCCAAACTTATTAATCTCCCATGGTTCCATATGATACCATAAAACAAGTTATTCATGCATCGAGTCATAATGAAATCAATTACCAGAAGAAACAAAAACGGTGACAAAATACGTTTTTGATGTACTCCCGTGACAATTTCAAACATAGCAGTATGACCACTTTTTCTTCGAACACAACAACTTCAATTTTGGTATAACGAACGCATGATATTTACATATTTCAACGGTATTCCATAAAACTTAACGATTTTCCATATAGATTCTCGATAAACACTGTCAAAAGCTTTCATAAAATCAATAAAATTGATTGTAAGTGATTGATAAAATTCTTGACTTTGCTCAATAATGTTACGGAGGGTGAGTATTTGTTCAATACAGCTCCGTCCTTTCCGAAAACCTACTTGTTTTTCTTGAAGATGTTTATTTATCACATTATTTAATCGCATTAAAATTACTATACAAAACACCTTACCAGAAACAGACAATAAAATTATTCCAAGCCAATTATTGGAATCGTTCAGATGTCCTTCTTGGGAAGAGTAACAATTACTCATTGCCGCCAATCATTTGGAACTTTTTTATTATGCAATATAACATTAAATGAATAAGCACGCTCACGTGCTACATCACCTCGATGTTTGAGCACCTCTGCAGTTATCTCATCACATCCTTTTGCATTATTGTTTTTCAACCGAAATGTCATCAATACATATTTCCAGTTATTGAATCACATAAATATCCAAATATATGAGGGTATTTGGCATGGGCTGATTAAGTACTTCTTTAAAATGCTTTACCCATCTAGATAATTGCTCACCATCTGTTAGAAGTAAACGACCATCTTTTCCTTTGATTGAAATATCGGTGTTCTTTCTAACTCCCAATAGTTGTTTTACAATTTTATACAGAGTTTTTGAGTCATATTTTGCGGCAGCTTTGTTCAACCTGTTGATCTAAAGTTTTATACTTATCATTAAATATTTTCCAGATAACTGAATTGTTTGATTGATTTTTTTCTAATGGTTATAAATGTTGATACTACAGTCATTGTGGAATGAGTGTTGCCAACACATTTGTTGCTCACAGAAATATACACAAGGCACGTGGGTTTCTCGCGACGGAAAAACAGTAAAGGAGATTGACTACATTTGTATTAGCACAAAATGACGATCTTCTTTGTAAGATGTGCGTACATATCACAATCTTCTTGTTGGAAAATTTCCTTCAAAATTAAAGACAATAGAAACCACAATATAATTACTTTCATTTCCGTGTGAGAAACGTAAGCATTAAAATATTTCAAACCAATTCAAGTTCATTAAATTAAGAATTTTTTTATACCTCAGTTATCTGTGTTGTGTTTTCAATATAAGGTAATGACCGAAAATAGTTTAAAATGAAAACAGTGATAAAAATTTTAAGTAAACTTTTGCAAGATGTTTTACTAAAAAGTTAAATGTAATATATATGGAAGATTACAATATTCCTTGTTCTAAGAAATATAGGATGATGGATAACATTTATCATACTTCTTTTTGGACGTTAATAAATTTAGTGAG
The DNA here is from genome assembly GCA_025895645.1 of Cardicola forsteri. Lineage (NCBI taxonomy): Eukaryota > Metazoa > Platyhelminthes > Trematoda > Strigeidida > Aporocotylidae > Cardicola > Cardicola forsteri. The sequence goes on along the minus strand of JAKXYG010000912.1, from coordinate 153,474 downwards.
TTAACTATATAGGTTGGTATTCTGTTTCACACTAAGATGATTTTATGAAAAGTAAGATAAAATTTAAGCTTACAATTAGTTCTAGGTTTAAAACGTTTAAGGTAATAACGTTAAAACGACCTAATAAGTGTCATGTTAAACAATTCAGTTTTGGAAATATAAAAAAGTTTAAATAGCAATATGAGGTTACTTTGTAGTCACCTCTCCTTTAAAAAATATGAATTTAGACTGATGAAATCCATTGTTTCTTTGTAGAGTGTAGTTTTCCAACAACAATATTGTGATCAGAACCAACATCTTCACCGCGATGTACACGTACATCTTGCAATAAAGATCGCCATTTCGTGCTAATACAAATGTAGTCAATCTCCTTTACCGTTTTTCCGTCGGAAGAAACCCACACTGTCTTGTGTGAGCAAAAAATGTGTTACCAACACTCATTCTACAATGACTGTTTAGCGTCAAAAATCTATAACCATTATCATTTATGCTATCAGCATATCCATGTGGTCCAATATTTGGAAAGTACCAAGATCTGTCTTTGATTAATTTCGTATTAAAATCACCGATCGGTATTTTGGTGTCTCTTCTTGGCACATCATTCAAAAAACTTTGTAATTGATTATAGATTATATCTTTTTAGATTTTCTCAGTAGCCTCAGTAGAGAAATAGACTTGCACAATTGTTACTTTTTCAAATCCGGTGTTGAATCTAGCTGAAATAATACGGTCGCTCACAGGCTTCCATCTAATTATAGCTTTAGCAGCATTTTTACTCAACATAATACCAACTCCATAAACATAATGTTTTTCATGTTCATTATATACAGTTAATGTATCTCCACTCTTGAAATAACCTTGGCCTTTCCATGGCATTTCTCTAATGCCCAAAATATCTAGGTTGTACTTTTTCATTTCTCGAAGGACTTGCTCAAACTGTCCTGTATGAAAAGGCGTGTACACATTCTATGTCCCAACACTGGTTAATCGAAAATCGAGCTTCTTTTTGGCTTTCAGTCAACTCTGTCATCCAGATACGTGCGATTACATCTTTGCCGTTGTTTGCCGGGATGACGACCTTTTGATTGTTTCCGTACCAGTATAGATTTTTTACAGAAGCCAGGTTGCTAACCTTGCGCTCAAACCCTCCTCCATTATCTAGGTTTAGAACTGGTTAGACTGAATCATTTTTGGTCTAAACTATAAAAATATTATTTAAACATAAAATTCAAAACAAAATATTTATTACACATTTTTCAACTAATTATAATAAATTAAATTCTTTTACAATGCGACTTATGTTTGAAAAGAACTTTGTACCTTATTTTGTTATACTAGAGGTGTGTGTGTGTAAGATTAATTAAGAATTGATTAATTTATATTGTTCATAAGTGCTATATATATAAAGATAGATAAACGGTTTTTTACAATCCTTGTTAATAACGTAAAGTTGACAAAATGTAGAATAAAATACATGTATTTGTTATTTCAAACATAATCAATTTAAAATCTGTAGCAAAGTAAAATATATTATTATTGTTAATTTTAATTATTAATTAATACATTAGCTAATATTCTCCTATATTAATAATTTTTAAACGTAATAAGGTTAAATAATATTTTAGTAAATATAATATATGTATATATGCATATATATATATATATATATATATATATATATATATATAAAATTAATAATAAGTATAGAACTGATAATAAGTATAGAACTTTAGATCAACAGGTTGAACAAAGCTGCCGCAAAAATACGGATGCAAAGAAGCAGATAAGGCAGCAGCAAAATATGACTCCAAAACTCTGTATAAAATTGTAAAACAACTATTGGGAGTTAGAAAGAACACCGATATTTTAATCAAAGGAAAAGATGGTCGTTTACTTCTAACAGATGGTGAGCAATTATCTAGATGGGTAAAGCATTTTAAAGAAGTACTTAATCAGCCCATGCCAAATACCCTCATATATTTGGATATTTATGTGATTTAATAACTGGAAATATGTATTGATGACATTTCGGTTGAAAAACAATAATGCAAAAGGATGTGATGAGATAACTGCAGAGGTGTTCAAACATCGAGGTGATGTAGCACGTGAGCGTGCTTATTCATTTAATGTTGTATTGCATAATGAAAAAGTTCCAAATGATTGGCGGCAATGAGTAATTGTTACTCTTCCCAAGAAGGACATCTGAACGATTCCAATAATTGGCTTGGAATAATTTTATTGTCTGTTTCTGGTAAGGTGTTTTGTATAGTAATCTTAATTCAATTAAATAATGTGATAGATAAATATCTTCGAGATCAACAAGTATGTTTTCGGAAAGGACAAATACTCACCCTCCGTAACATTATTGAGCAAAGTCAAGAATTTTATCAATCACTTACAATCAATTTTATTGATTTTATGGAAGCTTTTGACAGTGTTCATCGAGAATCTATGTGAAAAATCGTTAAGTTCTATGGAATACCGTTGAAATATGTAAATATCATGCGTTCGTTATACCAAAATTGAAGTTGTTGTGTTCGAAGAAAAAGTGGTCATACTGCTATGTTTGAAATTGTCACGGGAGTACGTCAAAAACGTATTTTGTCACCGTTTTTGTTTCTTCTGGTAATTGATTTCATTTTGACTCGATGCATGAATAACTTGTCTTATGGTATCATATGGAACCATGGGAGATAAATAAGTTTGGATTTTTCAGATTATATTGGTCTACTCACTGAACTTCCAAAAATGATGCAAAATATGACAACACGTCTCAGTGATATCAGTTTTTGTATTGGCTTAGGGATTAATTGTTCAAAGACAAAAGTGCTGTGTAATAAATCAACCAATTGTTTGCCCATCAAAATTGGTGGACAAAATATTGATACTGTTGATTCCTTTCATATCTGGGAAGGATCATTGGTAAAGACGGAAAAACCAAAATTAATGTTAAAGCCAGACTTGGAAAGGCAATGTCAGTCTTCTATAGATTCAAATGAATATGGTCATATTCTGCTATTTGCTTGTTTGTATAATCATTCCTACGGCAATATATGGGAGTGAAACGTGGAAGCGAACGGCCAAAATTGATAAGATAATAGATGAATTCATCGCTGGTGTCTTAGAATTATTTTACAGATTACCTGGCGCGATCACATTTCAAATGATGAAATCATGAAAAGAATTGACTCTCATTCACTACATGACATCAAAGAAAATTACTTGGTCAAATTCTACGTTTACCGCCCGAAAAACCAACATAAACGGTTCTGGAATGGATAATGGTAAATGGTAAAAGAAAGGTTGCTAGACCACAGAAAACTTGACTAAGAACTATTCGGAAAGATCTAATTGGAATGAATGTTTCATGGGATCAAGCTAACTGTTTGGCGTAATGTTCAAATACATGAAAACATTTTGTTATCTCATGTTCTCTTTGAATTTCGAGACTTAATTGTCGTTGTTGTTTCTTGCTCTAATTGTTGTCTTATTGCCCCATGTTTATTTTTTTAAAGTACAAGATTTTGCAATAAATAATAATAATAATAATAATGATTATGATGGTGATAATAGTAATAAGAAAAAAAAGAATAGTAATATTATTATTAATAATAATAATAATAATAATAATAATAATAATAATAATAATAATAATAATAATAATAATAGTAATACAACCTCGATGTACTTATCAAGGATAAGTTACCTTTAACTGTAAAATGCATTTTAATTATTGAAATTATTATTATTACTAATGATTTAATTTCAATTTTTAATATATAAAATAAAAGTATTTATTATTAAACAATTAAACTGGAGATCGACGGTACGGAAAATTGACTCTTTATGGAAAAACGTTGGGGTTGCTGGGTAGTTTTCTGCCTACAGGTTTAACGGCAAAAAATCTCAAATTATAATTTACTCGTTTGTCGTCATACATAAAACAACCTTGTTCTGTACCTACCTCAACACAAAATAAGATGGTGTTTTTTTGCCAAGATTTACAAACCTACAAGGATAATAATTTTAATATTTTTTATAAATCTTTAAAATTGTAACAATAAAGTTTAACAAGATATATATATATATATATTGTTTGATAAAAGCTTTAATATGTAACACTTTTGAATTTGTAACTTGTGCTGGCGTATTGATTAATGAACGTTATTCTGTTTGCATATTTTTTTAGTTAAATAAAACGGGATACAAGATTGTACAGTGATCAGTTAGAGTTGTATCAATTGTTTACTTAAATCTTTACAAAAAATTGCAACCAAACACCAATAAAAATAAAATATTGTAAATCAAATTGTATACTGGTAACATTTTAAAATAATGCAAATATTTAATAGATAACACTGGTTATTAACTCGTTTACATTTAACATAATTGATATCTAATTAAATGCACTACTAAATACAAATCATGTGTATTTCTTTATTTATTAAAATATTTTAAATTTGTTAGCATTAATTTAACAAAATATATTAAAAATTAATACTATTAAATTATAATACTTATTAAATTGATTATTTGGTACATATTCCTACAACACAAAACAAATAAAAAACATTTTTTTATCATATTTTTGTTTTAAATATTTTTAATAACATTAATTTACTCTATAAAAAATAATTTCAAGAAGTAAGCAAAATTTTATATAATTAATTATAAATAGCAATAACAGTTAAGTTAAGTACTTATTGTTTGATTTTTTATTTAAAAAATAATCCAATGATGTTTTTATGTTTGTAAACTTTTAAATGCGAATATTAACATTTTTGTTTGAATGCGTCAAGGGTTTATATTGGTGGAAACGACTATATGAACAACCGTTTCTATGCGTTGAACGCTTCCGTCCAGCATAGCCATTCTTCGTTTTTATTTTAATTTTTAGTTTTTTCCTTAGTTTTGATCCTGTAACTTTGGCAATAAATATATCTCATTCTGTCTTTGCGTTCTTATTCGTTACTTTGCGTAAGCAATAAATATGTTAAAGATTGGGGGAAAAGCTTATTTGGCACTGAAACAAGCAACCTTTGCCAACAAACAATGCTGTTTGTTTTTTAAAGCGCCCCCATCGCGTCAATTAGTGAAACCGGCCACGTATCCCTTTTTTGGAGTCAGTTTTGCTAAAATGTGCATTTTTATTGCATATAATGTCGTGTGTTTAAACCCACAGATTAAAAAAGTTTTAAATTTTTAATTACCACAATGATTAAACATAAATTATTAGATTTTAGTTTGTAAATTTTATTAAAATCCACATAATGTATAATTATTTATTGTACAATTTTAAATATTTTAAAAATAATAGTAAAAAAACCAAATATAAAATAATTATTTAAATATTTAACAACGGGTTTTTAAGGGATTATATGTATTTAGAAATGTTATATTAGTATTGTCAGATTCACCTGTATAATAAATTTACTAAGTTTTTAAGTCAACCAGGAGCACTGTACAGCTGTTTCATCCTTATTTGGAATTATTAGCAGCGCATACCTTTCAAGTTTTACACACACATTAACTTGAACCTACGCCCTATCTGGTGTCAGGCCAGCACCTTAAACCACTGAGCCACGGGTGGATAATCTCTGACCTGTAAATTTATTATTTATAGTGAATTTGATTAATTCTAATTGCCCAGTGTCTTCAAATGCTGCTACGTTACTACCGGTTTAGCAAATGAGAGAACCCTTTTACTAAGACTTTACCATATACATAGGTCTTTGCATACCGCCATGTTTAATAGCCTATATAGTACGGTTCGGTTATATTTAACAATGGGTTTTTAAGAAATTATATGTTTTTAGAAATGTTATATTAGGATTGTCAGATTTACTTAAAAAGTATGCGCTGCTAATTCAGGGTTTTTCACGAGTTGAGTAAGCCAAAACGCCTTTTAGTACTCAGTTTTCAAATTGTCTCAAATTTTCAAGGGGGAAAATGAAATGAATGGTGAGGTAAAGGGGGATTAGTCATAGGAAAAATATTTAAAATCAAGATAAAATCAAGGTAGACAATGGAAGTTAACAATTATAGAAAACGAGCAAAAATTATAAATATACAAAAATAATACTAAAACAAGTTACGTATTACACTGCAAAACACTGCAATAATTTTCAAAAAAGAAGAAAAGAGAAAAAGATGAATAACGCTCCAATAGACGTGTAGCGTGACGCGCGCCTCACCTCGCGAGAAAAAGATTTCAAATAAAGATGAAACAGCTGTACAATGCTCCTGGTTGACTTGAAAACCTAGTAAATTTATTATACAAGTGTATCTGACAATACTAACATAACATTTCTAAAAAAATTATTTAAATAATTAAAAAACTAAAATAATACTTTACAAAATTATTTTTAAACTATTACGCATTTATTAGAAATAAAAAACAAAGCCCACGATTAATTTCTATGTAAATTATTATTCTAAAAACATAATACTAGTAAATGGTTCAAACCAAAAAAAGCTAAATTTTAATTAAATTCGGGCAATTTAGATCCTAGTCTAGATTCCAATATCTACGGAGAATGCGGCCACTAGTTTAGTTTCATTAACAACCACTTGTTACAAATGTTTTTTTATTAAATATTTAAGCAGTAAAAATAAAATAATGAAAAATAAAATAATTATAAACTTAATTATAAAAATGTGAATAAGTCTACCAGTTTTACACATTTAGACCATTAATAATGTATAAAAATAAAAAACTAAACAAAATTAAAAATAAAAATAATAGTCATTAACAAATTTAATGTATTAATAAAAACAGTGTAATAAGTAAATAATTTTAAAATATTTTTATAAAATCTAGATAATATATACTTTTTTTAAAATGTTTTTTGTTCAGGTATTCAGGTATATATACGAGTTATGTAGGAGGAAACTCCTTTTGGTACTCGGTTCAAAATATCAAATATCGACAAAAATAAATTTCGAAAATATTATGTACATAAATATAATAAAATATATTTTTATATATAAACAGGAATATAAAATTTAAATATAATCATGGAGAAAATAATTATCGTACGCCGATTTGAAGGAGTTGATGGACGAAGCTGAAACACCGTGGTTCGGTAAATGACTCCACATGGATATGACCCTATACGATAATACATGTAAATGCATTTTGCCTTTTATTTATATTACTTTTTTAATATTGTTTAAGTTTATATAAACTGTATCTTTAAAGGTTTACATTATCACAAAATAACTGTTATACACAGATTTTATGATGATGTAAAAATGAATTTATTTAGTGCTTAATAAACTACTTATTTAAATTTACTTGCTTTATATATTTAAAGTTAACATAAAAAGTGACTTGTAGTTTAATGGGTAAGATATCGGTCAGTACAATGTGGGTTTTAATTTTTGCATTTGCTATTACAAAAATCTACATAAGTACGGCAATTGGTTCCATTAAAATTTATTTTGGATTTAGAATAATAAAAATTCACATTAGTTACCAATTCAAACTAATTAACGGTTTTTTGTACATCCTAATAATAGTTGTGGTTGCAATACAACGAAACCGTAAAAAAAAGCTTTTTATTCCAAATGATAAAATGCTTTATTAGACATCCTATGTCCAACAAAATAACCAAACACAATCAGTGGCAACAGTTAATAAAATGTGTGTTTCACATCAACCTAACAGTTTTATCTATATTAAGCGTATGTTTATAATAAACGTGAGTTAAAGTCTATTTGAGACTTAAAGTGTATGCATTACTGTTAATTTTAAACAAATATACAACTGTACAGTGATCCATTTAATTATCTTAAACTTTCCTTCTGCTTTTCTGGAGATTATTACAGTGCTTCTACCTTGTAATACTAAATGTTTTATTATTATTATTTGTTTTTAAATTTTTTACTTACCTTTAATAAATATTGATTTCGTTTATTTTATTGTTTTCCTGTTACAGGTTACAGGTTAATACACGAGTGGATTAGGAGAAATCTCCTTATGGTCCTCGGTTCAAAAATATCAATATCAATCAATTAAAAATATAAGATAAAGCAATGAAAATGAAATATGAATTACCTTAATTTCTGAATTTTTGTCTTGTTCCTCTTTACCTCATCTTCCATTGTCCATTTCCAATTCTTTAAAGGCTAGATATTACAACGCAAGTTATTAAGACATTTTTGACCTAACGAAACTTTTTAAAAGTTTATAGACAGCTTAAACATGTAAATTATTTAGCCCGTTTACAGTCCCTTGGGGTTTTTCTCATTACGAGATAGAACACGTAGATCACCCCTTCGTCCTTGTAAATGACTCTGGCAGAGGAAATCTCTTTAAGTTAAGTAATCCTAGAGCGAAATCTCGTCTGCGCTTACACCACTTTTAATATAGGGTTATCTCGGCGTGGAATAATTTACCAACTCAGATTGTTTTAACATCGTTTTTGGGTTTATTCAAATCGGCCTATAATAAGTATTACCTTAATAATTTTATTTAATTAATTAATCTATTTATTATTTACCTTTTTAAAAATTTTATAATTTTCTGATATTTCATAACATTGAACCAAGGACCAAAAGAAGTTTTCTTATACATGACTCGTAAAAAAACCTTAAACCTGAAATTGTAAAGATGAAATAAAATCTAAAATATTTATAAAACATGTTTTATAACAATATTTAACAAATATGTAAAAAATGTTTAATGTTTTTTATTTTTTAACAAACATTTATTTAATGTTTTAAGTTTAAAAAAAAAAAATAATTACATTTTTTTATAAAAATTTTGTTTGTCTTTCTCAATAAAGTTTATTATACTAACCTAATTTCTGTATGCATTCGAAGGTTTAAATTCTTAAGTTATTCTTAAGTTATACTATACATATGTATAATTATGTCATTAATTATTTTTATAATTATTTTATTTATTAAACAATAAACTATTATACTTTTTATTATGTTAATCAATTAAGATTTACTATAATTTCAATATGGATTTTCACTTATATATCAATAGATTCGTCATTATTATTAATAAAAAGGTGGTAGTTAATTTTTTATTATAATGTTTTTTTACTTTTAAATATTGTGAAAATATTTTTTAAAGCATTTTGAAGAGTAAACTTGGTGTTTAAATGCTCTTAGTTTATTTATAGTTATATTAGGAGTAATGAAAATACTATTTTTTTTATCAATGCATTTAATATTAGCAAGCATTTTAAAAACATTCTGTGTAAGTTTTAGGTTTTAAATATATTAATTTTTGTACAATGTCGATTGTACATAAAACAGTTTTATTGTATTATTTGGAAAAAAACATAAACGTTTTCTAATTTATTTTAATTTTTTTGTTATTGGTTGAAAATTATTGAATTACTATATGTAAGTATTTTAATTTTTTAAAGTTTTAAGTTAAATCAATTATACTTAAGAATTTTTTAATTAACAGGTTTATGTATTTATATCGAATGATCTTCACTTTACACACGAAATTGCGTATTCCCTCAATATTTTATCAAGTAACTTCAAATAATTGAATTTTTTTCAGAATTGTCGATATTTGGGATTATTTAATAAAAGAGAAGATGTCTATGTACTCAGTGTAGCTAGAACTCCAATTGGATCTTTTCAAAAAGGTTTAGCTTCTTGTGCTGCTACTGAGTTAGGTGGAGTGGCTATTAAAGCTGCAGTAGAAAAAGCTATGATTAATCCTGAAAGAGTTGAAGAATGTTTTATGGGATTAGTAAGTATTACTTTTTTTTTCTAATTGTAATATTAATTATATTTTAAAATTTTTAAAATGATAATAGTTAATTTTATTATTAGGTTGTGTCTGCTAACGTGAAGCAAGCTCCTGCCAAACAAGCTGCATTGTATGGTGGATTATCAAAATCTACACCTTGTACTACTATTAACAAAGTTTGTGCTAGTGGTATGAAATCCATAATGCTGGCAAGTCAAACAATTGCTTTGGGGCAACAAGTGAGAAATGTTTTTACTATATGTATATATATAATAGGAAAAAATGTAATTTCTACATTGACAAAGATTTAATTGTTATTTTTACGTTTTTTTAAATTAAATATAATTTTTAATGTTGATAAGTTATTTTTAATTTATATTAATTTGTGTGAAACAAACTTAGTTTTTTTCAACATAAAAGTTGGTGTTTAAGTTATGACTAAGTTTAGAACATATATATAAATATTGTTGCTTTTATTTATTTGGTTTTTTTATATTACTAGTAGTTTTTTATATGAAAAATAATCATGACCTGAATTACTTTTTAAAATTATATTTTTTTATTCAAAAATAACTGTTTAGATAAAGTTATATGTAAAAGAAGTATAATTATTTATTTTTGGATGGTGTTTAAGTTAGAATTTATAAGAATTTTAGTATTTATTAGTTAGTTGTTATTGTTTAAAAATTTAACAGAAAACATTTTTTACCAAATGGAAATTTATTGAAACCAAACAAGGGCTATTATTTAGTGTAGATAGTATTACTTAAACCGATACTTACATAATTTAAGTCTTACTTTAGGTACATTTATTTATTTAGGTACTATATTAAAAAAGCTTGTAGTAAATAATTTATTGATTTTTTAAAACTGTTTGTTTTTTGAATATAATTTTTGTTGTTTTGTTTAAAGTCCGTGTTATTCAAGTGTAAAATGATTTTAGAAAACTGATCAGTTTTGATTTTTAATTAGACTTAGATTTTTAAAAATTATTAAGTATAAGTAATTTATTATAATTTAATTTACTATAATTAAAAACGTTGGTTGGGGTAAATAATATTTTATTAATTTAAAAAACCAATATGGTTTTTATGGTGACCTAGATTTGCAGTGTTTTAGTACGGAATTCATTGATTATGGTTTGAACATTTTTGTCATGATTTGTGTTTTCAGATAAACAGAAATGTTTTAAATGTTTTTACTTTTAATGAGTTTTTTAATAAATAATAATTTGAGAACTTTAAATGTTTTTTAGAAGTACTTATGGTTTAGACACTAGATTATTAGTCTACGACAATATGACCGTAGTTTTGAATCCAAACCTTTATACAATTTTAGTAGGGTTAATTGCTCTTTAATTTCATTCTTTTTCTTAGGTTCCATAAAACTGTTTTTGAGCGATTTGGCCTACTTAGAACATCCGTTGTCTAGTCTATGATTATATTTCAAAATAATTTTTATTAATTGTTAAACTTTTCTATTTGTTGTAAGTCTTAAAATCCATTTTTTAATAAATCATAAAATTGATTTGAAATATTTAGCTTCTTAACTTTCTTACATACAAAAGGAAGTAATTTTTGTAGTTTATACTTTTTAAATTTTAAACAATATTTTCACGACAAGGTTTCGATTAGGATCAATGTGCACATACAACTTGATGGCATTTATCCTTTCGTGACTGCTTAACATTAACAACATATTATCATAATCACTTGTGCTGTCAACATAGCATAGCCATATGGTCCAACATTTAAGAACTGTCTAGTTCTGTCGTTGTTTAATTTGGCATTCAAAATCTGGCCAATGTTTTAATGTTGTATCTTAACAAGTTGTTTTAATCTATTTTTGTAATTGACAGTAACAGACATTTTTTGGTTTTTCTTGGTTATCTCAGTAGGATTATAGACTTAAACATTTGCAAATATATAGTTTTTATAACCAAAATGATACGACTTCTTACGGATTCTATCCAATAAGAGCTTTAACAGCATTATTGCTTAATATTTCATTTTCAGAATATAGAATTTACTTATTTCTGATCGTAAAATTTTCTTGATCCGTCTAACGCATTTTTCGAATCTCTAAAATATTTACAAACTATTTATTTGTTAATCAAAAATTAATCCAATTATCCACTTTGAAATTTTTTGGCTTTAAAGAGACCGTATATTAAAGATTGAACGTGTTTCGGGTTTAACTAAACTCTTTAATTAGAATCGTGATTTTATTTCTTCGATATTGCTGTTTTTTATTATTTTCCAAAAATGTGACTAGTAAATTTTCTTTTCAGCCTTTGTATGTAAACCAGACTTGGTAGCAGCTACAATAGAGTTATTTTTAGAATTAAATTACAATAATTTACTTTTTGTAATGAGACGAGGTGACTAAATAATGAGAGAACGAAGATAGTCAAATTTTAAATCTAGTTGTTTGAATAATATTATAGAATCCTAGAATGTTAGTGCTTAAATTTGATATCACATATAATTTAGAAAGTAGTTGGTAATAGTTTCAAAATTCTGTTTAATCAATTTTTTTTTGATAAAACCGGAAGTTGCACTTGCTTGATTTTGAAAATTGTACAAAACTCTTGCAATCCACCTTTAAAGATTAAGTTGCTTACGTGCTTTTACACCGTTGTGGGGTCTATGTTAAACGATACAAATATTGAAGTGAGAAGGAATCCGCTAATTTCTTTTATTTTTTGCTTGTGGTGCAAGCCAAAGTTGACTTTATTGTCATTATTGTATTTTGCTGGCTTTTACAGATAGTCCTGAGTTCAAGCTGCATTTTGGACTACAGCATACGGAGTAAACTTTTGTAAATGGGATAAGATAAATGTGAAGATTGGATAAAAATATAGTAACGTATTTGTTACTATCTGTTTCACTAGATGTAACAAAAAGTAGGTAAATCTAGCCTTTTAAAGATGTTTGTATTTATTTTCATTGTTATTTGGTTTTTACTACTTCAAATGTTTCATAGAAAACACTTTTTATTAAGTGGATTTCTAGTGGAGCCTAACTAGGGTCCACATTTAGTACCTAAATTGGGATTCAAACTTGTGCCCACTTTTTTCGTTTCCAGCTCTCTACCAACTTAACCACCCCGGGGTTTGATTCTACTAGACTAATGAAATGATTATTTTGGTTTACAACAAAAAAATTACATGTGGTGTTTGATTGCAGTCCAGTGTATATGGAAGCGTCGTGATCGAGATTAAAACGAATTCTCGGTTTATTGGTTAAAAGAAGGATATAGATCGTATTTTCTGCCGCTATTTTATTTAAAACAAGAGTGGACAAATGAATGACTTAATGTTGCAGTTATTGGTATTAAAAAAAATTTATGTTTGATAATACTTATTTGTAATGCAAAATCAGAAGTGAATCAAGTTTATTTGAAATGGTTTAGGGGCCCCTTTAAATAAATTTTAAACTTCAGACTGCTATTACTTAATTTTATTTTTAAAGTAGTTTTAAATATTAGGCAGTCAAACGCAAATTTATAATTATTAATTTTGCGACTACTAATAATATTTATATAATAAACACACACACATACACATATATATATATATATATATATATATATATAATAGTAGATAAACAAGTTGCTGTCAAAATCAACGCAGTATGATTCATTCGCTTTTGTGACACTATTATCTTAATAGTATAGGTAAAATATTTTATAAAAGCTAATATTTTATACCAACATCACTATAAAATTCTAATTTAGATCAAAAACAATATTGACATTTAAAAAAATTGTAAAACCAACACAGTTGCTTCAAAATAATTTATATTATAAAATATGTACACATAATAAAAAATAGATAATAAAAGCTATACATTTTTATTATTTTAAGTAATATTCATTGCTTTCCAACATTTTCTCAGTGTTGTAATCTAGGGGTCCCAACATTTTTTAACACAATGTTATGGAATTTAATTCTACATTACATAATTAATTTTTATAATTGAACATTTTTTATTTCTCATACCATTTCCATTATATTTTAAAATTATTTTAAAAATTGCAATTTCATTAAGGTTTGTGTTATCTGGAGGCAATCGTATAAATATAACGTTTATTTTAGTGAGGATTTTGTAATTTATAGGATCAAAAATAAACCTATTTCAAAAAGAATAATCATTGTTATCTTTTTTAACATGGACTAGAGCATTATTTTCGTTAATTATTTAATGCTCCAGAGTATTATGTGAAGGTACAATATTAAATATAAAATGGAATAATTTACCAATTTTAGTGCTACCTCAAACAACTACTATTTCGATCCTATTTTAATAATTTTTTGATATTATTATAGACAAATATTTAAACTTATTATGTGTGAAAGAATATTATAAATATATACAAAAATTAATCAAAATAAAGTGAACCTATAATTAGTTAAGGTAACACTAAAATTGATATTCTAAAGCACTGAACAATTAATGAAAACAATGCTGTAGTTTATATTTCGGAAAATATACATTAATTTTTTATTGTATTACTAAAATTAATGTACTTTAGTCGTATAAACTACAAAATCCTTGACTAAAATAAACGTTACATTTATACAATTGCTTCCAGACAACTCAAACCTTAATATAATTGTAATTTTTTATAATCATTTTAAAATATAATGTAAATGGTTTGAGAAATAAAAATATTCGTTAAAAAAATTAATTATATAGTGCAAAATCAGATTCCACAATATTGGATTAAAATATATAGAGACCACTGCATTAATGCTTTTAAAAAATGTATAGCTTGCATTATCTATTTTTATGTGTACATATTTTATATCAATTATTTTTAGCAACTAATTTGGTTGTTTTTCAATTTTTTTAAATGTCATTATTCTTGTTCTTTATCTAAATTAAAATTTTATTGGTATAAAACATTTTACTTATACTGTTAAGATGATGTTTAACGAATTTTTTAGTACAATTTTGATATGCTTCATATAATTAAACAGTTTTACAAAAGTAAATGAATTAAACTGTATTGGTTTTGACAGCGGCTTGTTTGTCTACGGTAGTAAACACGTTTTACAGCCTAAGTTATAGCTTATTCATCTTTACATAAAACCAACATAATTATTTTTTAACTTCTACTTAAATATTTGTTTTATTCGTAAACACAATTCATTACTGTTTTAGAATGTTGTTTGTGCTGGTGGAATGGAGAGTATGTCGAACACGCCATTTTATTTGCCTCGTAAACCTCTTACGTATGGTGGATTTAATTTACTTGATAGTATTGTAACTGATGGTCTTACTGATTCTCATTACTTAATACATATGGTAAGCTAGATAAATTTGAACTTTATATTTTTAAATATTGTATTGTATATATGAAAGTGAATAAAATAGGGTTGTGCATATAGACAAACAAATCAATATAGCGTGACCTGCGATCAGTCTGTTTATGTAGCCTTTGCAAAACATTTTAAATATTTGGTTTAAACTTTAAAGATATAAATTGATGCACACACTGCCATGTAATTTGTGTATAATACGATAAAATATTATTAGAGTTTACGTTTCAGGTCACATGGTTGGCTTAATAAATTGCATTACAAGTTTTAATTGTATACTGCTTTTCTCGTTAGTGCACATAATAGCACATTCCTATAAATTTTCAGGGAACATGTGCTGAGAAAACGGTTTCTGACTTAAATATTAGTCGCGAGGCTCAAGATTCCTACGCTCAACTGTCCTATGAACGCAGTCGAACATCGGCCGAACGTGGCATTTTTAAATCGGAAATTTCACCAGTCAGAATTGCCGACAAAAAAGCTCCAAATGGCTATGTAGATGTTGTTGAAGACGAAGAATACAAAAAAGTGGATTTCGCACGATTTCCAAAACTTAAGCCGGCGTTTCGACCAATCGAAGAAGGGGGCACAATTACGGCAGCCAATGCAAGCACGTTGAATGACGGTGCTGCGGCTATGATAATGGCTTCTGGCAATTTTTTATCACAAAATCCAAATATTCGACCTTTAGCTCGAATTATTGGTATGAACTATTTATTAATTTATTTTCGCTATTTTGAATGTTTTGACGGGAAACATGTCTTTTCTCAGTGGATATTTTAGCGAAATCTAACTTGGGCCCGCATTTTAGTACCGGTGGCAGGATACGAACCCATACCCACCCAGGTTCAAGTCGAGCGCTGTAGATGTTGTGCCTATATTTGTGTTTTAAATTGAATTAATCAGTGTATAAGTTCATAATAATATAATGAATGTTTACTTGATAATAGTGCTCCAAATGGATTTTTAATTTTACTAAAAACCAGTTAGTGATACTAATTTAACTAAAAATACTTGAATATTATTATAAAATAAGCATTACATAACTGTATGCATAAATTTGAATCACCTGACTTAAAACATTAATTATATCAAATCTTAACATATTTCTCATTCAATATCTAATGTACTACTTTTAAATTATATGAAGATTGGAAATAGTGCAGTTCGGGTAACGTTTTTGAAGCGTAGATGTTAAACGATCGATTTCGATGGCTTGATAAGCGTAACATACGTAGAAGATTAACAAAATTTCTTATATGATAGATGGCATCTTTGTGACGTCGCCACTGATCTCAAAGACTGACATGGCAGCCCGATTTTTGTCAAAGTTATCTCCCTTAGCCCAGTACCTACGTATGGCATATATATACACCTTAAGATAGATTCAAAGTTTCCTGAATGTATGCTCGCACCTACCGCCGAAACAGAAACCCAGTTATATCGCTGTATAATCGGTCCCATTTGTGTTAGTCTAGGTGCGCTTAGTCCAGAATGCGTCACGTGGAGGTAACAGTTATGGAAATCACTGTTATTGGAAATTGAAACTTTACATAAGTAGAGGCTTTACTCAAATCCTCAACATGATTAGCATATCCAACATGAAGGTTGTGTTTATTCAGCACACATGATTAGAGCCAACTAGGAATGAGTCGGAGATGGCTAGCACGTCTATTATTCTTTTAATGCAAAAATTAGTTTGATATAAATCCTCATGTTTATATTTTTAACCGTGAATTGCAATTATGTGGACACTTTCTATTTGTGTAGATTTTGCCGACGCAGCCTTGGATCAAATAGATTTTTCAATTGCTCCTCATTTGGCTATCAATAAATTACTGGCCAAAACTAACCTAAAATTGACTGACATTGCACTTTGGGAAATAAACGAGGCCTTTTCTGCCGTTGTTTTGGCCAATGTTCAATTGCTTGGATTGTCTCTTGATCAAGTCAACATTCATGGCGGAGCTGTTAGTTGTGGTCATCCAATAGGGTTCGTTTAATATGATATTGTGGTGTAACGTTTTTTATAGGTGTTTTTTAAATGGAAACATCCTTAAATTGGCAGGTTGACACACCAAATATCACGCTTATTAAGGGTTGCTAATGTTCCTGAGAATTTGAGCTATGCTCATAAAGTCTCAATTTCCAATGATGATGATATTCCTGCCTGCTGCTTCGCCATGTGGTTCATCCTGGACTATATACTCGTAGGCATTTAGACTAATAACAGCATGGATCGGATTCAGTGGCGTAACTGACTTCCGATACGGTGGGTGGACGTAAACATACACATATACTTAAAAGGCATCTTAAGGTATATTTACGACATATGTAGCTGTTTGGCTAAAGGAAATGACCCTGACAAAATATTAGGCCTCCTCATCAATCTTGGCGAACGTTGGTGCTGTCACAATGATGCCATGTATCAAATAACTAATTTTGTTATTCTTCTACTCTTGTTACACTTATCAAAACATTGAAATCGATCGTTTAATATTCCGTACAAATATAAAAATAATGAATAGGTGACTATGTCACCAACCACAATGAATGACTCTTTCAATCAAAATTACTTGGTGTTGTTCTCCAGACAGATTGTTTGTTTAGGAACTACCAACTGGTACTCTTTTGTCTACGATGCTAATGAACCTGAGGATTTGAGTAATGCTTATAAAGTCTCAATTTCCAATAATGGTGGTATTCCTGACTGTTCGTCCTCCACGTGATGCATCCTGGACTAGGTGCCTATATGCATGCAGACTAATAACAGCAGGGTCCGAGTGCACAGCGGTATAACTGGGCTTCCGCTACGGCGGGTGGATGCGAACATACACCCAGAATACTTAAAAGGTATCAAAAGGTATACGTATACCATATGTAGCCGTTGTGCTAAGGGAGATAACCCTGACAAAAAATCAGGCGGCCTCGTCAATCTTTGCGAACAGTGGCGACGTCACAAGGATGCCGTCTACCAGCCAAGAAACTTTGTTATTCTTCCACGTTTGTTACGCTTATCAAGCCACCGAAATCGATCGTTTATATGTCGTATAAATATGGGAAATAATGAAGAGGTGACCAGATCACCAACCAAAAGGAGGTAATAGGAATGTACCAAGAAGCTGTTACCCAAATAAACAAAACATTTTAATTAGCAATGCAAACATAACCTTAAATAAATAAACTCATGTTATTTAAATAGGTGATTAAACTTTGAATTCACATTAAATTTCAATTAAAATACATCTCAAACAATTCAAACCTAATTTTTCGTTTGCACTTTACAGGATGTCGGGAGCACGTATAACAAATCACCTAATCCTTTCGTTAGAACAAGGTCAAAAAGGAATTGCCGCAATTTGCAACGGTGGTGGAGGTGCATCTGCTATATTAGTGGAACGATTGTAATTTCAAAACCAAATCAACTAAGTGTATTCAATATTTTACTAAAATGATTTCAAGCTATTTTTAAATTATATTTTGTTTATACAGACAAAGCAAAATAAAATCAGTATTTTCTTGTTTCACACCAATAGCTCAATAATTAGTCGTCTGTATCGCTGTGACCGATTGATTAAGATATTAGACTCAAAATCTAACCAGGTTTACCGCACAAGTTCGAATCCTGCCGGTGACGTGCATTTTGGGATACGAACGATCCTGAGGTATTGGGTTAAGAAAGATAATCCTGCCAAAAATATGGTCGCCTTATCATTCTTTGCAATCATTGATGTCATCTGCCAGTCCATAAACTTTATTTTCCTTCGTTTGGTATACCTATCGAGCCATTGAGATCGTTCGTTTAATAAGTACAAATGAATTAGTCTACATCAATGTTCAATTACTTAGTAAAAAGAGCATTATTTATATAAAAGCGTATATCGATCAAAGCGTCTATCTCTTAAAATAATGTACAACACGAATAACAGGATTATATTATTGCACTTTTGAACACACTTAATATAACGAATTTACAAACAGTAATTTATTGTTTTAATAATGAATAAATAAAAAATTCCCTTCCAATATGCGTTGGAATGACGTCGTAATAAACAACCGATAGAAAATTGGTTAGTCATGATTAAAATATAGTTAGTAATAATGAAAGAATTTAAAACGAGTTAAAAAAATAAGTTCTAATTAACACCTTGAAGCTGATTAATCACATCATCAATTATTGGTTCTTGTGGTATATTAGTAAATTCAGTACTTTTCATCTTGTCCACTTTACATAATAAATCTCGCCATCCAGTAGGAAAACCAACACTATCTTGGTTCGGAGGACCGGTGGGCTCACGAATATGAATTACACGAGTTTGATTTTCCAAAAGCTCCAAGCCTTTAAATATTAGTGGACGGTGTTCATCAGAAGATCTGACTTGAAGAAAAGTCTTTTTTAATCTAATATATATATATATATATATATATATATATATATATATATATATATCAAATACCACAATTATTACTAATAATAAAGAAAACATCAAAACTTACTTATTTTTTTCTTTGGCTATTTTTTTACAACCATCACCTATATCAAATTGAAAAAATAATAAAAATAGTTAACTATATACTATACTATTACTATGATGATTAATAAAAATAGTAATAGAACTCACTCAAAATTTTGACATACGCTTGACTCCATTTGGAACTTATCAGTGGAATAGCATTTTTCGCTGCCGTCACATCTTTAAACTCAATAACTGCACATAATTTTGTACCAAGTTGGGGGTGAAGCATTTGGGATCGTTTGAGGTCTGATTGAACTTTCTTCCCAGGCCAACACAAACGTATCAAAACAGGAGTATCGTTGTCCTAAAAAAACCACACCAAATAATAAGTACACTATATTTTTTCCAAAACAAGCTGTAATCGTATTATAATAAACCATCATATACTTTAGAAACACTATCGGATGCTAATAATCCTAAGGATTTGAGTGATACTTGTAATATTCCTGAGTGCTCCAAATCCGTACAGTTCATCCTGGACTAGGTGCCTGTAGGTATCTAGACTAATAGCAGCGGGGACCGAATGTACATCGGTATAATTGGATTCTGCTTCGGTGGATAGTGCAAGTATTCAACCAGGGTACTTAAAATGTATCTTGAGGTATATGTATATTATATGTCAACCTTGAGCTAAGTGAGATGACCGTTGCAAAAATTAGGCAGCCTTGTCAATGTTTGCGAACAGAAACCAAGAAACCGTTATTATTTTACTTGTTATACTCATTCATCATCTATCGAAATAGGTCGTCTAATATGCTGTACAAATAATTTAATTTTATGTTTGCTACTTTGAGTGTTTTACGAGAAACATCTTTCAGCAGTGGACATTTTAGCGAAGCCGAACGTGGGCCGGTGATGGGATTCGAACCCATGCCCACCGAGATCCGAATTCGAGCGCTGTATCGCTAGACCATAGAAATAATGGTGATTGTCACCAACCAAAATGAATGAAATACACTATTCACAATCAGTTGTGATTTATTGGTACAACACTGCACTCGAAAGTAGAGATTACATAAAATACGAGCGCTTTCAGTTACTAATGGTCATTGGCATCGCAATCATAAGATTAATAGCTTATGAAAAACTTACAGTAAAGTGAACCAATTACTAACAAACTAGACGTAATAAAACAAGCCATTATCAACCATACACCAAATAATTTATATTTTAGTTGGTGATCTGGTCACCTCACTATTTCCCATATCTATACGGCACATAAATGATCGACTTCGATGGCTTGATAAGAGTAACAAATGCGAAAAAATAACGAAGTTTCTTGGCTAGCAGATGGTATCCTTGTGACATCGCCACTGTTCGCAAAGATTGACGAAGCCGCCTGATTTTTTGTCAGAGTTATCCCCATTAGCCCAACAGCTACACATGGTACACGTATACTTTTAGATACATCTTAAGTATCTTAAGTGTATGATCGCAACCACCCGCCGTACCAGAGTCCTAGTTATACTGCTATGCACTTGGATTCCGCTGTCATTAGTCTAGATGCCTAGAGACACTTAGTCCGGAATGCATCACGTGGAGGACGAACAGTCAGGAATATAACCTTTATTGGAAATTGAGACTTTAAAAGCATTACTCAGAATCATTAGCATACCATACACCAGATAAGAGTTGTGTATAACATGTGCAACAGCAGTTCCAAAATATCCTATTTAAACAAAAAGACAATTGAAGTAGTTTACCAAAAAAACCGAGTAGATCAATAACATTCTGGTTCGAAGCATTCATAAAATGAACTTTCTTAACCAATAATTAGCATCCTTAAAAAGTATAAATGTTAACATATATTGGCGAAGTCGCTTAATGTTTCTGTTAACCTTCATCCAGTTCACCATTTCCCTACGTTTATTGTGTAAAGTAACTTTGTATATTAAATAGTAAAAAACCTCTTAATGTTTGTCAAATTTGAAACTAATAAATTAATTATAACATCAAAAAGTTAATTAAATTGTTTATACACATTAATCTTTTTCCAATAAATGATCCTATAATAAATATTGTCAGCAAAAAATTGTAACTCATTTCAAGATTCAATGAAATAAAATAAAGTAATTATTTGTTCATAATAGTTTCAAATTAAAACACAATCCTAACCAAATCAAGTTAATCTAACGTATATATAGGCATGTTATATTAAATAAACTTATTAATCTCATTTTAAACTTATTGACAACAATATACTTAAAATTGAAAGTTTCTTTGGACACCCATAAATACGAGTAATTAGAATTTAATGTTAAACTAATGTCACTAAGTTTTAATAATATAAACACTAATACAATAACATTAGCATTGACCTATCAGTTTTAAGATTATTTATCAGAATATTACCTTAAAGACATCGTTAATTGTGTCAATTGAAATTTTCTCATTTACAGGAAAATCAGATATTAACAAAGTACGAAAATAAACAGATTTATCCCACTCAGGTAAAGGGTCACGACGACGCACAAATTTTCCATCTTGAGAAAGTTCAAGTTTACTCGATTCAGATAGTGCTTTGGTAATTTCGGAATGATCTTTGGATAAACATTGCATTTTTGAAAACTTTTCAATTATTTGCAAATCCACCCACCCATCTTTAGAAGATTTTACATGATTCAACAAAAACGGATCCTTTAAAATATTTGCGTTGGAAAAGTAAAATTCACACTGGTTAACAATTTTAGAGTTATTTGTATTCCTAATTTCTGAATCAATTGAGCATATATTTTCTTTATCATCAATTTTATTTAAACCAACAAAACCAGAAACGCCGTCGTGCTTTACTTCCATAGTTGGTACAAAAGACAAACTACCAATCGACAAAACAATCAGCAAACGACCAACCAAAGCCTCAAAACCCCCACTTCTCTGAGATTAGCTAGTCAAACAAAACAAATGTAAAAACATTAAATCAACATAGCTGTAAAATAAAATTATTATTTAAATATTTTTATATATAATATTATTAAATAAACAATATTAAATTATTTAATTAAAAAATTATTTTTTATTTTTCTAAAGAAAAAAATTAGACAAAGTTGAAGTGTAATTAATAATTATATTGTAATTAAAAACTTTTTTGCATATAAAACAAAACAATTATATTGTGTAATTGTATTTTCAATTTTTGAATTTAAAAATTAAATTATTATAAGCTTCAAATGTACTTTGTCATTAAAACACTATATATGTTCCAGTAGTTTATTTCTTATTTTTTAGTATTTAATTTTCGTAAAATTAGATTGCAAACGTTGTTTTTTAAGTCTCCTTTTTTTAACCAAACTTGTTTATTTTCAATTTCTAAATTTTTGTTGATTGTAAGTATCACATTTCTAGACCTCATTACGTAGATACATTTGGACCAACAGTTAAACAATGCTTTTTCTACTCAACTCGTATACACATAAAATTTAATAAATATATTTTTTTTACATATTAAAAACAACAATCACTATATGTTGTTACAATAATTTTAAAAACAACAAATTGTAATAAAATATAATTTATTTAAGTACATTAAACACTTTAAACAAAAATATTTATAAGTTTTTACGTTTTATTGTAAGAACTGCATGTTGATAAACACTCAAAATATCACACGGTTAAACATGTTTCAAAGCTAAAAATCAACATGAAATAAACTTTTATTTACTGATTTTGATACCTCCTCAATAAAAACAGTTTCTTTTCTGATTATTGCATAGTTTTATTACTTCCGTAATATATTATCTGCATATCTGGAATAGTTGTGTTGTTACTTCAATTTTGTGCTAATTTTGCTTCAAAGATGCGGAAAGCATCTAACGCTTGAACAACAACTAGTTTTATGTTATTATCAGAAGATCTGATAAATAGAAATTAATATATTTATTTATCCATCTAAAAAAAAAGTACATTTACAAATAATATTATTAAGTGTTGCAAGTTTGAACGGCAATTTTTATCGGTATGAAAGTCCAAATTAAAAGAGACTATCTTTAAAATGCACTGTGACGAAAATTTTGACATTAAATTTTTATTCCAATACCTACTGCAAGGCTAAAAATGTGATATACAATTAACAAATTAAATAATTTATCTAAAAGGTATACCAAATTGCTAAAGTGTTTTAAGTGTTTTTAAATATTTGTAACATTAACACAATTGTTAATTTATTAAAATATTCATTTTTTATAAATAGCTAAAATTTTACCGGTTTGTAATAATTATTTTAAAAAGCTTTATATACATATGGTTTATCGCTTTAAATTTTAAATGTTAATTAGTATGAAAATAAAACAAAATAAAATTTTACTAAAAAAAAATAAATAATTAGTAAAATATTTAAAATTAAATACTATATTAATTTTTTTAATAATATATATATATATATATATATAAGTTTATATAATTGTTTTTTAAGGTTATTTTCTGGTTTGAAGGTCGGGGTAAGAAATGAATGTTCATTATATATAACATAACATATATAACTTATAAACGTTAAGATTTTTAAGATTATTAATTGTATTTTTTTTATTAATTTAAAGAAATTTTATTAATTTTTTTTCTGGATTGTAAACTGCGTTTTATGCAGCACATTAAGCATGGTGTTATCGTAAGCAAATTTCTAATGATTTTTTGAAAGAGAAGTACAGTGTTTCTGCATCGTAATTAAATTTTTTTGTAGTTTTTAATTCAATCGATTTTTAAGGAGTTTATATAATTATCGAATTCAATACTTGCGGAGCAAATCGCGTCTTGTAACACGTTAAGCAAGGTGTTATTTATCTTTTATTTTCTTATTTTTTGAAGATTATTGCAATGTTTTTGCATTGTAATACGAAACTTATTTTATTATTATTATATTATTTTTGCTCGCTTTTTATAATTGTTAACCGTTTCACTATCTACTTTGATTTTGTGACAAATCTCCCTTTACTTTACTCTCTAGTTTATATTCCCCCTTAAAATTTGATTTATTTCGAGAACCGAGTACTAAAAGGCGTTTTGGTTTACTTAACTCGTGAATAATCTTGAATCCCGAATACTCTAATTAGCAATACTTAGTCATTAGTTGTTTGCTAACATAGATTACAGTAAAAAAAGAAAATAAATTATGATTAGTGTTTATTTAGTTACTTTAAAACATTATTAATTCATTATAATAATACAAACTATAGTATTTAAAAGATAAGTGATTGTAACTTCACTCACGAGGCGCGCGTTACTTTACAAGTTTAATGGACAGTTGTTTATTTTTTACTCCTTGTCTTTTTGAAGATTATTGTAGTATTTTTGCATTGTAATACGAAACTCGTTCTATTATTGTTTTTGTATATTTATTATTTTTGCTCACCTTTTATAATTGTTATCTACCTTGATTTTTGTCTTAATTTCAAATATTTTGTGACAAATCTCTCTTTACTTCATTCTCTATTTCATATTTCCCCTCTGATGACTGGAAAATTTTAAAAACTCGATAGTTAGGTGATTAATAAATTTTTTATAAATTGAATTTTCTACGCATCCCATTTTTTCTCGATTTTTCATTTTAAATTCAAAATTCTTTCTGTTATTAATAACTTCCATTAATTTTTTCTTATCTTAGTTCGATAACGAAGATATAATAGAACCGAGTACTGAGATGTGTTCAGCTTACTGAACTCGTGAACAAATTCGTATAATGCGGGTTGGGTAGGGAAAATTCATATTGCTTCTCTTAAAATAAATTAAAACATTGGAGTTAAATGGGAATGTAGAAGAATGAATGGAATAACATCAAAAACGAATAAAAAATAAAATTAAACAAAATCGCAAAACATATATCGGTTATAAGACAATTAGAAAGTTTTAAGTGTCCATGAGTTGACTTTTGACGGGACGTTATTTTTGGTTGTAATAACCCTGTATGTAAAATTATGTTTATGCGAAGGTGTGAGTGCTTTTTGTTTACGAAGCTTATGCGAATGCTTTCTAGAGGTTTCTAGGCCTTAATAAAATATGGGGAACCGCGATGAGAATCGAATAGTTGATAAACTAAATTAGTCTTATCGGAACATTCTTTTGCACAATGGGAGTAGTTTAATGGGTTTTAGTAGGTCGAAGCATACAAAGTTGTAATGATCTCTTATATCGATTTTAAAAGGATAGATGTAAACTGTCCTTAATATTCAAGGTATGGTCTAATAAACAATATGTAAAATAGGCATAATCAACTAGAGGAAACACTATCTAGATTCTATTTTTAAAAATAAAAAGAGGGAAAAACGTTTGAGCTGTTTTTACATAGTGAAAATAGAGGGACTAAAATTATACTAAAATCTTTAATTGAAATAACTAACAAAATCTGTTGGAAACCAAGGGCGGGGGCGATATAGATTATAGCTGTTGGTTATCCAATGGTGATGTACTTGCATTTGGACTAATGTGAAAAGAGCGCATTTTTGGTGGACCATTTGTAAATGTTTTGCTGCAGCAATTTAGGATTGATATCGATTGAATTACTAACCTAAGATTGTTGATGTATAAAATGAATAGATTGGGATTTAGTACCTGTTCTTGAAAACCTTTAGAGAAAGTCTCATAAGAGAAGAGGACAAATTGAACCCCAGTTTGTCACTGAAATAATGATTTTTTAAAAGAAATCTCTTATTTGATTTAGGTGTGGTCAGCGACATGTAAAAACTTTAACTTACCTAAAAACATTCTGTATGCAACTTTTTTGAAAGCTTTCGAAAAGTCAAAGTATATGGCGTTTACCTAGGGCCTACGATCTAGAATAACATTGAGGCTATTTGTATAAGTTAATCAATTTGAGACAGGATTTTTGTAGCAAAAACCTATATTGCGCAGGGTTTAACAAATAATTATGAACTACAAATTTTAGCAGATATGTTTTAATAATCATTTTCAAAATTTTGATGGTTGCTGTTAGAGGAGAACATACTACTTGGTAAAAATTGAATTTATGAAGGCTAGTTTTCAATTAGGTGAAATTTTTCCGCATTTTAAAGAGATATTGGACATTTGAAAAAGCATAGGGTTTTAAATACCTGCACATTCATTAAGTACTCATATATAGATGTTGTATCAACATGACATTTCAATTTACACAGATGATGTAGAATCGGAAAGGTATTTATTTTTGGATACACAGCTGTTTCTGACGATTTAGATTTCAGCTGAGGATTGTTTGTATATTCCTTTATCTTTAAGCGTACTTCTATGAGAGTGTAGCAAGTTCGAATTGTGAAAATTTATTAAGAACATTTCAACTATTTAATTTTTAACATTTACGCTCACTTAGTCAATTATTCTGAAAAATTATAAGTATTGGGATGCTAATGATTCTGAGGATTTGAGTAATGCTTATAAAGTCTCAATTTCCAATGATGGTGATATTCCTGACTGTTAGTCCTCCACGTGGTGCATCCTGGACTAGGTGCCCCCAGGCATCTAGACTAATAACAGCAGGGTCCGAGTGCACAGCGGTATAACTGGGCTTCCGCTACGGTGGGTGGGTGCGAACATACACCCAGGATACTTAAAGGTATATAAAGGTATACGTATACCATATGTAGCCCTTGGGCTAAGGGAGATAACCCTGACAAAAAATCAGGCGGCCTCGTCAATCTTTGCGAACAGTGGCGACGTCACAAGGATGCCGTCTACCAGCCAAGAAACTTTGTTATTCTTCCACGTTTGTCTACGCTTGCCAAGACATCGAAATCGATCGTTCTACATGTCGTATAAATATGGGAAATAATGAAGAGGTGATCATGTCACCAACCAAAATGAATGATGAATGAATGTTTATGTATTTTATGTTTTTATTTAAATACAGATTTGGAAACTAAAATAACAATTATGTAAAGGATTCAATTCTAATGGATTTTGATATTTTATTCTTTTACTTATGTGCATAATTTACGTACATTTACAACGATTTTGTTTATGCGTTAATAATGAGTTTGGGAAAACGACCTACTTCATTAGTAATTCCATTTCAAGAAAATATATCACTACTTGATCAGTCAACAATAAATTCAAACAAAACTATTAACTTAAAAACTGGATTAACTATATTTAATTCACATATAAATACAGGTATGTGAACTGGAGCACAGTTCAATTTGTTTTATTTTAAGTAATTAAAGTATGTTATGAAAACTTTATCGATTTACGTAATAGTAGGGCTTCATTTATTAATTTTGTTTAATGATATATGATACGCCTTATTGTTGCCTTTGAAGTTCAAAAAAATACTCAAATTTATAGGTTTAAAGGTTAAGATTTTAATGGTATTTATCAGAAAATAATTTACATTTACATTAATCTGTTTTATTTTTTTTCGACATTGAAAACGTTTTGTGAAAGTAAAAGTGGTTTAAATATTACGTGCTTGTTCAGTGTTGTATAAATTTGTGAAGGCTTAGAGTTTCATGTATTTGCTGGATAATATTTAAATTTAAAAAAATGTATTATGTACTTATTAACAATTTTTGTATTTATAATAAATGTTATTTTATCTTAAAATATGAGAATACATATAGAAAAGTTTATTTAATGTATTGAATTACTTGCGAGTAGTTTTGAAATAATTAAAATATTATGCATAAAAATTATTTAGATTGCATCAATACTACGACAACAGCAGTACCAAAATCTTTACATTCGTTTCGTAATTTTTTGTTTTTATCTAATGATGATTCATCGACTATTAAGAAGGATATATTTTTAAACCGTATTTTGAATAAATGTTTGATCCGTTTTGTCGAACGCGGTCACTTAGACAAACGTAGTTGTCAAATTTGTGGACGTATGTGTCGTACATTTCGTTTGAAACCCAAATTGTATGTACCACTAAAAACGCGAATTGTTTGTAAATTAATTGGAGAGCATTTGTGCCGACTTAAATGTCCATTTTTAAAAAAATATAAGCAAATTGGATGTCGGAAAAAGTTGTTATCTCTGCCTCATTTATTCAATTGTATTTGTTTTGTTTGTAGCAAAATGTTGAAAATTTTCTGTAAGTTAATTTCCTTTTAACTGAATTATTTTATGTATAACAATATTTTATTTAAAAAATGGTTTGAGGAAATGCATAGTTTAAAATAGTATTTGTTTTAGTATTATTGCAATATCGATTCGGGTTATTTTAAAATTTTTGAATAAAGTTAGATGCGAGTTTATTTGTAGGGTACTTTTGATATATATATTATATATATATATATATATATTATGGTATATAATTATTTTTTAATGGTGTAGGTATATTAATTATTATTGTTTTAAAAATTGTATTTGTTTGAAAGGCAACAAAGCAATTAATGAAATTATTAGCAAACCAATCAATACAGATGGGTATGGTTTAGTTTGTAAACAAACTGCAATTGATTATTTACATGAAGATGCTCAACTGTACAAGACTTTCAATGTCAAACAACATTTACAATATCGTTTAGATGATTTTCTTGGATCTGTCAAATTTCTCAATTTTTTTACTTTTGGAGATGCGGCAAAGATGGACAACGATTATTGGCTTCCGTTGGTCATTAGCACCCATTCGGGTAATAGTATAATTTTTTGTTTGTGAAGAGATTGCTATTTTATTTTTGAAGGATACATTGTTAACTAAGGAAACGGTAAATGTTTCTGGGGAGGAAATTGCGTGCGAATATAGCATACAGATGTGTGTATATATATGCAGCAACATTTCCCATTTTTGATAGTTGAAGCATTAAATATAGTTTATGTAGAGATCTTAATGTATTACCAAGAATAATTATTTTAAATTGACTATATTTAATGACGCTCTTTTATGTATTTGACACTGATAGTTGGTGAATCATTGGATGCTAAGGAATCTCAGCATTTGAATGAGTCTCAAATTCCAATGATATTCTTAACTGTTCCTCTTCCACGTGGCGAATCCTGGACTAAGTGCTCAGTAGGCATTTCGACTAATAACAAGGACCTAATGCATAGTGGTATAACTTGGCATTTACTCGATTTCTGCTCGGTGAATGAGGTGCTCGTATACACCCAAGATGTTGCCGGCTAGGCTTGTAGATCCGTCGACTGGCGGTAGACCTTAATTCCTCGAAGACGATCGTTTTGTCAATTTCTGTAGACATTGATCTCATCGCAAGGAAGCGCTTTTTTAGCCAAGAAACTTCATTTACCCCCTCATGTTTAAATCACATCCGACAACTTTTTTGTATAAGAATTCGGAATACTACATGAATTTAGAACTAATGAAGAGGTGGCTCGGCTACCAATTTTTGTTGTTTGTTGTTGTCTTTTTAAATAGGAATATACTAAAAGTTTATTTCTTGCAGGTATGTATAATTATTCTTGACTGTAGTTATGTGATTAATTTAATTAATTCATTCCGGCAAACAACAACGTTTCTGGATGGCAAAGTTACCAGATGACAAGGTTGAGTGAAAGCCGAAAGAAGCTCAATCTTCGATTTGCAAAATATTTAATGCCAACGAGACTTTGTTATTGTGGTTGTTGTTTTGCTGTAATTGTTGTCTTATTGCCCCATGCTTATTCTTAAAGCAGAAGGGTTTTGTATAATATAATAATAATAAATTATTTCATTTGGTTTCTATATCTTAAATCTTTGATGGGAAACATTTGTGTGCAAGTGGACATTTATCAAAGCCGAAAGAGTACCCGTATTAAGTGCCAACGGTAAAATTCAGACTCTTACCAACTCAGGTACAAGTCTAACGCTTTAGATATTTCTACCAATTGGAAAATCTTTGAATCTTAATGAGATAAGTTGTCTATGATTGTAATCAATGAGTATAAAGTTTGTTATAATTTGTCAAATTGTATTATTTTCAGAATTAGTGCTTCAGCATAATCCACCCACATCTTTAATCGTTTCTCTGCTCGAAGCGTCTTCTAGTCAACCGCTCAAGGCAAATGTACGAACTATGACTACTCAAGAATCCATTTTCACAGTTACCAAGAAATGTCAGTTATTAGAACAAGTAATAATTTTGTAAATTTACATTGTACTGAAATGAAATATGGCTTAAATTAACTTTTGATGTTCATTTTTCTAATATATAAATAATATTTTTTACAAGAACCAAAATTAACGTGAACTGTGATTGGATAATTTTTTAATATTTTAAATCTATGTAATACACTGTTTAAATTTATTTAATAAGTTGCATGTTATATACAATTACAAAAATAATCACAACATTGGCATACTTACAATCGGGATACGAGCGCTTGTCAATAGATTTCAAATGCTTTATTTTTGTTGCAATTGAACGTACTAAATCTTTTTTAGCAATAGTTTACAATTTTATTAATCATAATTAATTAACTTTTTACACAACGAAAATATTTACAGTATTTGGACGCGCCGCTGTCAATAGATTTCAAACGCTTTATTTTTGTTTTAATTGAACGTAATGAAGTTTTGTTTTAGCAAAGTAATTATGTTGCAAAAGATTACATTTTTATTAATTACAATTAATTAATTTTTTACAGAACGAAAATATTTATTGTTGGATTTGTCTAGTAAATTAACGTCAGTTATAATTGAAATTTATATAAATATTAAATAAACTCAATAAAATAATTATGCAATAATAACTTTTAACAAAACAGTTTGTTTCTTTATTAATAAAAACAATCCTCTGGTTTATATGTTTACATAGATAGCATAGTTTTAATAATACTTTTGATATAAATATATTTTTTATTTATATAAAGCACAAAATTATTGATTAACAAGAAGGTAACATTTATTCAATTGCCTCCATTTATTCATTTTTTTCATTTTGGTTGGTGACATGGTTACCTCTTCATTATTTCCCATATTTATACGACTTCGATGAGTTGCTAAGCGTAACGAAGTTTCTTGGCTGATAGACGGCATCTTTGTGACGTCGCCACTGTTTGCAAAGATTAACGAGGCCGCCTGATTTTTTTATCAGAGTTATCTTCCTTAACCCAACGGCTACATATAGTATACGTATACCTTTAGATACCTTTGAAGTACCTTAGGTATATACCTGCACCCACCCGCTAAAGCGAGAACTCGATTATACAACTGTGCACTCGGACTCTGCTGTTATTAGTCTATATTCTTAGGGACACCTAGTCCAGAATGCACCACGTGGAGGACGAACAGTCAGGAATATCACCATTATTGAAATTTGAAACTTTATAAAGATTACTCATATTCTCAGGATCGCTTGCATTCCTGATAATACAAAACTTAATGTAAATGTTTTTTTTATTAATTTTAAAATATAATGGAAAAGGCTTAATTACATAAACATTTTTAATTAAGAAAATTTATTATGTAATGCAATGTCAAATTCTACAACACTAAGTTAAAAACTAAGGGACCCTTATTTTAAATATCTAAAGAAAATTATGGAAAGCAGTGAATTTTTAAAAAATATTATTAATATATAACTTAATATCTATTTTTATATTTGGATAGATAATTTATAATATAATTTATTTTTAAGCAAGTAATATGCTTTATTTTTACTTTTTTTAATAATATCTAAATTCTTGTTATTCGTCGAAATTAGAATTTTATTGTAATATTGGTAGAAAATGTTCATATATTTTCTTTCATTAAAACTGCCAAAGTAATGTTTAAATAATATTTTAATATAACGTTGATGTGCTTGAAATTATTAGATTTTGGTTGATGATTTGGTCACCTCTTCATTATTTTCCATATTTATACGGCATATAAAACGATCGACTTTGATGACTTGATAAGCGTAACAGACGTAGAAGAATAACAAAGGCTGATAGACAGCATCCTTGTGACGTCGCCACTGTTTGTAAAGATTGACGAGGCCGCCTGAATGTTTGTCAGGGTTATCTGCTTTAGCGAAACCTCTACATATGGCATATGTATGCCTTAACATACCTTTTAAGTATCCTGGATGTATGTTTGCACCCACCCGCCGTAGCGGTAGCTTGTTTATACTGTCGTGCACTCAGACCTTGCGGCTATTAGTCTAGATGTCTGTTTGCACCTAGTCCAAGATGCACCACTTAGAGGACGAACAGTCAGGATTATCATCATTATTGGAAATTGAGAATTTATCAGCATGACTCCAATCGTCAGGATCATTATCATCCCAAAACCAATTAATAATGATGCATTGTGTTTGACACCTACGATACAGCAACTACAGTAGCCAATGAATTGGAATTGATAATTTTTTTTCATGTATTTTTCTTTCTAAAGTACATTATTTTGTATTTTTAAAATAAAAAAATTACACAAAAATTAATTTTGCACCAAAATTTATATATATATATATATATATTGACATAAGTGACTCCTATGTTGACCTACTATGATATTTAAATATATTTAGCACTTGTTACTTATCTTAGACATATCTAACCCTTATTAATAAATACCTTAGATAATACTTTACTAATATATGCAAAAAAATTCTTAATAAAATACACAATAACATTCGTTCTAGCAATAAAGCACAATACCACCATTATGGAAACTTAAAAACAAACACAAATGATTGGTTTTAAAAAATAGTTTTATCTACTAAGAAACATGAATATACAAAATAAAGTTAAGAAGCTTAATAATGTCAGTAATTTAAATGATATCCATGTTTTTGTTCAAATTCTGCCAGCCGCTTTGTCTATAAATCTATGAACGTACCGATATAGTCCTTCGAAATACAATTTTTTACATGATTAATTCATACTGCTACGAAAAACAGAAGGAATATTGACTACATGTGTATTAGCACAAAATGGCGATCTTCTTTGCAATATGCACGTGCAAATCGCGGTGCAGATGTTAGTTCTCATAACGATCTTCTTGTTGGAAAATTCCGTTTAAAATTACTTCCACTTTCATGTGAGAAACTTAAGCTACCAATTATCTCAAAGCATTTTTATGATTTAAAAAAAAAACAGTTCAAAATCTGAAAAGGGTAGAAAGATCTAATGATCAATGGAAATTGTTTCATAAAACAATTATAGACTGGTTAGCAAATGTGCTGGGTAGAAGATGTCGCTCTACAAAGAAACAATGGATTTCATCAGTCTCCTAGAATCTAATTGATCTCAGAAAGAAATCAATCTAACAATTTTGTTACCTGGAAAATATTTGATGATAAGTATAGAACTTTAGATCAACAGGTTGAACAAAGCTGCCGCAAAGATACGAATGGTTGGTTAGAAAGCACATGCAAAGAAGCAGATAAGGCAGCAGCAAAATATGATTCCAAGACTCTATAAAAAATTGTAAAACAACTATCGGGAGTTAGAAAGAACACCGATATTTCAATCAAAGGAAAAGATGGTCGTTTACTTCTACCAGGATGTATTTTATCACCGTTTTTGTTTCTTCTGGTAATTGATTTCATTATGACTCGATCCATAAATAATTTGTCTTATGGTATCATATGGAACCATGGGTGATCAATAGATTTGGAATTTGTAGATGATATTGGTCTATTTAGTGAAACTCCAGAAATGATGCAAAATATAACAACACGTCTCAGGGATTTCAGTTCTCATATTGGCTTACGGATTGATTGTTCAAAGACAAAAGTGTTATGCACTAAATCAAACAATTATTTGCCCATCAAAATTGGTAAATTCCTTTACATATCTGGGAAGCATCATTGGTAAAGACGGATAAACCGAAATTGATGTTAAAGCCAGACTTGGAAAGGCAATGTCAGTCTTCCATAGACTCAAATCAATACATGTATGGTCATATTCTTCCATTCGCCTGAAAACAAAACTTCGTTTGTATACATCAACAATCATTCCTACCGCAATATATGGGAGTGAAACGTGGAAGGGAACAGACAAGATTGATAAGGTAGTGGATGTTTTTTATCGCCGGTATCTTAGAAGTATTCTAAAGATTACCTGGTACGATCACATTTCAAATGATGAGATTATGAGAAGAACTGACTCTCATTCACTACATGATATCATTATAATTAGACAAAGAAAATTACTTGGTTTACCGCCCGAAAGACCAGCAAGAACGGTTTTGTAATGAACAATTGTAAATGGTAAAAGAAAGGTTGGTAGACCACAAAAAACTTGGCTAAAAGCTATTCGGGAAGATCTAATTGAAATGAATATTTCATGGGATCAAGCAAAACCCTTGGCAGAATGTTTAAATAGATGGAAACATTTTGTTGTCTTATGTTATTTTTGAATTATGAGACTCAGTTGTCGTTGTTGTTGTTTGTTGCTGTAATTTTTGTCTTATTTAAAGTAAAAAGGTTTTGTAATAGTATATATATATATATATATATATATATATATATATATATATATATATATATATATATATCTTCTCCGCCTAGAGAAAATTAAATAATTTAATCTAGCCATTCCCAAGCCTGGATATGGGATGAGGGTTTGGCACAAGTTCAGCAACCAGGTCTCTGTAAAAAATCTACATTGTTACAGGAACAATGAGAGGATGTCATTTTGGAAAACAATGGCAGATTAATTATAGCACTATCCAGATAACAAGGTTGAATGAAAACTGTAAAGAAGCTCAGGCTTCAATTTGCAGAATTTTTGATGCCAAAAAGTTAAGAAGTGTAGGAACATAAAATTTGCGCACCCTTTTTCGCAGTAGACAGTTAGAACATGTTTTTTGAGAAATAAAAAGACACGATTTAGATATTTTGGTTACTAGCGAAATGCGATGGAAAGTTTAGGGACATTTAGTGGATATATATCAATCTTATCTCGGCATGAACTCCATCATATTTATGGAATTCGCATTATATTGGATAAAAACATTGCTAAAGCTATGATTGGATGGAAGCCTGTGCGTGACCGCATTAATTTCGTCAGATTTAACGCCAGATTTGAAAAAAATAACAATTGTGCAAGTCTATGACCTCTACTAAAGATGCTGAGGAGAACCCGAAACATGTATTTTACGAGCATTTACGAAATTTGTTGGATGATGTTCCTAAAAGCGACATTAAGATACTGATTGGGGATTTTAATTCTAAATTGAACAGCAACAAATGTAGTATAAATAATAACTTGTCTAAGAACCATTCGGGAAGATCTAATTGAAGTGAATGTCTTATGGCAAAATGTTCAAATACATGGAATCATTTTGTTGCTTCATATTTTTTTAAATCAAAAGGGTTTTATAATAATTATAATAAAGATAAACATAAAGATAACAGACTATATAAACACGAAATTACTTTTTTCTAGCGTAAAATGTTTTGAATTTTAATTAGTACTACCTTTATTTGCACAGTCTATAATATTGTATAAGACAGGTCAGTTTATGTCATTTGACCTCTGTCTAATACAAAGGAGTTCACATTTTCTATATTGATGGTAAAAACATTTATAGAATTGGAAATATATATGAAATAGACGCATCTGGTGTAGAAACTATTTGTCAATGAAATATTTTTCAAATCATTTAAAAGTGGGGTGTTAAAATTAAATAATAAAATATACAAAAAAGTAAGCAAAGAAAATTTGTAACATTTTTGTTATTGCATTTTTTTTAATAGATAAAATTGCTAAATTTAGTTTTAAAATTTGTCTCATTTAACTTTAAACTAAGATTGAACTTACTGTAGTTTACTAATTGAAATATAAGTTATCCTCTATGGTTTTAGAAAAAAGTAAAATTTGACAGCGTGTGTGTATTCTTATTTACAAATTTTGGACTTAACCTTCCCGTATCGTGTGGTGAGGTTATGAGTGTTTTGCAAGAAAATTTGCGCATTTGTCTTGTCTATATAGTTGTAGTACTAACAAGTGCCTAGATTACGATAATGGATTCATACTAACACTAGTTTAAACAGTAATGAATTTATGAAAATTCTTGACAAATTATTCCACCTGTTACTTGAACAACATACTTCGGAGCATTGATAAAAATGTTCAAAATAATGCCCCAGTGTGCACTTCAGACTTGGCAGTGTTTTCTTAAGTATAACCTACTATATAATATATTAAATAAAAATATAAGAAGACGGAGACTGAAGTAAATTCATTTCGTATATTCCAGTCAGTTACAAACATAAAATTTTAGTATAAATAAGTGAATACCTATGCACTTCCTTCATATTCGTCATTTAATGCAAACCAAACATTAAATCGATTTCAAGAATTGTTTTAAAGTGTCGATTACTTCTCAATCTTCGAATCTGTTTATATTGACACATTGAAACCTATTATGTGTGCACAAAAACAGGTCTTCACTACATTAGCTTGGTCGTAATGTTTGTGTTTGTGTATGCTTGTGAATTCTAACAGAGTTATTTTATTTTGATTATATAAGCTTAAAGTACAAAATAACTACGGTTATGAACTTCTGGTAAAGACCCTAATATATGGCAGTTTTCATTACGATTTAATAATAAATAAGGAATTACACGTATAATAACAATCATATTGGTTGTTATTAACAAAAACTGAATACAAAACTGCCAAAA
Source organism: Cardicola forsteri (assembly GCA_025895645.1). Lineage (NCBI taxonomy): Eukaryota > Metazoa > Platyhelminthes > Trematoda > Strigeidida > Aporocotylidae > Cardicola > Cardicola forsteri. The sequence goes on along the minus strand of JAKXYG010000912.1, from coordinate 116,430 downwards.
CATAAATAATAAGAATATAATGTTAAAAATAGTAAAGTTGTACTATTGATAATATTACTTTTATTATTACTTCAACTACTAATTTTCAAAATAATATATTTTGATATCACAATATTTTTCGCTTTAATTTACATTTCAATGAGACAAGAAAAAATTGCAAATATAATTGACACATGTTTGTCAATACTGTACAAATGCACTTATTTTGTGGTTCGTTTAATTTAATAGGCAATAACAGTACTAGTAGTAGTATTAGTTTATTACTACTACTACTAATAATAATAGTAACAGTCGCAGTATTAAAACAGTAGTGACAAATAACAGTAATAAAGCATTTATTGAAAGTTTTATATGTTGGACGTCAAAACAAGATACAGTGTAGGTTAACGTAAAAATGTTATTTTTTGCTTGTATATTATGTTACGGCACAACATAACCTTGTCTCACATTTCGTGGACCTGTATATGTGTGTATTTAGTTTATTCTCGAATTATGCTGGTCGTGCTTTATTCTGGAAAGGTCAATTATGCCAAACATAAAATTTCATTTCAGTAGATATATACAAAAAAGGGGTACAGTTGACATTTAAGTTAGTACAAATTGCTAACATATACGAACCCAAACATTACGACCAAGCTAAGTTCAATGTAGTAACGAACTGTTTGTGTGCACACAAAGTAGGTTTTAATATGTGAATATAAACATATTCGAAACTTGACAAGTAATTAACACTTTAAAGCAATTTTTGAATTCGATTTGATGTTTGGTTGGTAGTGAACGACGTAAAATGGGGGAAGTGTATGAGTGTTCACTTCCGTTTTGACCTCTTATTGATCCAGTTGGGGATTTGTTCTTTAACCTGATTAGCTAAACGACGCATTGTCCGACCAAAATACTTGTCACTACAACTCCAAGTGAACTGATAAATGTAATGTGAGGCAGAAAATGTTGCTTTAGCTGTTTCAATGTTGGGTAAAGGGCAACTTTTGGTAGCATTCAGCATTCTTAGTTGGCCTATTGAGACTGAAGATGAGCCGAATAAGTATAAAACTAATTTTTGTACATTTGATTCTCTACAGTCAAGATTCAAACGTTTTTAATTTTGTTTTGGAGTTTTTAAAATAAAGTGTTACCTATAAAGAACATCATTTATGTACTGGAAAATTGTATTGGTACGTCAATATCACTTGAATTAGTGACATAAAGTTTGTAACTTTTGTTTTACATATTCATGCCGTTGTTTCCGTAGCAGTATAAATTTTTACAGAGGCCAGGTTGCCAACCTTGCGCTCAAACCCTCCTCCTTTATCCAGGCTTGGAACTGACTAGATTGAATTATTTCTGGTCCAAACTAGGCGGAGTTTTATGTATTTTATTTAATAAAATTAATTTTTAAATAAATTTTATTTGTTTTTAAGTTTTAACAAATGATGGTATTATACTTTATTACTAGAATAAATGTATTTAGTTACTTAAATTTTAAAAATAGATTTTAATTGTTAATAATTTTAGACAAATAAAAAATGACTATGATTGTAATTTTAAATAAGCACTTTGCTATACAAAGGTTTTTGAGCAACTACTTTTTTTTACACTTAACCGCATAATTTTTGCACACAGTAACAATTTTTACTACTCATTTTTTGTGTGTAAAAATTGCATTCAATTAAGTTTTTCAATAGGATAACGGTGTGCTTGTGATAACGGTCAATTTCCAAAATTCATGTTAACTGCACTTCGTAAAGCGGTGACAATTGATAGAAAAATTAAATTCCAGTTGCATTAAGAGATTTTGATTAGAACTTGGTTTTCAAATGTGCATATCGTACACAAATATTTGTCAACCTATTAGTAACAAAAAATAATATTGTTGACAGTGTACATTTGTGCTAAATTTACTTTTATCAATCTGTTGAAGAAAATAATTATGATTACATACATGTGCTTTTTAATATTATCTTAATGGAAAATATTTTGGTACTATTTTATACTTGATATGGTACATTTTAATTAAATACCGTAAGTAGTCATTATGTAAGTAAAGCTGAAACAAGGTATGTGTTATCCTAAATTTGTTTAATTATGTTTTTTTTTATAAAATAAAAGCTTTCAAATAATTGATAAGTGCATGCGTTTTGTAGAAATCATCTGATTTTTCTATACCACCCGGAATTACAATTGCACTGACTCGCAATTTTTACGTTCATGTTCATTCAACCAAACTGACCTGTTGTCTCAATCAAGATGCATGGTGTTTTTCTTCTGACGGACTTCGGCTATTAGGTCAACACGAAATTGTAATTTTGGTCAAAAAACGTCCTAATGAAATTATACCGCCTTTGGAAATATTCTATCAGTTTTGGTTAATTTATGAAAGTGTGATAAATAAACAACTTCAAACGATACGTGTCGAATCAAGCAATTTGGGTAAGATAGACGTTTTCGGTTTTGTGGCTCAAGCATTTTGTGTTATTAGGTTTGACGAATGGACTTTGGACACCGGTAAAGCCCAAGTTTTGGTGGGATACAAAGGACTGTAACCTAGGATGGATGAGTTGAGTAGCTGTGACACCATGACACACACTCGACGGCAATAAAATTACGTGGCAAAATTGAAATAGATAGAGCATGTCACTGAGTACCTTTCAGCTATTTTCATTTATACGACATAATCGTTGGAAGATAATGACTTGTCACGGAGTTCTTGCGCTAATCTTAGTTTATTGTCGCGGTTGAGTCAAAGGGCAATGTCAAAATCTGCCTGCTGTCTTGCAGTCGAACTTTGGTTGAGGATTCCGAATCTTTTTTTATATTTGCTACTTAGCATGTTTTAAGCGAAACATCTTTCAGCAGTTGACATTTTAGCGAAGCCGAATGTTGGCCCGCATTTTAGTACCGGTGGTGGGATTCGAATCCATGCCCACCGAGGTCCAAATCAAGCGCTGTACCGCTAGACCAGTTTGACATTATTACTGACGCCCGCATTGAATATGGTTATACATTTTTATACATATATTAAAAAAATGTTTTACGGGAAACGCATCTTTCAACAGTAGACATTTTACAAAAACCAAACGTAAGCCCGTATTAGTGCCGGTGGTGAAAATCGAACCCATGTCCACCCAGGTTCGAGTCGAGCGCTGTACCCCCGTACCACCGTGGCACCGTCACATCTCTTAATATGCAGATCCTATATTATTATAGTGTTTTAGGCCACTCGGTTTGGTTGACCTATAATCTATTTATTTACACTTTACTTTTTGCAATGTTATTGTTATTTCTACTTTCAATTAGTCGACAAACTGTCCAATTGTTGTCCATTCCAATCACACGACTGTTTCTTTGGCCCCAATTCGAACGCTACTCCCGATTGCAACTTGCATTCGTCACAATCGACTACCACCATGAATATTCCCTACGGATTTGTCTTTTTCCATTCCACGCATCAATGTTTGAAAAGTTTGCATTTGCCCAAGTCGCCGTATTTATTTGGCCTTTTAATATTATGGCAAGAAGCTGCATGGGCTTGCCGACTGCCTTCGAGACTGCTGACATGTTTGGGCCAGTCGACACGCTACTATCCAAACCCCCTACTGTCTGACCGCGACCGGAATCCTCTATTTGACTGTTGTGTGGGCCATAGTTTTATTGATCTGTTTGTCGATCTACATCGTGTTCCTTTGGATTATTTTAATTCAATACACAATGAAAATAATAATAATAATAATAACGAATTATTATTTCGTTATAACGGTTTGATGGGACAATTAAATTTGGGAAACAAAGACGTGGCACAAAATGCACAATTAGAAATTTTTGTAAGTTTGGATTGGATGGATGGATAGTCGTTGAATGTTTATCATTGCAAGGTTGATAATATTTATATTTTTCAATTTTTACTACTTAAACACTTTACGGGAAACGCATCCTTTAGCAGTGGATATTTTTACGGAGTCGAACGTGGGTCCGCATGTAGTGCCGGTGGTGGAGATCGAGTGCTGTATCGTTGTACCACACAGCATTGACATTTATCAACAGTGATGATTTTAATCAGTGCAACTCGTAGCAGGGTAGGTATGGGTTCAAGTCTTACTGGCGGTAGTAGAATGCGCTTTCGTTTGGCTAAGGCATTGCCTGCTAAAAATGTCTACTGTCGTTATTATTTAAGCAAGAACAATCTAGTGAACATATGTATTGTATTTTTCGATTTAATGCCAACCCCTACTAGATTCCCCTACGTGCTCACAAGCGCATTGTTCATTTTTTGGACTCCTTGTCTGCCAAACCGGTTGTTTTTGCGTTGGCTGCCGATTGCAATCCGTTTTCCAATTCGCATTTGTGTTGCGTCCAATTTCCTGTCGGTCAGTCGGATTCGGGTAGGAACAGTCGGGATTTACCGGGCACTTATGTGACAAAGGCCATTTCAATGGGAGATGCAACGCCGCGGGTATGTTGAATAATAATAACAATTACAAGTTCACTTTTTTGATTAATTTCTGTACTTAGTTTTATAATATTCTTTAACAGATAATAATAATATCGAAAAATTATTAAAATAGGGTCGAAATAGTAGTTGTTTGACGTAGGACTAAAATTGGTAAATTATTCAATTTTATATTTAAAATTGGATCTTAGCATTATACTCTAGATCTTTGAACAATTAACAAAAACAATGCTTTAGTGTATATTTGAAGAAAAAAACCATAACATTTAAGGAATGTTACAATTTCGATAAAGTAGTTTATCGTAAGTGCGTATATTCTAGTCCAAACTAATTATTATGACTCAATCTAACCAATGGGATGCTAATGATTCTGAGGATTTGAGTAATGCTTATAAAGTCTCAATTTCCAATGATGGTGATATTCCTGACTGTTAGTCCTCCACGTGGTGCATCCTGGACTAGGTGCCCCTAGGCATCTAGACTAATAACAGCAGGGTCCGAGTGCACAGCGGTATAACTGGGCTTCCGCTACCGTGGGTGGGTGCGAACATACACCCAGGATACTTAAAAGGTATCTAAATGTATACATATATCATATGTAGCCCTTGGGCTAAGGGAGATAACCCTGACAAAAAATCAGGCGGCCTCGTCAATCTTTGCGAACAGTGGCGACGTCACAAGGATGCCGTCTACCAGCCTATAAACTTTGTTATTCTTCCACGTTTGTCTACGCTTGTCAAGCCATCGAAATCGATCGTTCTACATGTCGTATAAATATGGGAAATAATGAAGAGGTGATCACGTCACCAACCAAAATGAATGATGAATGAATGAATGAATCTAACCAATCCTAAGCCTGTATAAACGAGGAGGGTTTGAGCGCAAAGTTAGCAACCCGGTCTCTGTAAAAAATGTATATTGTGACAGAAACAATAAGAGGAAGCTATTCCGGCAAACAATGGAAAATAGGTGATTGCACGTATCCAGATGACAAGGTTGAGTGAAAGCCGAAAGGAAGCTCAATTGTTTATGTGCAGAATCTTTGATTAAACTAAGTAAATTACTTGGTTAAATTCGACTTTTATCGCCCGAAAGAGCAGCGAAAACGGCTTTGGAATGGACAATTAGTTATGGCAAAATAAAGATTTGGATAGACCACAGAAAATTTGGCTAGGAAGATCTCATTGAAATGAATGTATTATGGAATTAAACAAAAATGTGGGCAAAAGGTTTCGACACACTGAATCGTTTTGTTGCTCCATGTTCTTTGTAAATTATGGGACTTTGTTCTTTTTGCTGTTACTGTTATTTTGTTGCCCCATGCTTATTTTGAGGCAAAAGGGGTTGTAATTATAATAATGCATTAACATAATGGAAATAATAACGATTTATTGTTTTTTGCTAATTAATTGATTAATTAATTATTTTAATTTAGTATATTTGTCTATGAATCGCTACTACTATTACTACTAGCTGTGTTTATCTATATTCTATTGATTTTTTACAAAATATTTACAAATGTTAATTAATCAACAACAAAAATTTAAAGTGATAAATAACTTTTTACATTCTTTCCAATTATTTCTTTGTTAATACCAACAGTATAATTTACATTATGCAATACACGCGTTGCTTTTATTTTTATCAAAGTTGAAATTTTTGTTTTTCAATAAATGATGTCTTTATGATTTATATTAACTTATTTTCTGTTTTGCTTTTTCAAAAATTGATTGGACAAAGTTATCCAATCGCTAATTGGAAAACGTTTCAGTATCATTCGAACTTTATATGCATAACGAAAACTGAGTTTGTATTTTGTTGTGAATTATTTTCTGATAACCACAGGCTGCGCTACAATGATAATAATAATAATGATAATAATAGGGTTACGATACGATTCTATAAAAGAATTAGTCATTTTTGCGTGTATATTAAGTTTATGGGGTTTCGGAAAATTGGAATTACTACATTTAAGTTGTTTTATCATTAATAATGTAGTAAATAGATTTTAAAATGCCCAATAACGTTAATAATCGTTATTATTATGCAATTTGTAATTCACTCATTGTAGTTAGTGATGTAGTTACCTCTTCATTATTTCTATATTGTTACAACATATTAAACGATCAACTTCAATGGCGTGATAAGCGTTACAAACGTCGAAGAATAACGGAGTATTTTGGCTAGTGAACTCAAGGATTAACGGGGCAGCCTGATTTTTTGTCAGGATTATCTCCCTTAGCCCAACAGCTACATATGGTATACATATTCATTAAGATAGCTTTCAAGTATCCTTGGTGTATTTTTCTACCCACCCACCAAAGCGGAAGCCCAGTTATACCGTTGAGTACTCGGTCTCTGCTGTTATTAGTCTAGATGCCTATGGGCATCTAGTTTAAAATGAATCATGAGAAGGAACAGTCAGGAATATCACTATTATTAGGCATTACTCAAATTCTCAGGATTATTAGCATCCTAATTTTGCAGTGCCGATGATACTTTATATTTCCATTTTGAAAATCATGGAACAACGATTAAGAATACATTTCTATAATATGGGTACGACCTGTCCAAATTAACGCACCATGAATTACCAGTCTTTCTAACATTATTGAATTACAATAGGCACATTTAAATTCCAATCAAACATTCCTCAGATATTACCTTTGCAGCATTAATAAAAAACATACAAGATAAACAATTTCTACTAATGTCATCACTATATATATATATCCTTTAATTGTTTATATGTAAATTATATACATGTACTTTAATTATATATATATATATATATATATATATGTATATATATATATATATATATATATATATATATATATATATATATATAAATTGAAACTTTGATATTAATATTAGTAACTACATAGGCATACATCCACTATTCCTTTGTTTATGAGGACATCGAATGTAAAGTTTGAAATTAAATTCAGGAATTTCTGCTATTTAGACTAACAGTTACGGGTGCTAAAAATAATACCGTTTTTTTTTAAAAAGCAAAACAATAAATTTGTGTATTTGCTCATGCAAGTGTAATTACATCTTTGTTTTTTGTTAACTGATTGGCAATTGTTTCAGATTATTGGCGTCAATTTTGTGGCATTTCTAGCCGATTCGGCTGCATTCAATGTGGTTTTGGTCGAAGACGGCGTTTGTGTCCATTTGCCAAGTCAAGATGTTGCAAACTTGATTTCTTCGCTTAAAGAAAAATCGGATTTTTATTTATCCATTAATCGGTTACATAATAATCATAATAATGGTGATAATGATGGTGGTGGCGGTAATTCAATTTCTGTAAATAATTCCAATGCCCAAAACTTTGTATCGAACGACGAGATAAGTCATGTGAATTCTGTTCGAATCAGGTGGTTTGACAAGTTACATTCGCTTTCGTCAGTACACACAAACGATTTTCAAATTGACTTGGATTCTCATTATCAAGTAAATATATATATATATATGCTTTGAAAATTATTAGTATTTATCGACCAGATAAATGTATTATTTAAATTTTCTTTATTTATGTTAACACTAATTTTGAGATAAAAAATATTATACGTTTGTTTAAATTTGTTATTAAATAATTATTGCTAAATTGTAATTAATGAAAATTCGCCTGTTAAAATATCTTAACATTTAGATATTACATAAAGCCACTATTTTAGTTATGAATTTTTTTAAATTTGTGTAATTAATAAGTTTTTACGTGTTTAAATATTTACCTTGTTCAAAATATAAAGATTTTTTTATAACAAAGTAAAAGAAAAGAAAATTTTTGTATATTTTACTAAACTATATATATATATATATATATATATATACTGAATATATTTTTACGAACTTATTGTACTGTAACAATAACGTTATGTTTCAATGGTAATCATAAAACTGATACAGTGTATAGTGTAACTTTATTATATCAGTTTAAGACGGTTGTTTGTAAATAATATACCTGTTTTAACATTTATTATTTGAAAGCTAATTTATATTCATTCACATAAATTTATATTACCCAGCAAAGCCTAATCGGGATGCAATATTTGCATTCTCCCAACACCTATTTGGTTCCTGTTCAATATCAATTGTTGCACTGGCTCCAGTTGTCCAATTTCTTATTTCAAAACAAACACGAGTCTTGTTTTTTGACCCCAAACAGTCATCATTTGAACCGCCAGATTGTGCTCGACAGTGATTCCATGTCACATCGTTTTATTTGGACTAAGCTCCGCTTATTTAATGGTTCCGATTTAGAACATAGTTCTTTTTTGCATGAAAATGATGGTATTCAATTGACAAATGAGTTGGTACGGAAATTTGTACAAGTAAGCCAAATTACTTTTAGTTTTGTTTTTGAATTGATTCAATTATACTCTTTATTGAGATATGGTTTAAAGTAAAATGAGATACTAATGATCCTGAGGATTTGAGTAATGCTTATATAGTCTCAATTTCCAGTGATGGTAATGTTACTGACTGTTTCTCTTTCACGTGGTGCATTCTGGACTAGGTGCCTATATGTATCGAGACTATTAACAGCAGAGACCGAGTGCACAGCGGTATAACTGGGTTTCCGCTTTGGTGGGTGGGTGCAAGCATACATCCACGGTATTTAAAAGATATCTTAATGTAATGTATATTATATGTAGCCGTTGGGTTAAGATGAATAACCCTGATAAAAAATGAAACGGACTCATCAGTGGCGCCGTCACAAGGATGCCGTCTACCAGCCAAGAAACTTCGTTATTCTTCTACGTTTGTTACGCTTATCAAGCCATGAAAATCGATAGTTTAATATGCCTCACAAATATATAAATAATGAAGAGGTGACTGCATATCACCAACCACAATAAATGAATTTTACAATTGGTTTACTTTTCTTATGAAACAATTAGTATTTAAAAGGTATATAACAATTCAGTTATAAATCTGAATTTGTTTGTAAAATTTTCTATTAAAAGCGGTAAGTAATTGTAGCATCAATCTACAAGGACTTACTTTTAAATTCTATTTGCTTTTTAAAAAATGCACTTATTCAAAATATACTATACTAATATAGAAATAATGATGGAGTGCCCACGTTACCAACTACAAATTATTAATTTATTGGTACTTGTTGTACTTTATTAAATCTTATCTTATATTTACTGAGAAAAATATGAGTTATTTTACATACTAGAATACTTTTTTATAGTTTTCGTCACAGTGTAACTTCAGGAACAGAATTAAAATAGGTTGGTGACAGAGTTACTTCTTTATTACTTACGCATTCGCCAAGCATTTTGAACGCATATTTTTGATATACAAAGAAAACTTGTATACGTAACAAATGTAGCTAACTAATCAACTTTTTTGGGTAATAGACGGTATCCTTGTGCCAGTGCTCGGTATTCACAAAAAATAACAAGTCTAATTGTTTTTGTCAGTTGCCTCCTTTTGCCCAACAACTACATACGGTATACGTGCGTACCTTGAGATACTTTTTAAATGACTGGGTTGTATGCTTTAGACGGTGTGTCAAGGTAAAAAACCAATTGTATACTAACCCAGTTAGACGGTAATGATCCTGGGGATTTGAGTAATGCTTTAAAGTTTGAAATTCCAATAATTGTTCTTTCTCCATGCACCCATAGGTTTCTAGATTAATAAAAGCAGGGACCGAGTGCATAGTGGTATAATTGGGCTTTCACTGGACTTCCACTCAGCGAATGGGGTGCTAGCATTTACCCAAGATGCTTAAAAGGTTAATCAAGGCATTCGTTTGTCATATGTAGTCGGATATGCTGTTGTGGATCTATCAACTGGCATCAACCCCAATTACCTCGGAAAAGATGGCCTTTTCAATTCCTGTAAACACTGGCGTCGTTGCAAGGAAGCGATATTTTACTCCCCCCCAAGTTCAATTTGCATCCACTAACCTCTTTGTATAGGAATTCGGGATGCTATGCGACGTTAGAACTAGTGAAGAGATAGCTCTACCACCAACTTTTGTTGTTGTTTTTGTTAGACCAATGTATACTTGAGCTTTGATTCATGTTATTCTGAGTCGATGATGCATCACGTAAAACAGGAATATTTCAATCATTAGTATCTGAGCTTTATAAAGCACTGATCAAATTCCCCAATTCTAGAAACACTAAACTCTGTATTCATTTTAGTATTCTTTTGTGCAGTCAGAGCAGACAATAGATTTTAATAATACAAACTCCAATATTTATTTTCTATTAAAATGAATGTTTGTCTCTCTAACAATAATTGTTTAAAATTTTAAACTAAATTAATCTACCTCATTATTGGTTATATGCAATTGCTTCTACCTTTATCAATCCTTATTATGCTTTGCTATTATTGTAATGATTTGTAAGTGTTATTAAATTTGAAAGGTTCAGTAACGCTCAATTTTTATGTAATCACTACTTCTTGATTTAGTATATCTATATGGTGTTTCATGAACTTAAACAGAAATAGTTTATAAACCAACTGCCGTAGTATATCTAAACGTCCGTTGTAGCAGATGGGTAGTTACAATGTGTATCTGCGTGTACTGAAGGTTTGGGATACTGATGATCCTGAGGATTTGAGTAATCTTTATAAAGTTTCAAATTTCAATTATGGTGATATTCCTGACTGTTCGTCTTCCACGTGGTGCATTCTGAACTAGGTGTTCCTAGGCATCTGGACTAATAACAGCAGGGACCGTGTGCACAGCGGTATAACAGGGTTCTCGTTTTAGCGGGTGTGTACAGGCATACACCTAAAGTACTTCAAAGGTATCTTAAGGTATACGTATACCATATGTAGCTCTTAAGTTAAGGGAGATAACCCTGACAAAAAAATCAGGCGGCCTCGTCAATCTTTACAAACAGTGGCGATGTCACAAGGATGCAAAGAAACTTTATTATTTATTTGTTACACTTGTCAAGCCATCGAAGTCGATCTTTTAATATACTATATAAATATTGAAAATAATGAAGAGGTGATCACGTCACCCACCAAAATGAATGTATTCTTATAAACAGCCATTTTGAGATAGTTGGTAACTCTTGTAAACAGTGGTACTATCACAATAACACCGATAAAATTAGTTATTTTTTTGCATTCATTGGGTACATCAAATCGTCTTTGTACAAAAAAACAATGAAAAGCGATCATTTACACTATTCTAATTTATGCTAAATGTTTTATTATTATTATTGCATAAATTCGGCATGGCTCATACTGAGTCAAATGCTGTTTGTCGAAACCTTTCAGGTTCTGCTACCCCATTTGAGTCACCTGAGATTGACCAACCGGACACAAATTTCCTTGAGAGTCGAAATCGATCAGGAGTTGGAAAAAGTGGCCTATCAAATGGAAGCAACGCAACACAATGGTCACAGATTGGAGACCAATAAGTTAGTTTTGAACAGCTGGTCCAAGCACAAATCAGAACTCGTCCATGTCGATCAATTGTCTATTGGATTGAATTTCGTCATTTTGCCAACACTTCAATCGTGGCTTGGAAAATTGAAAGCTCCATTGTCCGGTCATACTGTCGAATTCGACTTTTCGATATTGGATTGATCTTTGGGCAGATACATACGACTTGACGTATTACTTACCATTCTTGGCTGTTTATAGTCCAAATTGTTTGTTTTTATTTATTGCTTACCACTGGCTTTATGTGACTTGTTTTAAATTGAAATTTTTTTACCTAATTTGAAAATGTAACATTTTTATTGACTTTTTGACCCGATCAAACAGACAATTCTTTTATTTTTAAATCGAATGTAGAAAATAAACGACTTGATTGATGATGTGTTATGTCCGATCTTAGTTCATCAAAGAGTTAAATAAGTAAGTTTAAGATACACAAAATATAGACTACGCTATCCCACTATACTATTCAAAAGAAAATCTGATAAAACATTTACTCAACCGCATTTAATACAATTGCCCACAAGATAAACCACTGATTTTTCCAATATTTGTGGAGATGCTATTGATACTGAGGATTTGAGTAATGTCTATAAAGTATCAATTCCCAATGGTATTGTTGACAGTCCCTCCTCCACGTGGTACATCCTGGACTAGGTGCCCATAGGCATCTAGACTAATAACAGCAAGAACCGAGTTCACAGCGGTAGGTACAAACATTCATCCATGGTACTTGAAAGGTATTTTAAAGTATATGTACATCATATGGGCTAAGGGAGATAACCCTAACAAAAAAATCAGGCGCCCCCATCAATCTTTGCGAACAGTGGCGCTGTCTATTATCCAAGATACTTCGTTATTATTCTACGTTTGTTATGCCTATCAAACCATCGAATGAGATCGTTTAATAAGCCGTATAAATATGAAAAATAATGAGGAGGTGACTAGGCCACCAACTACAATGATGATGACTTATGTACAACCAACACTTCGTTGTATTTTTATTCAGCACAAATGCCAATGTATTTTGTAGGAACATGGAAACCGTCGAGTCCATCTGAAACATGAACACTTATGAATAAATCTGAAATTATATTTTGGCCAGTCAATAAATAAATACATTCAAGCACTTGACAATATAAACAAATTACAAATATTTTATATACATGATTCAATCATTTGTTTGTTGAAAAATAGTTAAATATATATATACATACATACATGTTTTATAATAAAGGTCTAAATTCTGTACAAAGCCGACTTTTGTTTTAAAAAAAGATAATGTGCACAACAAAACAACACATCTTTTCTCAAAAAAAGTTGAGTCTGTTTCAAGAGCGATTTGTAGCCGATGCATTCACATTGCAATTATCCACCGACACGTGTCGCGAGTAGTGATTGACTTCGGTCTTTTTCCGACTAGGCGAATTGAAATCGCTATTTGACGGCGACAGATTGTCAAAAATGATCTGGTCTGTACTCGAATCCTCGGCAACGCCTTCGTTGTCGATTGCAAAAGGAAAGGCGATCGGTTCGGCTTTGACGTGCGCCGAGAACAACTGATTCGACAAAGTCGACGGCGAAATAAACGACGATGTCGAATTGGGCATTATCAGCTGATCTGCACTCGATTCTGTAGTTGTATAGGTTGTTGTTCCAAGCGACTGGAACAAATCTTGACCGACAAACGATTCGCCAAGTATGTTTGCCGATTTAATGAGGTTCGATGTATGTTGCAATACCGCTGCGGCGTTCGTTTGTGATGCAGTCAACGACTGGCCCCGATAGAAAAAATGCGTCTTCAAGTGTGACAAAACGTTGCTCAAGACGGGATATCGATTGCGTGCTATTGAGAATCGCACGGCCGACGTACGTTCGCGCTTTTCTTTGCACAAATGGCAATAGAAAATGCCCGTCACGCGTTTGCATCCTTCCTGACCGACCGACAGTTCCATTTCCATGTCGAAATCGCGTCCACGAACCAAATAGGCGTTGGCAAACTGACGCGATGCCAGTCGGATGGCGCTAGCCGACGAGTGTTGCTTCAGACGATGCAAGTCGACCACGTCGTCGTCGATAAAAGGACCGTTGGAACACGACATGGCATGATTGTGATTGGAAATGGACGGTGTTTGTGCGTCCGACGTGGAATGATTGGAACCGGACGAAACAGGACCATTTTCACTGCCATTGCAGTTCATATTCGGGGATTGGCTATGATCGGTCGAATTGTTGTTGGATTGTAAAAAGGGCGATTCATTGACGTATGTAGATGCGGCCAATGAAGTGTTCGAATAATCAACTGATCGATTTGTGCCAGCTGTATTTGGTTTGGCAGTTTCCGACATGGTTGTTCCAAAACCCATATTGCACATAGCTGTTAAACGTCCGGTATTGAGACTTGGATTGAATGGTTCACTTGCCAAATTTTTATCAGTCACGTAAGGCAAACATGGTATCTGGGTTTGACAAGTGGCATCTTTCATTGGTTGAGCACCAACGCGCGAAGACACGTTGATAGTAGTGTCGGATGCGTCTAAGGCCGATTGAAAACAATGTCGCTTTCGAAATTCATTTACGGCCAACAAAAGTCCACAAATTGCACCAGACGGCAGTTTGAATTGGGCAGGGTCACGAGCAAATAGTGGACCAGTGAAGTATTCGCGTAAAGTAACCGATTTCATCACAGAACAGGCATGTCGAACAAATTCCTCTAACCGTTGCAACTGCACTTCGTCCAAACACACAAGGACGTAATGGGTACAAAACCCTGCCAACTCCAAACAATGCACAACATGTTCCGATCCTACATAACGTGATACAAGATCGCTAAATTCGGAATCCAGTTTCGTTAATTTAAGTGAATCCAAAGATGACAAGACTGCGTTATTTGTAGATGCATTTTGTGACGACAAATCATCATCATTATCATCATCGTCATCATCATCACCACCACCATGAGAAGCTAACGGCTCATTGTCTATATCTGGCAATGATTCTGTAATTTGTCTCGTGTGAGAAAGTGTACTAGTAGTTGATTGATCACAAATGGACGTACGACTCCGCTTTCGTTGGTGACAATTTGATTCATTGTGATTGATCAAATCAATTGGATCCATGTCTGCTTTTAGCACAATAGTCGAATTACAACTTGTGTCATTTGAGTCGTAAGATGAAGCAACTACCACATCAATTGAATCGCATAGAGAAAGTCGATTATTGGTTGGATAAGCATTCATAAGGAGGATCTGAAACAGGAATATATATATATATCAACTCGAAGTTGTAGATATCAAAATACATCGAATTGACAAAGTATTGAAAAGAAAGGGTTGGTGACACGATAACTGAGCTTGATGGGGACAAAACGTGTTTGAAAATAACTACTAGATATTGAGGTTGGCAATCAGGACGATAGAATTAGAAAGCCTTGGTCTCCAGACTAAAGGTTCTAGGTTCGATCGCCTCTTTTCAGTTTAGATCACTTAGGGGTATTCCAGTTTTAAAATTTTACATATTTTCATTTCATTGTGGCCGGTGATACATAGTCACCCCTTTCATTATTTCTATTTTTTATGGCACAATAAACAATCGATTTCGATGGTTTGATAAGCGTAACAAATGTAAAAGAATAACGTTTTTTGGCTGACAGATGGCATCCTTGTGGCGGCGCCACTGTTTGTAAAGATTGACGAGAACGCCTGATTTTTTGTCAAGGTTAATTCCATTATCCCAAGGGCTACATATGATATACGTATACCTTAAGATACCTTTTAAGTACCCTGGATGTATGTTTGCACCCATTCGCCGTAGCGGAAGCCCAGTTACACCGCTATGCATTCTATCTCTGTTGTTATTAGTCAAGATGCCTATAGACACCTATTTCACGATGCACCACATGGAGGAGGAGCTGTCAGAAATATTACTATCATCGGAAATTGAAACTTTATAAGCATTACTCAAATCCTCAGGATCATTAGCATTTCTAGTAGTGCAATCAATCGGTTCTAACAATTTCAGCCTGGCCAAGATATCCAGTTAAATTATTTATTTTTATTTATGGTTATTGGCTTAGATACTTCAGTAGAAGTAGCTTTCAGCACACACAAAATATGTACAATTATAAAAATACAATACAATTAGCAGTGTGTAACATCAGTCCAAAAAATAATAAGTAAAGTTAGGTTAAATTACATAGGCTAAAAAAAGAAAAAACACTCAAAATCAACGTATATTCAAAGTCATGTTCAATATTATATGCGTAAAGAGGCATGGTATTATTTAGGGGACACTATGGTTAATAGTGTGCAAATATGTGAGTATACATAAAATGCGAATGATTCATGACTCGTGAGTGAGCATGGCTAATAAAATAATACCCTAAATGAAGGATAATAAATGGTCACAAATTAAAATGGGCAGATTACAAACAACGGTAATTGGTCAGACCAAAGAAAACAAAAAAACACTCATGATTTGGATAAGCTAATGTAAAGGTCACTTTGAACTTTGTTGGGATTGGATAGTAACCTTGCTAAATACGGCAGACATGAATTTAAGTACACATTGGTTCTGCACTTAACGTGTATATGTGATCTTCTTGTCATTCCCGATGCAAATGATTTGCTAAATCACGATAAAGTGGATGATTGGAGTTGTTGGAAATACGACTGATTAATTGAAAACATTCCTTGAAGTACCGATAAATTATTTCATAAAGAATGTCATTGTAAGGAGTACCTGATGATCGGCTAATTATGGAAATACATTTTTTTTAACTTCATAAAATCCTTTCTTTTTAGTCCCGGAAATATTACAGGGGAGCAATACAATATTATTGGATAAAATGTAGCTTTAAAATACGTATTAATAACGTGTTAGCGAACACGCAGGTTCCTTAAACGTTTTATGTAGTAACATAAACCTCGAGTTTTTGTGAACAAATGGTCAATGTGATCAGACCAGGTAAGTTTTTTATTCAGTAAAACACCGAGATATTGTACAAATATAAAAATAATAAAGATGACGTAGTCACCAACCAAATAATTTTATGAAATATACAACTACCTCATCTTTTACTCAGTTTTTAAATCTCTAAATTAACTGAAAGAACAGAAGACTGTCTAAAATGTGAATAAACACTTATTATAAAGTATATATACCACATAAAATAAAATCGATATATGGTTTAATAATAATTCTACGAATTAATAAAAGTGGTACAATCCTCGAGCTTGAAAACCACATAATCAATAGAATTGCTCATAATTAATATTACTTGATACTTTCATTTTTTTAATACCGCAAAATATTCAAACTTCAAAGTAACTTTAAATGCCTAGTACATAACAACAGAGAATGTATGACACTGGGTGGCTTAGTACAGCAGATTAATAAATAAAAATTAATTTTTAAATGTACTAGAGGATGCTAAATGATCCTGAGGATTTGAGTAAAGCTTATAAAGTCTCAAACTGTAATGATGGTGATACTCCTGACTGTTATTCCTCCACTTGGTGCATCCTGAACTGTTTTTCACTGGAATCCCGTTCAGTGAATTGGTGCTAACATACACCAAAGATGCTTACAGGGTATCTCAAGGTATCCATTTACCTAAGAGTTCACCTTGACAGTAAATCAGGCCTCAGGTCCTTATCTTATGCAACTCTGATGAAACCTCGCTCAACCAGAAAATATGTAATGGAATCAGCAACCATCATCATCATCGGGGATAAACATCCCCCACCGGTTATTATCACTCAGGATAGTCCAAAAAAAACCAAAACGCCTGTAAAAACGTCAACTTTTGTAATGTGTACTTAAAGAACGACACTTAAGGTATGCTGACATTAAATGTTAATTACACCCCGAGATAAACCCTTCCAATGATCTCTGTTGGCTGCATAGAGTAAACAAACGGACGCCCATTTAAGTAATTCATTTGGACGAGGGGGCTTAACATAAATAAAAGAATTGAGTTCGCATGCTACAATGTCCGTCCAAATTTTCTGTTGGTTGCCTAGCCTTCTTTTCCATCCGGGTAATGAATGGGCTTCCATAGTTATTCTGGCTGGATGAGTGAGCGATCTACGTAAAACATGACCAATCCACTTTAATCGTCTTTCTTTTACTGTGCTAGAGATACATGGCTAATAAATTATTATTATTATTAAGCTTTAATATCTCACTAGAGATACATTCAGCGTAAAATACATTTTTACCATCAATATAAAGAAAAGTAGTAGTACAAATAATGGGATCAAAATGAAATAGAATGTCATATGTTAATGAATATAAATATAATCTATATAGTATGCATGTGATTTTTTTTAAATATTCAAAATTGTTATACATAGAATGTTAAGTGTCTTACAAACATCTGGGAATAGTCGAAACATTTTATTAGCTATTAAACGAGTGCGTTCAATAGAAGACAACAAGCTGTTCTTCTGACTGAAAATAAATCTCAGCTGCAGCGTGCATTAAATTTTCTAATGAAAGTTTCCGGTGAATATGGTCTAAAGATCAATCCTAAAAAATCAGTCATCTCGTCACAAGCTCTTGATGCGAGGATCGTATTAAATGATGTTGTGCTTCCCAATGTTAAGCAATTTACGCATCTGGGCTCTTCAATTACTTTAGACGGTGGTTCATCTAATTTCATCTAATAAAGTAAATCGTCGAATTTGTTTAACTGCTGCTGCGTTTGGAAAATTTGTCGATCCACTATGGAGACGGAAAACATCAATCCAAAGACAAAGATGAACATTTTCTCTTCATCAGTTTGCAGTGCTTCTGTACGCATCTAAAACCTGAACTCTTACATGGTCAGAGATCATGAAGATTTGAGGCAAGATATCTCATATAGTTGACACAACACCCATTTTGCATCCTCCGTATCAAGAAATTGAACGAAAAAGATCAGCAACTGTCAAATTTTAGATAACCTCCAATTTCACGATCTTCCTTCATTGGTATCATGATAACGAAGATTGCACTGGCTTGAACACGTTCATCGTAAAAATCCTGATACAGTCTCACGTTCTGTAACTTTGGCTTGTCCAAATGCCAATAGGAAGAAAAGGAAAAGTGGTCAGAAACATGCTTGAATAGATGCTCTTTGGTACAATCTTCAAGCTGGTTTGACTGGGACTTTATCTTAGAAATAATGGCAAAGCCGTTAGACTGACAAACTTGTGCACGCCTCCAAAAACCGTGAACAGTGGAGAGCGATTATACGGGATGATATGATAAATTGGAACTTATAAAGAAGTGGCTTTGCTGCCAACTTTTATTATTACTAGAGGAAATTTGACAAAAGAAAGCATCTGAGAACTGATTTTACAATCTTACTATGAACATGCCACTATCTTGCAATAATAATTAGCATTCAATTACTTGAGTTAATAAATGAAAAGTACTTAATGCCAATGTGATAAAATCTTTTCAATTAAAACAAATTTCAAAGCAATTAATCGTACGTAATTAAATAACACATGCAAATCTACAGATATTTAAACATAAAATGCAGAATTGAAAGTAATAACTAAAAAAATTAAGAAAATATTTCAAACCTTTTCAAACTCAAGACAATTCAAAAAATAAAAACAAATCACTGCACATCATTTTGGTACAATTGTATAAATATCGCCTTAATCATCTTTTCATCAACGTAAAATCATTAAAAAAGTTTTTTTTATAATTAGAACAAACATAATGATAAAAAAGCTTTTAAAAATAAAATTTTATTTAAAATAATAATAATAAACATTAACAGTGTCACCTCATCAGTAGTTTCAAGTTTGTATAGCAACTCGAAAAAAGATTTCATACCATTGTTCATAATTTTCAGAAA
This sequence comes from Cardicola forsteri, assembly GCA_025895645.1. Lineage (NCBI taxonomy): Eukaryota > Metazoa > Platyhelminthes > Trematoda > Strigeidida > Aporocotylidae > Cardicola > Cardicola forsteri. Next base: position 96,700 of record JAKXYG010000912.1, on the reverse strand, counting down.
CATACAAGGATGTTTTGATCCATCGACCTAACCATAAATAAGGCACTAAGAATGGACCCAACCGCGAATATCAATCGTGCAACAATTTAACTGTGTGACTGCATATGCCTCAGGCAAAGCAAACAATAATTGCGAATGTAACTTAAAATTAAGGAAATAAATAAAGTTTCTTGGCTTAATAATCGCACTTTGCAATAATGCCATGTTCATATGAATTAATAAAACAATATTTATTAAAAAATAAATAAAGTAACTCCTGTTGATGAAACATCTCACAACTTCATAATTTTTGGGATCAGATTAGTTAATAATGCTTCACCAGAAAAGAACCCTGTTCACCCTCCCATACAATCACCCTAACTTTAATCCTTTCTAAGTCGCGTAACCAAGATAAACTTAGATAATTACAACTCAATTAAATAAAACATATACTATGCTGTAAATATAAAGCAACGTAAACTACCAAAATTAAAAATTCAACAACAGTTTTAAACATAAAACGTTTTAAAAGACATCGTTCACACAATATAAGTTATTGGAATACAATAATCCATTAATAATATTCCCGACTATCATTTCCACATAGCGCATCCTAGAGTAAGTGCACTCAAACATCCAAATTAACAATATAACTGGGCTTCCACCTTAAAGAATGAATGCAAACATACCCCCGGGGTATTTTAAAAGTATTCTAAGGTATACGTATATCATTTGTAAAAAATACACTAAGAAAATAAGGCGGTTTTGCTAATCTTTGAAAATAGTGGCGTGATCATAAAATGCCGTCTATCAGTCAAATAATCTTCTTCTTTTGCGTTTGCTATACTTTCAAAGCCATTAGAGTTTATTGTTTAATGTTATGCAACCACAATGTATGATTAAAATTATATATATATATATATATACCCATTTATTTAGGTAAGACCACCCTAAAAATAAAACAATTTAGTTCATTTTTATAATCATTAATACCATCAAAAACTGTCATCTATTTTCCAAAACCATCCCTACATTTCTTCAACAAATGAGATCTCATTTGCCTATAGAAGAGTAAAAAGTGTTAACTTTAAGTACTCTGTAGTCACAGAGTTAATAATTTTTTATTTATTTATTTTATGTTTTCTACTTTGAATGTTTGCACGAGAAACATCTTTCAGCAGTGGACATTTTAGCGAAGACATACGTGGGCCCGCATTCTAGTGCCGGCGATGGGATTCGAACCCATGTCCACCGAGGTCCGAATTCGAGCGCTGTACCGCTAGACCACCCCGGCAAGAAAACGATTTTATCAACTAATAAACTAACTGTATAATTTATTTTGTTTTCAGGTTTCACGAGTTAAATAGAAGACTACTTTTGATCCTCGGTTCAATGAAAATATTTTAAACAATTAAAATCACACTAAAACCCTATAAACAATTTGAATATTTTTATAATTCCCGTAAACACAACACATTACACCCAAACTAAAGAAAATAAAATTTATCATTAGTGCTTTGTAATATTATTTAGGATTTTTATCAAGTAAAGCTCATTTTAAACCAACTAAGTGTCATAACAAATTAAATAATAAAACCTCATTAAAATTAAAAACAACAATATGTAAACTAAAAATTCTTAACTTATAATAAAAACAGCTTTATTTTTTAGTATAATAACATGTTTTGAATAATCCGATTTTTTTTTTATTGTATTAAAATATTAAATTAAATATACATAAAAATGCAAATACCAAAATTCAAACAATTAATAAAATAATTTTCTGCATATCATTTCTCAATAATATTAAAGACTCCATAAATTTAGATATATATTTAAAATAAAAAATAATATCTAATAAATATCTAAAATATATTAAACCAAAATAAAAGTTAAATGTTTGCATATAAAATTACTGAAATTAATCAACAGAAGTTTCACTAACTACTTCAATTATTAAAAAACAGAACATAGCATCAAGTTTTAACTAAATACAAATAAATTTTAGAATAAAATATTACTATAAAATTTTTATTTTTTGTTTAAATCAAAACAAAGTGATGTGAAATAACCTTAAAAAACAACCTTAAAAATCCGAAAATGCACCGTACCGTATGTTTTAAAAATAATGTGTTTAAAATAGCAAATTATAATAAAATGTATTTAATAAATTAAATTATAATAAATTATAACGTTATATTTTCTATTTAAAATAATTATTTGTAATATACAAATTTTAAAAAGTTTAAAAAAAATTAATTAATATTTTTTGTAAAAATAATAAAATATTTTAAATATGGAAACAAGTAATATTTAGATTTAAATGTATACATTAAAACAAATGTTTGTTATATATGCAACTCAAACGCTAAAACGTGATGAAAATTCTCATATTAAAAACAGAAATGGCAGGTTCTTCCTGTCAAAAGTAGACGATTTCAAGGTTATTCTAAGCATCAATATTATTTTTTTGGTTATAAAAAGTCAGTTTTGAATAATCTTTAAATTGTTTATTTTTTGTGTATTACAAGAAAAACTTTCCATAGAAAGCAATAGCAAATAAATGTACTTAAAAATTACATTATAATTATAATTATTAAGATTATTACGTCTTATTAAAATTAAACAGTACGTATTAAAAAACACATGATGTTAACATATGCTAATAAATTGTTAAAATATAAATAAATTTGATTAATCAATAGCATAAATTAAAATTCTTCGGTTACAAATGTTTAAAATTACTAATATGAAACTACAAAAAGTTGTATAAACAGACTGCTTTTTCCAAATTGTAACAACTGGCATACGGGCTAACATTTATAGATACAATTATAATAATCTTGTAAATGCAACTAATAAAATAACTGTATTAACAATAAATATGCATAAATAAAAATTATTAAAACTGGAATGTATTTAAAAAATGAACCAATACCATAAATTTTTATTTAACTTACTTAGCACCTATTTATATCTCGCAGGTCTTGTCTTACTAATTTGATAACTTATATCAACATTATTTTTTGCATTTTTAAATCTAGCCCATCAGTTAATGCCATTTACTTCTAGTTTTTAGAAGCCTTTGACGACGTACCTCACAATCTGCTTTTAATTAAGCTAAGATTCCTTGGCATCTCTGGTCCTATTTTATCTTAGATTACTGACCTTTTTTCAAATCGCTTCTTTTAGGTCAGATTGGGTGTTGATCTGTCCCTTTTATGCCACATAACGTCTAGAGTTCTTCAAGGCTCGATATTGATTTTTTTATTATTCATCCTTCTTATTAATGGCTTATCTTTACAGTCCAATCTAACATTTTGTTTTATGCTGACGATGTTAAGATCTGGGGCCCTAACTTGGTAGTACTGCAGGCCAACACCTTAAACATCTATAAGTAGGCAGTCAAAAATTTACTTTCTTCAGCTTTATTAAAATGTAAACATATTACATTTGGAAAACCATCCGGTAATGTTTTTACAATGTTTCCCAATAATAATATACCTATAGAAAATGTTAAGTTAATAAGAAATTTAGGAGTTTTAGCTGATTCTTTATTTAATTTTACAGGACACTACACTAAGACCATCTATACGTATGATCGTTTAATTACTTTATTTAGAAGGAAATTAGGCCATATATCTCCCAAGTGCGTGTGTTTAATTTGTGTGCTTTATATAAGACAGTAGCTGGAATATTGTGCTTATGTTATTGCTCCCTTACCTAAATCTGATATAAATAATGTGCAAAAGGTGCAAAGAGCTGAATTTCTTAGATTCTTTAAAAACATGCCGTATCATTGTAAATTGTTTTTTTTAAAGCTATTCCCACTAAGCGATAGACGGCTCCGGAGTGACCTCATCTTAGTGCATTAGTTCATCTTTTTAGAACCACTCAATTTTTTCTTTACTTTAACCAATAATTTTCTCAGAAGGCATAATTTTAAACTGGTTAAACCGAAAGCTAACACTAGGCTAATGTAACATTATTTCTCCTATAGAATCATTAATTCCTAGAATAGACTTCCCTCTAAGATTGTCAATAAGCAATCCACCCAGTTCTTTAAGCGTTTATATAATAAATATGCTTTTTCCAATTTTTTAAAACACTATGCCATTTGATCCATTTAATGTATTTGTAACATTTACTTTTATTTTATTTTATATTTATTTTCTAAATTAATTTTTTTATAATAATTTTTAGGAAACATCCTAATATGACTTTTAGTAAAATGCAGGTTCAGTTAAATGACACTTATTACATTGTAACAAGAACCAACATAATTCATGAAATACAATCCCTTGTCCTAGTTTATTATACGTATTAGTAATCTAAAAACTTCACATATAGTATGAAAAAAAAATTTGTAAATGGATAACATCTACTTTAATAATAATCTTTAATTTACCATTTATACACAATTGTTTTCCTTTTAATATTTTTACACTGAAAATATGCATTTTTTTATTAATTACCTATAGAATGACTGCATTTGTATACCATTAATCAGAAATGACAAAATTTTTAAATGGTTTAAAAACAATTAGTACAGATAATCAGTAATGCAGGTGTATATTTTTTCTATGTAATATTATTCATTGATCATAAACCACTTTTTAATTTTTTTATTCTCACATTGTGCTATCTGAATGTAGTCAATTCAGGGCAGTATGTATTTAAGGTTTAGACAAACAACCTTCATTTTTATCTGAGATAAAATTACTGTAGTCAAAATATTATGCTGTTTGTATTGAACCATATAACACTAGCAATACACTTATCAATCGTACTTCTGTGACATCAACTCACTGTGTTAACAAAACATTGTATATTTAAAGTATAAGATATTCTCTTCAATGATTCATCCATTTACATCCCATTTTATCGTAGTACTATTGAATGCATATACAATGAGTCAAAGAAGTTTTGGTAACAGTTATTTTATTTTACCACACAACAAGGGTTGATGTTGTGAGCTTAAAGTAAAAAATAACAACTATTATGAAGTTCTGGTTAAGAATTAAATAAATGGCAATTTTCCTTACGAATAAGAATTTACAAGTATTAATAACAAAAACCAAGTAGAAAACTCTTAAAATATAAATAATAAGAATAGTATTGAAAATAGTAAAGTTATGCTATACAAAAATTGCACCGAATTAAAAAACAATATAATATATAAAAACAACCCCTCAGTTAATAATTAGCATAAATAAATGAATAATTTTAATAACCTTTTTATTGCTTATGAAGATCAAATAGTACAATTTAACAACTTGTAATAATGTAGTTCATCATCAAAAAAACGATTTTAGGTTATTCTGTGTTTCTCACGTAGAAAAATGATGTAATTAACAATTGTGTATGTGCCCTTTTTTCTAACAAATGCAAAGAAATTATTGATTTTATGACACATTATGTCAGTTTATAAGGAGCTTCCTATACTGTACATACTATTATCTATAAAAGACCTACTTAATTACGCTGAACTGCATTTATTTTATTACAGTGAAAAGTTAGTCAATAGTAAAAATTCATTACAATAGTGATCTGTTACCGATTTTAATTCACGTACATATTGTTCATTCTATGCAATGGTTATAATGTAGTTTCTTCTGTTGTTTATATGACACGTGAATAATCGGAATATTGTCAACTATTTCTATAAATTAAGTAAATAAAATGTGTAAAAACAAATTAGAACCAAAAATTATAAACAATAATGCTTTAAATTAACTAATAATGATACGTCCAATACTAATAGTGTTTCTACAAAATATAAAATGTACACTCAATAAAATATTTTAGTGTTACTGCAATAATAATTTAACAACTTTAATAGGTAGTGCATTATTTTTCGTTCCCTCACAGGTAATGTTAAGGGGTCATAAGTTTAAGTTTTCCAAGCCTAGAGCCTGTACCCGTCTCCGTAGTTGTTATTTCTCCCACAGGGTCATTTCCGCTTGGAATAATTTGCCATCCCATATTATTTCAGCCCCCACCCTTGATTCCTTTAAGCAAGCTTATGATAAGCATGCCCTTCTTAATTTCATTTAGCTTTTATTTACATTTCCCCAGTTTTACTCTTTTCCCTCCCTCAGATATATTGACATTTCAGAACCGAGGATCAAAAGGAGTTTCTCCTACTAATCTCGTGAATTATCCTGTATCCTGTAATAAATAAATAAAACTGCATTTTTTTCCAAATTAACAATTTTATTCTAATATACTGACTACTTTTTTTACCATCAGTAGATAACAAAAAACTAATTTTTTATTGACTGTTTTGATTTTATTTACATATCTACTGAAAATGAACACATTCACACTGAAACTATTTCCATTGGTCCAAAATTTTATATATTTTTTTATGATGGTTAACAATTGGCATTGTGATAATACTAATAACATTTAAACCAGGAACTAAAATGAGTTCGACTTCTACTTAACTTGTTAACCAACCTGTAACCTGTTTCGAAAATTGCTTAAATTGAAATGTAACAGCCATGTAATAAAACCAGAAGTTTTATAATAATTTTTATATCAATTTTTAAGTCTTTTAATTATTTAAATATTTAATTATTAAAAATATAAAAAATATTTATTATTATTAAAAATAGTTATATATATATATAATGTAAAATTGTGTTTTAAAGAAGTAAATATAAAATATAGTGCTCGGTAAGTCCCACCTTGCGAAAGCCGCCGTGCACAATGTCCGATCCTGCCTTTTGGACCCCTCCAGATTCACCCGAGTTTAAGAGTGTTGTTGCTAATTTTACTGAAGATCTTGGAGTGGATTTATTTTTAGATGATAGGGGTTTGTTTAAAATTAAAAATTTTATTTTACAGGTGATATCCATAATCATGTTTTAGGTTTATCTTGTAATACAACTGATTTTTTAAGCTTACTTAGGTAAAGACTTTATTCGTTTTAATATTTACAGTGTTATTGATTGTCCATTGAAGTTAGTTAAAAATTTTGAAATTTCTCAACTTCTGTCATTGTTATGGTATTATAAATATGTAATTATTTTTTAGGAGTAAAATTACCTGTCTAAGAGATCAAAAAGATTTCCCAAATATACATTGTAAGTGTTTCGTTTTTATTTTAAGGCATTCGTAATGATATAACGTATTTATTATTTTCTTTATATTCTTGTGTTTGGTGAGGAATATACTTTTTTAAACTTTGCAGCTCTGGTGTAGAAAGAACTGAAGTTATTACTTTGATATCTCGAATACGCACAATTTTAATATTTTTAGATCAGTTTTCTTTGGTTTTAAGTTTGCAGGTAGACGAAGTCAGTAATTATTTTTAGCATATAACTAAATATCATATACTTTTGGAAGTGTGGATAATGTTTTTGATTCTTTTAGAATATTTATCTCGCAATAAAGGTATGTATATACTTATATTTAAATGTATTTATTTTTAGAGTGTCTTAATACAGTTAATGAGACTTTAGGTTTGGAATGCAAAGGTACTATGAATGCTCTTAATTATTTTGTTGATATTGCCGTGGAGAACTTACTATCAATTATTCATATTGTAGCTATTTATTTGTTCTATAGTTTGTAGAATAGTTGTTCATGCAAGGATTATTTATGGCTAACTGTGATATACGTTTTAGAAAAAGTATGTTAATAAATTTTTATTACATGAATATGTAACAGTACATCTTCAAATTCTTTTTATATATATATTTTAATTAGTATATATGTTTTTTATTTTAGTAATTATTTAAAAATTATACGCTATTTTTTTCATTACACAGCAACAAACAAATTGGTTTAAATTTTTACATGGTAAAATTATAAAACTTAGTAATCAGCATAAATCAAGTGCATCTGGTAAGTGTGATATTAACTTTTTTTGTAATTAAAAACGTTTTTTATAGATTATTTTACCCTGGAGCGTTTGCGTCCAAATCTAGATTTTACACTACTTAAAAATTTTAACAAAAATGTTAATACTTGTGAACATAATATTTGGGCAATGTATTGGTCGATTCTGGCTCACACTACATCAATGCATAAACTTTGCGTAGAATTTTTAACAAAAACGAAGGTGTGTTTACAATATCTTTATTGACCTCTCTCTCTCTCTCATATATATATATATATATATATATATATAATTATTAATATGGTCATTGGCTTAGATATTTCAGTAGAAGTAGCTTTTAGCCCACAAAAACTGTGTGCGATTATAAAAATACGATACAATTAGCAGTATGTAACATCAGTCAGAAAGTTAAAATATGATTAATATAAATTGATTTAAAAAATTGTGTTTTAATTGCTTTTAAAGTCAAAAATACCGATAATTAATGTAAAATATAATTGTACGTATATTTTGTAATTTTCCAATATTCTTAAAAATGTAGAGCAGCAGTTTGAGGTCCCGGGAATTATATATATATATATATATATATAATTCAAATTTACTGTTAAATTGTTTGATTTAACTTTTACAGGTCCACGGTGATTCATTTCCATTTTTTACTTCTACATTGCATCTAATTCTAAGAAGTCATTATATTGACATGTTCTTAGTTCAAATGTACAGTTTTGGGATTTAAATAAAAAGTCGACTATTTGACGCCATCTTAATGTTTTACAGTATACCTTTATTATTTAATTAAGAACGGCCAAGCAACGATGTCTTGCGAGGCAAAATATTTTGATGAGAGTAAAAGTGCCATATTGTTGGTGATAGGGTCACTTGAAAGGTGTATTGAACAGTTGTTTTCCTTTGTTATGTATGGGAAGAAACCTCACATATGCAACAGATTTAGGAATTTTTTGGTTGATGGACGGTATCTTTGTATCAGCACAACTGTTTGCAAAGATTAAGAAGGCTTTTTGAACATTTTATTAAGGTCGTTTTTCTTATCCCACTAGCTACATATAATGTACGTATATCTTAACATATCCTTTATGTACTTTGGATGTATGCTTATACCCATCCTACAAGGTGGAAACTCAGTTATACTTATATGCATTCAGATTGTGATTTGTTAGTTAGAGTCTAAGATGTATTACATGTGGGTACATAGGTAGGTATCTTTTATTAGTAATTAAAACTTTATGGACATTAGTCAAAATTTAAGGATTATTAACATTTTACGAAAGTAAACGTAGTATAAGTATTCATGTTTTATTAATACTAAGAAAATATTTTTAGATTAACGATAATTAATGTTCTATTTTTCATTTAATAAAAAAATAATTGTTTTCTTTCATTAGGATTCTTTACTGGTTATACATATATCTATGAACCTTAAAACGTTTACCGTTATTTTATTTTTGAATGATCTTTTCCACGTTAAAAATTTATAAGTTATACTGTGTAAAAATGATTTTGATGTAAACTGAATTATATTATATGTAATTTTTATTACAAAATTAATCTAATAAATATATATTTTAGGTGTTCTCAGAAAAATTGCACAAATATTCGATTGTCATTTGGCTTATTCGAAAACAATTTTTGAGTGTAAGATATATATATATATATATATAATTTTGTTTCTACAGGAAACAAAATTTACCAACGACGATTTGTGTCATTGTTTGGAAAATCTTCTTTGTTTGAATAATGAATGGGGTTCAAATCTGGAGTTAATTCATTCACTTTGGTTAATTTTTAAACCAAGATTGGTAATTTACTTTTTTGGATTATTTTTATATATTAAACGATATTAGACTGTACACATTACATTAGTAAACATGCAATATTTTTTTACTTTTTATTTTTATTTGTTTATTACTTTGAATGTTTTATGGTAAACATCTTTCAGCAGTGGACATTTTAGCGAAACCAAACGTGGGCCCGTATTTATTGCCGGTGGTAGGATTCGACCCTATGTCCATCCAGGTCCAAATCAAGCGCTGGACCGCCAGACCATCTAGGCAAAATGATTTACTAAATTAATTGTTTGTTTACTTTTGTACTCCAACCAAACATTCAGAAATTGAATTGTTGGAATGAAGCACTGTTTAAATTAAGTTCAATTCTGTAATAGAAAAATATTAGTTTGATGAAATTTGAAGATTTGTATTGTACTGAGATATTTTTAGCTGACTAATTGTAATTGTAAATTAATAACGTTAAATGGAAATTGAACTAGATTTTATGGTCAAAGTTGTTGTTTGTGTTTATGTTATATTTGTATTCCGAAATTTAACTGTTGAGTAGGTTATTGCTTATTTTAATTTTATTTAAATAAAAATATTTAAAAAATTATTAGGATATTGGTCTGAGTTGTTCAAGTGAAAATCAATTTGCCAATATTATTTCTCCAACAAAGAGGTAAATATTTTTTGATATTTTGGGCAAGTTGGATATTTCATTCTCAAGTTTATTATTATGTTGATAATATTTTATTTAAATTTAGATTAATATGAATTGTGTATTTATTATATGTAAAATTCTGTTTATTTTAATATATATATATATATATATATAGAGAGAGAGAGAGAGAGAGAGAGATCTCGGTAGTATAACAAAAATATTTTTTAACGGAGTTTACGTTTTTATGCTTGAAATTAATTACGTCTACATTTTTAGATTGAGTTATAACAAGATTAAAATTATATAAATTTTTAGTCAAACTGTTTTCTAATTTATAGGGATAGATGCATTAAAAATTTTGTTTTTGATAAATGTAGCACGATTAATTTAACAGCATATTTTTTAAAGTGGTGTTACATGTCCAAATTATTGATCTTCCTCCGTTGTACATCAGTGGTGGTGACGTATTTTAAATTGTATGTTCAGTGTAAGTGTTTGGGTTTTGCGATTGAAGATATTGGTGATGCTGGTAAACATTATTCATACGGGGATTATTATTTACATTTGACTTCTTTTTATTATTGAGAAGAATAATAGGTTTTAGAATTATAATTCTTGTTTTTGTGCCTTTATATATTTTAAGATTTAACGATTGGTACGCAGAAATAAATGTAATCAATAATGTTCAGTAAGTCATAAATATTTTGTCAATAGACTCGATTTTTTTGCTTTTGTCTAAGTTAATATGATGTATTATTGTCCGTTATGATATTGAATTAGGTGTTGTTTAACTGTTAATATAATATTTGATATTAACTATTTAATATTGGTGGTCATTATTAGCTTTTATAAAATATACACAGTAAAACAATTATGGTAATCTATCCGTTTTAAAATGTTTTGAAACAGTTGTACATAGTTCGTTTTTAACATTTTTGTTAGGCGTACAATACATGATTTACTATAGAGATTTATATTTGTATTGTATGTGATTATATTTTCTACTTTTAGTGATCACAATTACTGTGTTAAGATTAATATAAAGCGATTAATTATCGTTCGCTATAATTATTTATTAATGAATAATGTGCTTCATTTATTTCATTTGGTTAATGATGTAGACTCTTTATTATTTATGTTTACAAAGCATGTTGAATAATAGCCTCACTGTTTTACTTGAATATGAAATTCTATTATTTTCAACAAAAACAATAGTTGATGACAAAATTACCCTTTTATTAGTTTTAAAATCGCACAGAATTTCAAACAATTCTTTTTCTTTGTTTACGAGGCTTTGAGTAATGCTCATCAGGGTCTACTTCCCAATAACTTGTACTTCTGTGGTGCATCCTGCATCTTAATTAATACAACAGGGATCGAGTTAAATGTAGTTATACCGAACAGTGAACAGGGATTTCTCTTGTGAAGTAACAATCAATAGTACGACTCAGAGTGACTAAAGCGCATGAGATCTTCATTTAATTACTTTTGTGGGTCTGTCGACAGGCGTTACAACACGTATTTTGCTAAATGTTTGCTAAATTTACTGAATTTTTATTAATTTCGGCGTTGTAAGGATGCTGTCTTCCATCTGAGAAACTTTACCCACACAATCCTAAGTTCAATTTATACGCATCAAACGGAATATAATGAAGGTCTTTCCGATGATGAACGACATTTTCGTGACGCTATACTATTTATGATAATGTATGAGGACGCTTGAATTTCTATCAGTTGTCTCATTTAGCCATATATGGTACTGATATACATTAGGTATTTTTTGAGTACTTTGGGTACATACTGGCATCCATCTGACAATGTAGAAGTTCAATTATATTGCTGTACATTTGGTCCCTAATCCGTGTTAGTGTAGGTTCAGGATACAGCATATGGACATTGGGGGACTAAAATATAATTATAATAAAAATTGAGGTTTAGTCAAATTCTCATGATCATAAGCATCGCAACGGATGCATTCATAAATACATTGTGGTTTGGTACATATTGTATAATGTTAATAATGTGAATTTTGGTAGTAAATATAACAATTATTTTATATATACTGTATAGTTAATATATATTTTAGTGTAATTTTTCAATAAACATTATTTAACCGAAGCTATTTTTTGTTTCATTAAAGGAATGTATTTTTATTTTGTCAATTACTTCGTAAAGTTCCATTATCGATGTATCAAGATATATGTTCTACGTAAGTTACAGTTTTTAATATTAAATGTTTTAGTTAATTAGATGTGATTCTATAAATGAAAACAATTTTTTTGATACCAAATTTATTGTTATCCGTCAAAAATGATATTGAATGGAGTTTAATTTTGTGATATCGAGGATGTCATTATTGTCTTCCTATTTTTATTTAGTTTTTGTCATTCATTTAATTCAGTTTTGTTTGTTTAATATTCATTGTACCATTTTCCACATTTACCATTGTAAATTCAACAAATGCTGGATTACTTATTTTTAAATTTTCACTTTTCCCATTTTTTTGTTGTAGACTCAAAGTGTCAATGTTATCATTGAGTCGTCAAGGTATTCATAACTACATGTTTATCTGGGCTCATCTTGTTGATGAATGCTTGAAGAAATCATCAAGTGATGATTTGGAATTGAAGTCCAGCGTTTTTTGTTTACTGGTATGTACATTTGCGAACCGTTTTACTGCATTTTTGTATTATTTTTAACAGCTAATTTTTTTATTGTACATTCTCAAAAGCTATGCAACTGACAAATTAATAAATACATATAATTTGAGTAGATTATTTGATTGTTAAATTATATAAGTGAATATTTAAGGAGCATTGTGCTAATAAAATGAAAAATCAAATTGATGGTTTTAAAAAAATATCACCTTCGAATTATCAAATTGTGTTAGGAACAATTTAACTGTCCACTTTTAAACATTTTCTAGTTATAACCACTTAGTCGATTATTATGAATTAACATCATTATGGATTTCTCCCTTAAATATATATACATAACATATTTGTGAGTTGTATCCACTTATTGGTTTAAAAATTCTAGTTTTTATGATTATGTTTTAACGTGACTGAATGAACGCCGGCCTTTGTTTGCTCTCTACTGTTATAATTTATGTGGGCACGTAAGTATAGATTTAGTTTAGCTAATTAACAAGTTTTGGATTTGATTATCATACAACGTTTACGTACTTGTCAAATACTTAACTAAAATGCGGGCCCACGTTTGGCTTCGCTAAAATGTCCACTGCTGAAAGATGTTTCCCGCAAAGCATTCAAAATAGCAAATTAAAAAATATATATATATTATGGTTAGATTACACTTGGGATGCTAATGATCCTGAGGATTTGAGTAATGCTTATAAAGTCTCCATTTCCAATGATGGTGATATTCCTGACTGTTAGTCCTCCACGTGGTGCATCCTGGACTAGGTGCCCCTAGGCATCTAGACTAATAACAGCAGGGTCCGAGTGCACAGCGGTATAACTGGGCTTCCGCTACGGCAGGTGAGTGCGAACATACATCCAGGATACTTAAAAGGTATCTAAATGTATACGTATATCATATATAGCCCTTGAGCTAAGGGAGATAACCCTGACAAAAAATCAGGCGGCCTCGTCAATCTTTGCGAACAGTGGCGACGTCACAAGGATGCCGTCTACCAGCCAAGAAACTTTGTTATTCTTCCACGTTTGTCTACGCTTGTCAAGCCATCGAAATCAATCGTTTTACATGTCGTATAAATATGGGAAATAATGAAGAGGTGACCACGTCACCAACCAAAATGAAATGAAATGACTTCCGTAGAAACAACTATATCACCAGTATATATGTGTGTGTGTGTCGAGATGGTCTAGCGGTACAGTGCTCGAGTTGGACCTGAGTGGCATGGGTTTGATCTCAATCATCGGTACCAAATGTGGACCCATGTTTGGCTTCACTAAAATGTCCACTGCTGAAAGATGTTTCCATAAAACATTTAAAGTGGTAAAAACTGTATATACATATATATATATATATTTAGATTGAAAACCTTGTGGAAAATTGTCTCGGTTCCATGTCCAAATTAAATGATACAAATATTTTGGAATTTCACAATTCTTGGGATGTTGGTCGTTCTTGTATCGCTTTGCAACATTTTCAGTTTTTATTTTGTATTTGCAAACATCATGTTGAATGTTTGTCGATTTTTGATCGCAATTCGTTATTTATGGTGGAATTGAAAAAATTAAATCAACTTATCAAGTTTATTCGGTCCAGTTTGGCCCAGTAATGTGTTTTTAATGTCTATGTCTTGTAATCGTACATATGCCGAGGTGGTCCACCGATATAGTGCTCGATTGAAACATGGATGGGCATGGGTTTGATCCCCATCGCCGGCACTAAATACGGGGCCACGTTCGGATTTGCAATAATGTCCATAGCTGAAAACTGTTTTCCTTAAAATTGAAGTAGTAAAAGTAGTAATAACATTGTTCTATAAATTTTAGAATTCTTGGTTTTACTATTCTTGTGTCATTTTTTCAATTTCAAGATTAATTAATCGATAGTTTTCTGAATAGAGGTTCTTAATCGATTATCTTGTATTTAATGAATTTATGTGGAATAACTTTACCATTAGTTGGCACTGCATACTTTTGTTAGGACTCAAAACAATTATGAAATGTTTGTGATAATGCTCTGGTGTATGCTTCAAAATCTTTAATGTTTTATCCATCTGGACTAGAGATATTTTGATGAGCAAAACAAATAAGCCTCGTACGTTTACTTGCATATAGTCTGAATTTTAACCTTAATCGGTTGTCAATTATTTAAAAAGTCAAGATTGTTTGTGTCATTAAAATTCGCATTTCACAGAATTATATGAATATTATTAATTGGCTCCTCGTTTATTTTGGTTGGTGATGTAGTCACCTCTTCATTATTTTCCATATACAGCATATTGAACAATAGAATTTAATGGCTTGATAAGCGTGACAAACGTAGAACAACAACGAAGATTCTTGGCTAATAGACGGCATCCTTGTGACTGTGTCACTGTTTGCAGTGATTGACAAGGACACTCGATCTTTTGTCAGCATTATCTCCTTTTGCATAATGACTACATATGGGATACCGTATACCTTAAGATATCCTTTACGTAACCTGGGTGTATTCTTGCACCTATCAGTCGAAACGATAGTCCAGTTACACCAATGTAGACTCAATCTCTGCTGTGCTAGTCCATGTACTTGGGGTACACCTAATCCAGGAAACACAAGGTATAAGTGGGAGTTAGAACTATGTATGTCCATTTACTAAAATTGAACAATTTTTTTAATTTTCATTATAACCGGAATGCCAATGATCCTGTGGATGTGGGTAATACTTGCGAAATTTCACATTTTCAATTATGGTGATATTCCTGAATGTTCCCCCTCCATGTGGTGCATCAGGGACCGAGTGTACAGCGGTATAATTGAAATTTTACAGGACTCCCACTAAGTGAATGGATGCTATTATAGACCCAAGATGCTTAAAATGAATCTCAATGTAACCATTTACCATATGTAGCCAATTAAGTTTGTAGATCCGTCAACCATGAAGTAGATCGCCTTGTCAATTTCTGTGAACACAAAGAAATGATCTTTTAACCGTAAAACTTTATTTACCCCCCTCCAAGTTCCATTCGCATCCGACAACCTCTTCGTTTAAGAACTTACGTTATGTTCTATTATAACTACATGGTTTACATATTTGTTCGTCTCCTATTCCAATTTCAGCATGTTAACGATAAAATCGTCGGATGTTTTGTCGTCGTCGAAAGTCGAATTGTCCAATGCCCCAAATCGATTGGCTATGATCGGTTGGCATAGCGATTTTGTTGCAATTTGTACTCACTTTTTTTCCGATATTGTCAATCCAAGTGACTACGAGTCATCGCATTTGTCCAAGAATGATTCTATTTTATTTACCCTACTTTGTTTTGGTATGTTATATTTTTTAATGTTTGACGAATGCATGAATAATCTCTATTTCTTAATTTACAGTAGGTCCAACGGATTCTGTCAACATGAATGGACATTTTATTTAATCAAAATATTTTATTATTATTATTTATTACAAAACCCTTTTGTTTTAAAAAATAAGCATGGGGCAGTAAGATAACAATTACAGCAAAAATTAACATCAAAGTTTCGTAATTCAAAGAGAACATGAAACAACAAAATGTTTTCATGTATTTGAACATTCTGCCAAACGTTTTGCTTGTGCTTATGAAACATTCATTTCAATTAGATTTTCCCGAATAGTTCTTAGCCAAGTTTTTTTTGGTCTGCCAACCTTTCTTTTACCATTTACAATTGTCCATTCCAAAACCGTTCTTACTGGTCTTTCGGGCGGTAAACGTAGAATTTGACCAAGTAATTTTCTTCGTCTAATTGTAATGATGTCATGGAGTGAACGAGAGTCAGTTCTTCTCATGATCTCATTATTTGAAATGTGATCGCGCCAGGTTATCTTTAAAATACTTCTAAGACACCGGCGATGAAAAACATCCACTATCTTATCAATCTTATTCGTAAGATGGTGGATGTTTTTCATCGCTATATTTTAGCTTTATGACTAAGTGCAATTATGTAAGAAAAATTCTGCCAGCATCACTAACTTCTAGCATTTATATTAACTAATAATAACACAATAAGAACAAGCATTGGTAATATCTTAAACAATATTCATTATAATTTCCTGCAAGCGTATAAAGTAGGCTTTATTTCGATTATCAGCTTTTGCATAACAATTATTTTTTCGTGTTATTTCTTAATTTGGCTACATGATTGTTTAAGATTATTAAAACGTTTTTCATTTACATTGAGTTTTGAGGTGATTGTATAAATGTAACATTTTTCCTAGTTATGGATTCTGCAATTTATACGATGAAAATATAAACCAGAGTACTGTTATTATCAACTTTTAATTTGTATATTTAATAAATGCGTCAGTTTCGTATTTTTATCGTTTGAATGCTTTTACTTGAAACATTTATTGACAAGTGTCCATTTACCGCAGCCAGACGTAAGCTTAGATTTGGTGCTGATGGTCATATTTCAAGCCATGTTTACCAGGGAATAAGAAGGTTTAGTAACTGAGCTATCGCTTTACCTCAGAATTATCAATTAGATATTGTATATTCTATTTCATTGTGGTGCACGAGTTGGTAAAAGCACTGGACCGCTGGTTTATGCTTATGTGGACAGAAGTTCTGACCTGAGTGCTGGCACAATTTCATTTCGGTTGTCGACATTCGGCACTGGGACTTGCATACTTACTCCATGAACATTTGGTTATCCTACAGCAGTTTTTTAGCCATCAAAGAGGTTATTACTAAAGAGCTTTGGAAGTGCTAAACTTTGGCTTATTTATTTTTCTTTATTATATTTTTTCTAGCAAAGCTAAATAATTTAAAACACTAGATTGAATTTTTAAAGTAATAAGTTGAAGTTGATTTGAATTCAACCTTTGGTATGAGTCATAATGACATTGACAACATTTATTTCTGCAGTTTTTTGCAACAATATGTAAGTAATCAAGCGAATGAACTATCTAAAACTATTAAACTCAATTAATATCAAAAACTTTTTTTGTTCTGACATGTACTTCCTAATAAATGTTATGTTTATGTGATGTTACTGAATTTTACGCAATATAAAGAAGTCAAAGTTCGATTGTTAGATATGTAAAACAAAACAGTAATGTTATTGATTATGTTAATATGTATTGAATTGCTTTAGATTCAGAATATTTCGAACTTATTAAATGGCCTGACAACATACAATGGAGTAATGCATTACTTTCGATGCTGAAAGTTGCAAGGTATACTTTTGAAAACCTTTTGTGTGTGTGTGTGTGTGAGTAATGAAACTAAATTAATAATGCTTTTAACAATCTTCGTCTTTATTTATTTATAATTTTATTCCAGTTGTAAAATATTGTATGATTTTGGCAATTATTTTGTTGATTTTTCTTAGATGTTCTATTATCAACGACGATGTGCCAAACGTTTATGGTATGCTTTATAATTTTTGTAACAATACTATAAATAATATTTTTATTTTTTAACGAATATATGTTATAGTGAGTTTACAAAACAGAATTTTTAATTTATTTTTATTCGTTGGGATGTTAATGATCCCGAGTATTCGAGTAATGTCTATAAAGTCTCAGTTTCCAATGGTGGTAATATTCCTGACTTCCTCTTCCATGTGGTGCATCCTGGACAAGGTGCCAACAGGCATTTAGGCTAATAGCAGGGACAGTTCACAGCAGCATAACTGGGCTTCCGATTTGGCAAAAGGTATTTTAAAGTATATGTATATCATATCTAGTCCATGAGTTAAGGGAGATAACTCTAACAAAAGATCAGGCGGTCTCATCATTTTTTGCGAACAGCCGAGATACTTTGTTATTCTTCAACGTTTGTTAGGCTTATGAAGTGATTACATAACCAACCAAATAAAAAGTAAATGAATAAATTTGTTACAAATAATGCATAATGATGTCGTTTTTATCAGTTCAGTTGGACACTTTCGTCTTTGTAACTGCATTGCTGCAATTTATCAATTGATGTGCATAGTTTTTTTAACTTAGAGTTCCAACTTTGATAGCAATTTTTTACTCCTATTTACTAATATACAATAATGAGAAAAAAATTAATATTTTTGGTTTTCAAAGTTTGTAGTTTATTTATCAAATGATACATACCTACCTCACTTTTACTTATATTTTCCAATTTAGAATTTATTTGGGCCGTAATTTATCCGTTTTTTATGAAACACATATCACGTAAATATACCAGATTTAATCCAATTTCAAGTAACAATGTATCTGTACTTTGTGAAATAGCACTTGAATTTTTGCGATTATGTCAAATGTTGGTGGGGAATAAAATAAATGCGTACGTGTTTTTATTTGTTGCATATGCTTACTGATTATTAATAAGTAGTTTAAGGTTTAAATTATATAAAACTTAATTTGAGCTGACAGATCAATTTTTTCATTAATTAAGTAGTCTACACAAAAAACTGAAACGTATATAATTATTGTTTATTGTTTTTAATGCAAACTTAATGACTTTATTTTTACAATGTTAAAGATATGTTATTTAAAGTATGCTATTATGGAATTTTATTAAAAAGGATGTGCTATCATTAAAGTTTATTAAAAAGAACGTAAGAATTTATGATATATTTTAATTATCGACTTTTTGTACGAATAAACGAGTGTGGCATTTTTATTTGTGAGTAATATTTACTAGTTAACTTAATAACACTAATTTACATGATTGTGATTTTAATATAACATGGTTGATCTTTGTTTGCTTTTAGTTGGAAAATGATCTTAAAACTAATTATTTGCATGTTAATTATTGATTATTAGATACTACTTTTATACGACATCTGTCTATTCCTTAAAACGTTTAACTATATTTATTTACATGTTTCTTGATTTAGCAAGTTCAATTTGAACGTTCCTCAATTTATCCACTTATTTGACCAGTTTACAACTGATATAAATATCGATTTTTGGTGAGCTATTTATAATACATTCTAGTTTATGAAATGTTTTTGAATATGATTTGTTTTGTGTACTAAAACTAGTAAGTTTTTTTAAATCAATGAATACATATAACTAAATGTTTTTTATTAATCATTGCTTTAATAGCTTTCATTTCGAGTTTATTAAAAATTTATTCGAATCACGTTCTTCAACGGAAGGAAGTATGACGCAAATCAGACAGACTCTAGAACTGCTCAATTGGGTGTCCCAACATGACAAACCTAATTTAGCTTGGAATTTTCTTATTGTATGGCTAATTTACGACTTGTTGATTAAACGCACATTGGCGGATGAATTTGTAATTGGCTTGTCAACTCATAACGTTGACGACCGACACGAATTTGACGCTTTACTCGAACCGATTGGTTTGTTTTTTTCTGCCAGCGACAAACACTCAAGTTTTGTTTTTAGTGACGCCGAGTTGGTTTTGATTAAAATAGCAGCACATTATGAAGATATAAAAGTAAGTCATAATATTTTATTGATTTTTTTAATGTTTTATTTTTATGAATGAACAATTGCTAAAAGTATTTGTGAATTGTTTTTTTTTGTTTAACGCATTGGGTTCCCTTTATAATTCTAAACAAAAATAATAGAAGACGTAAACTGTGAGATGAATTCATTTCGTATATTCTCTTCAGTCATAAACATATAAAGAATCAGTATATACATATATATATATATATATATATATATATATATATATATATATATATATATATATATATATATATATATATATATATATATATATATACATAAAGTTATATGATGTAATTAACTTAATATTTTGTTGGCTAACTGTACCTTTGAATCTAGGTAACATTCACTCATCTAAGATGCTAACTAGATAGGTCGTATTTAAGATTACTCGGACGGTTTACAATATTATATTATCGCTGCTTTAGTCCAAACAACTTTAACACACTTGTTATTGCGCATGCAATGTTTTAATCCTACAATCAAAACTCTTGTTTTTAGTAATACGTTATTAAAGTTGCATTATGAGTATATTCTAATGAATGCTACATTTCGACGCTTTTTTTCCAGGTTTTTCATACTCGTATGACATTCAAATCGTTAGTATCCGAATACTTTACAAAGTTGTGCAATTTCGTATGTGCCTCTTGTTCCATCTCCAATGTGGCTAGAGATCAAGGTCTTGGTTTGAGCCGTATTCACCTTGGTCTGCATCCAGCTCCACTTGCCAAATTGTGCCAATGCGGTTTCGAACTTGTAGGCGTGCTCATTCACCATTGCGCCCAATTGTTGTATATTCCCAAAGCCCAGAGATCGGACCAAGTCGAATCGGGTTTGGATTTGTTTGTGAATCATTTTATTTTACCGCGGCAATTGTACGAACAAAATAATAGCGAATTGGCCGATTGGCTGTCTACCTGGGGCGATTTGACAAATGTCATTCGCGAATGCATATGTGAATGTTCCTCTCAAGTAATTGTCGTGTGTGTGTGTGTGGCAAAAAAGATGGATGTGGAGTAAAGCCTAGGAGGTTTTATAATCAATCATTACAAGGTTTGAATTAGAGCACCATTTGTTAAAGGTCGAAGAAATTGTCACTGTTACAGTTTCAAAAGGAGTCGGGGTGGTCTAGCGGTACAGTACTCGACTTGGACCTGGGTAGACATGGATTAGAATCCCACCACTGGTACTGGATGCCGCGTTACACGTTACATTTTAGGTGTTCATAAATTTTGTCAACAGTAAGATGCTGGTTATGCTTATAAAGTCTCAATGGTGGTGATATCCCTGACTGTTCCTACACTTGGCGCGTTCTGCACTAAGTGCTCCCAAGCACCTAGATTAACATATCAGGTACCGAGTGCATAGCGGGATAAGTGTGTTTCCGTCCCGATGGATTGGTGCCAGTATAGACTTAGGGTATTTAATGGGTATTTTAAGATACACGTATGTCATATGTGACTTTTGGGCTGAGGGAGATAACCTTGACAAATAGTCAAGTCGATCATTTAGTGTGCTGTGCAAATATAGAAATAATTAAGGGGTGACTACATCACCAACTAAATGAAATGGCTAAGATCTTCATCTACTGTAGCAATCTGTGACATAATTACAAGGAACCATGTGAATTAATTGGTTTTTAAGGCTGGTTGGAATTTGTAACTGGGACATTTGAATTTTATTATTCTCTTAAAAAACACGTGTTGGCCTAAGGGTTAATACTGAATTTATCCAGTATAAGTCAAATGCCTTTGTTCATATACTGGTAGATTGTTGTTCTCAAGCACATGAATTATTGCTTCGTGTTAATTTGAAGTTTAGAACGCCTTTCACAACAATACTAGGGCGTTGCTTAACAATTAAAATATTTGATAAATATCCCTTTATCCCTATTATGTATTGATTTTTTTTAGATATACCCTACTTTTCCATTATTCCTAATAAATTGCTTTAACCTTGACCTTGATAATTTTATTGCCGAATTGACAATTGGTGACTGATACATGCATTGAAAATGCTTATTCATGTAGCTTTTAGTAGTAAATTGTGTTTATTTGTTTCAGTTTGTTTGTGGAATTGCCCAATTGGCATGGCGCAGTGATTGTTATTTAAATCGCATTTTGAAAGACATGATTAAACTTTATTTTAAACACCTGGGTCCACAAAGCATTGCTGTAAGTGAGTGCGAGGATTATTGTTTTGGTTGTTTGACACTTACAAATATGTTATATTATTATCATTACAAATAGTAACAGAAAAAAAAACAATAAAAAAGCTCCATAATTGAAAAAGAGCATACGAGCAACAAATGATGTTTGAACATTTTATCATGATACATTCATTTCAATTAAATCTTCCCGAATGGTTATTAGTCAAGTTTTCTTTAATCTCCTTTTCCACCTTCAATTGTTCATTCCAAAACCGCTCTTGCTTGTCTTTCGAGCAATAAAGGTAGAATTTGACCAAGTATTTTCTTCGTCTAATCGAAGATTTTGCAAATCAAAGATTGAGCTTTCTTTCGGTTTTCACTCAACCCTGTCACCTGGATCGTTTCATGACTTCTATGCCGTTATTTATAGAATACCGTCCACTTATTGTTTCTGTGACAATATAGATTTTTACAGAGACCAGGTTACTAACTTTGCGCTCAAACAAATAAATACATGTTCAAGTATTATTGAAATAAATTTAATTTTTCATTGTAGGATTGGAAGATTAGACAGTGTTGTGTGTCACTAGTAAGATGCATGTATTAGCAGTCTGACGTCATTGTACCACTTTAATTAGGTTGATTAATTGACAAATACAATGTATATTTTTTATAAATCAATACTTGTTTGTTCATTAAATTGCAGAGTCACGTGACACATCGTGAAGTGCTTGAGTAATTTGAAAATGGTTTTTGTAGAAAAATATTAATTGAATTACAAGTAGGTACGTGTCTCCACTTAAAAGCCTCAAACTAAAGACTACATTTTCTTTTAATAGGAACATGTTTGGATTATTTCATTGCTGTTTTGTTTCTTCGAAATTTACTTTCAAATGAATATTTAACAATACAATGCTTGCGAAACACCATATCAAGAAAGCTATCATTTTACATGTGATGAATTTTATTGTATATCTGAACTTACTGGTTATAGCATGTCCCCTGTCCTGGTGTGTTATTAATCAGTAGAATTGTTTCTGTTTTTCGCTTATTCTAGTCATGTGTACTCAATAGTCCGTCACCTCAACTGCGACTTACAATGTTAGAAATGTTGGCTGTAGATCAGGTCATGACATTGACCCAAGCTACACCTTTATTTGCTTCGCCAATAGATATGTCAGCGTTTCAAAGTAAAACACTAAAGAAGGTAAGTCTGTTTTAATATCAAGGTCATTTGTTATGCACGTGACACACAACAAAGAACATTTGAACAGACAAATCACATTTCAATTTTCATTGGTCAAAGTACTATCGATTGAAGTCCGAAATGAATTGTGGATAGACTTTTTTCCAGGTTGATGAGTTGAATTATTTACAAAAAAATTGTTTTTTGATTTGCGAATAGATTGAAGTCGTTGACTGTTAACTGATGACACATACCGATTACCGAGTAGTGGGGTTAATTATATATTATGCTGTATTGCATTAGCAGTAATTAAAACAGCATAATGAATCGGTTATAATTTAATTTTTTACTCCGAGCAACGACTGATACTAATTCGGAAATTTAATACATTTTTCGAGGTGCTTTATTGTGAATACTATTAACGTTTATTATTATTATTATTATTTTTAATATTAATATTAGCATTTGTATTATTTGTTAGCCTTATATGGAAAAGGAACCGTTAATTAAGTTAGAACTATTCTACGGATCAACATTTACTACTGTTTTTAATTGTGACTATTTCATGATGAATGCATTTATAAAAAATTGTTTAGACAAGGTCTACTGTTTTTAATTGAAGTCTATAGTATGTTTTGTTGCTTTTAACTGTAAGAGCGTGACATTACTTTTGAAAGCTTATTAGAAAGATAGTTTTACTTAAAAGCGATTACAGTAATTAGTTGAACTTGCACTAATGATTTATTGATCAATTTATAACAAGCACTAGGTGTTATGAAAGAATGATGTTAAGAAGTTGTCATATAATCTCATGTTATATGCAGGTATAATACTTTAAACAAAACGATTAAGGTCTTCATTTAAAGATGCTTTAGTAGTGAGTGAATTATTGTTTATCTTTTGATTTGTCTGGTATGCATGGTTCTGCTAGGTGAACAAACTTCTGTTAGGATAATTGTGAGCATTAACGAAACACAAACCCCTGACTGTACAAGGTTGTAATCTTTCTGAGTGTATACTACACTGTATTGTACACTATTGTAATAATACGTTTGTATAAAAGATCAAAGTTTCGTTGTGGTTGACAGGGAAAACATTTTACTTCTTTAGCTGAAAGTTTTTTTGTCAGATTTAATATTTGTTTTCTTGTGTACTGTAATATTTGGATGTTTGGATCTTTAAAGACAAACAAATTGATTGTTTGGTAAGTAGAGTGTTTCTTTTCGTTTATAAAGTCTGCACCTATTTAGAATTTATCCAACAGATTTTTGTTAAGATTCATAACTTATCAACTACATATTGGATGAAACAAACGTCTTGAAACTATAGCACATATTGTTTGTGTAATAAGTTTGTTGTCATCAACTATTACTATCCTGCAATGATTTTTAATTGGTGACTATGTTTAACCAGTATGTGCAATTTCCATTATTACTAATTGATTTGTCATTATACTTCAATAGATTAGTTTGATTATTCTAAAATTCCCAATTGTTTTTAGTGGCTTACCTTTGCTAATCTTGTACGCGATGATACACATTCGGAAAATATATTTCAACGGTGAGTTATGTATAAATGTGTGTTTATTATTTTCGGTAGCATTCACTGTATATATGATGAAACTACATTTAAATCTCGATACATTGTTTGGAGTAATACATTACTTGGATTATCGTATTTACATGGATTTGAATATTACCACGTTAAAACGGAAGTGGTACAGACAGTGTCCCAATGACGTTTTGTTATTCAAACAATAAATAGAAATCTAATAATTTGTTCATCATCAATAAGAGCATTTCTCAATTTTAAAATTTGAATGTTAATTGCACATTAATTATTGCTTTCAACCTATGATTTTAGAGGTGAATATATTATTTTTGTATTTGTAGAGATGCACCTTTTATCGCATGGCCTATTCTTGTTGTTTGCGCCTTGGATTCCAAAAGTCGGATAGAAGCAGATTGTCGACAACAAGGACATCAGTTCCTTTCATTTTATAAAGATGTTGTTTTTTCCATTGATTCGACCGAAACAAGGTGCGCTTTAGTTTGATGTGACTTATCGATTGATGTCACTTTTTCACCATTTTTCAAATGTGTAAATATTTCTTAGAAGCGCCTACCATTATTTCAAGTGCGGAGAAAATGCCCTATCGACAACAACAACAAATGAATGAAAGTGACGAAATTTCTTAACTGTAAAAAGTTAATATCATAATGACACCATTCGTTATACAGATTAAGGAAACACTTCATTTTCTGTCACGTCAAGTCCATTTTAGTTTTCTTGGAAGTGGGACTAGATCAATCGGCTAAAGCTAAAGTTTATATGTACTACTGTGCACTTAGTCCTTGCTCTGTTTTAATTTAATTCAGCGATACACCACGTGTATTGCTTCACGAGAAACATTTTTTAACAAGTGGATATTTTAGCAAAGCTATTGGAGGTCCCGCATTTAGTGATGATGGTCATACCCCCACCGATGCTCACTAAAGTTCGAGTCCACTTGACCACTTCAGGAATATGGTGTATCATTGTCATCATAACTGAAGACTACATGCATACATACATACATGATCATTTTCAAGTCTCCGATACCAGTATAATCAAACCACATTTAAAATATAAGGTGCTTGCTGATGCAATCGCGTTATTGTCTATTTGAGTGGTCGAGTTATTATAAAGTTTGGCTAATTCCTCACAATGTAAGGGCTGAATTTCGTGTTTATTTCAAACACAATTTAAGTCAGGTCTTAAACCTGCAACCTAGCTGTCGTACAATAATACTTTATAGTTTAGCTGTTTAAACAGACCACTAGACGGAATTTGGTGCCATTTTTTCTATTTCAAAGAATTTCACTATTAGCAAATCAGATTGGGTTTGGAATAGAGTTGACTTACAAACTAAAATTTTGAGTTAAAAAGCATTGTTAAATAATTTGCTTGGTAATTTATTAATACTTGCTCATTTTTTTTCAAACTGATAGTCATTATCTACAATAAAATTAGTTTTAAAATCAATTTATGCTTGTCTATTTCAGAATTCAGCTTCGAGAAGACTGCTTGAAATTGATGAAAATGGCAAATTTGACTATATCTCATGATCAACCAAATCTGATTCACTTTTTTGCATTGAAATCATAATTTTCACTATAGTGAATTATTTTGCATATTTTCTTATAAATTATACATTTTCAACAATTTATTTAAATTATTATTTATTCGTCTATCGATTGTAATAAAAACGATAATTTTTGATTTTTTTTTACTTCTTTAATTACATTAAGTCGTTAGTAGTTGAAAATAGTTTTAATTAGCTAAGGTATTAAAAAAGTAATGTAGTGGATATGTGACATCATATTTAAATGCTACTTTTGGCACAATTTCACCAAGGTTACGATTGCCTAAAAATGAAACTTGTATCTGTACAATGAAACGTTTACTATTGTGCAGTCAAACTTTAATTTCAATACATTCAACCTTTTAAATATGGATTACTAAAGGGAATTTAGTGGTGAAGTGATAATGAATGTTAAACGAAGTTATTTCAATTGTAATTAACGTAGTGAACGATATTTCTCACTCAGGCATTTTCAGTACGTTTGTAAAAAGAAGTCTTCCATTTGCGTTTATCACATACGAACGTTTAGTTCACTTACAACAGCTCTTATTTAGAATTCATTAGCTGAATTTTACACTATTTTCCGAGTACAACAGTTTCAATGACAATTATACACAACGTAGACTGACTAGAGTATTTTCTAATTATTTGCGGTGTAAATGGACTTACACGTAATCATTAGTTTCTCATGCTTTACTTACAAATCGAACAAAACAAGATACTCATTATACTTTCTTCTATCGAGTCTTTTACGATTGCTTCCCATATTTTATACAAAGAAAATTCTGCATTCACAAACGTAGATAAGTAATTTGGTTATTCGCCTAAGAAGCCCCTTATATGCTGTCATCCTTAGTCTAACTGGTACAAATGGTATTCAAATACCTTTTAAATATCTTAAGTGTGATCGCACTCATCCATCGAAGCGGAAGTTCAGTTATGCCGCTGCGTACTCGGTACCTAATCCATGTTAAAACTATTTTCTTTATTTCATTAACAATTATGCTTGTAGTGATATAGCTGGACAGTTATTCTCACCATCTTTGAAAACAAAAAAGGCTTACTCTTAATAAGGTGAACATGTAAGCATAGGTGTGAATTTAATATACATATGCGATATTCCGGCAATTTGATCTGCAGTATTGTATAAACCTCGTTCAAGTACAATTAACAAGCCATCAGATAGTTAATCAGTATATTCTGAACTTGATTCTTAATCTAAATGTACAGTAGATGCCGAGATAGGGATATACTATCTGCAATAACTGAAGTACTAAGTTTAGGTTAATCAAACGCGTTTTACACGAGCAGACTATCCCTGACAGAAAAGTTCACTGGCAAACTAACTGTTTGAAGACATATATAGCAGCATTCCTTATAATTCAGTAGCCACATCAAATTTTCAGAATGCAACGAGCCCGTTCATTCATTTTGGTTGGTGGAAGAATAACAAAGTTTCTTGGCTGGTAAACGGCATCCTTGTGACGTCGCCACTGTTCGCAAAGATTGACGAGGCCGCCTGATTTTTTGTCAGGGTTATCTCCCTTAACCCAAGAGCTACATATGGTATACGTATACCTGTAGATACCTTTTAAGTATCCTGGGTGTATGTTCGCACCCACTCGCCGTAGCGGAAGCCCAGTTATACCGCTGTGCACTCGGACCCTGCTGTTATTAGTCTAGATGCCTAGGGGCACCTAGTCCAGGATGCACCAGGTGGAAGACTAACAGTCAGGAATATCACCATCATTGGAAATTGAGACTTTATAAGCATTACTCAAATCCTCAGGATCACTAGCATCCCAAGCCCGTTCAATACGCTGCGAAAAAACGTTCCTATCTAAAAGCAGTAATCGTGTCTGAATTCATATACTCAAAATAGTTCTATAATTATATATATATATATATATATACGTTGAAACAAACTGTAGCATTGTTAGCCAGAAGCATAATTCCAGATGAAAAACTACAAGTATTCTATTAATCAGTTTCTTAAATGAATATAATGAATCCAAAATGTAGCATCACATGCTAAGATTTTTCATAAGAACCGTCGAGAAAATCAAGAGCCGTTACCCATTGAACGTGAGTTTGAAAACAATAACGTTGTTGGTACTTTGCAGAAACTATATTTTACTGGCATCGACGTTTAATTTTGTAAACAGTTGAAGTTGATATTCTACCAAAACTATCTGAATTTTATTCATCAATCGAATTTTAACGAGTATCCATACCTACAATTATTAAAACTCAAAGGTTCAAAACAAATCCTGAAAAATTTAATGATTTATTTAACATGTATGCTGCAAAATGTATAACACATAATCAAATGCAATTGAATAAATATTTAAGCACGTTCTCCACGAATTCTCCTGGCTAACTGGATATCTTTCGGCATAATGGTTACGCGTTTTGCATGGATAGCGCACAAGTTGGTATCTTCAAACAATCCAACCAAGTATGCTTCGCTAGCTTCTTGTAAAGCACCAACAGCAGCACTTTGAAAGCGTAAATCAGTTTTAAAATCCTGAGCTATTTCACGAACCAAACGCTGAAATGGCAATTTGCGAATCAAAAGTTCGGTGGATTTTTGGTAACGACGGATCTCTCTAAGAGCAACAGTTCCAGGCCTGTAACGATGTGGCTTCTTTACACCTCCTGTTGAAGGAGCCGATTTTCGAGCAGCCTTGGTAGCCAATTGTTTACGAGGTGCTTTTCCACCAGTAGATTTGCGGGCAGTTTGCTTAGTACGCGCCATAACAAGTTAGTCTAAAAGTTACAAATCAAAATTCAAGTTTTTAAATTGCCGGCCTTCAACCATATAAAAATTAGCCAGGAAAAACGTTAACAAAAATAAAAATTAAATACAGATATTTTTAATTACAATTTTATAATAATATATTTTTAATTAAAAAACAATTAGTTTATTTTAATTTAAAAGTAACATGTTTTGTTTATTATTAAATTATAAATTAGCATATTTTAAATCAACAGCACTGTCTCAAAAATGGTTGTCGAACAGAGAACGTTAAAATACAATAATGCAACTTTGTTTGTGTTTTCCATTCGCAGACTTTACTACATATTTACCTATTTTTATCCAAACGGTAACATGCGCAAAACAATTTAAATTTTTAGTTTTACAACAAATTGTATTAAAATGAACTTACGTGCAAGGATGCAATTGTTTACTATCAGATTTATGAATAATTGTTAGCTGTCATATTAAACATTATAGAATTTCATTATTATAATTTGAACCAATAGAAATAGTTTAAGTGTTAATGTGTCCTTTTTCAATAAGCATGTCGATAAAATAACAACAGCTAATAGAAAATAAATTTTTTACGCAGTTTTGTTTATTTATTAAAGTTGTTAAATTATTAATTGTAGATATGTTAAAGATTATTACAGTAACCCTGAAATGATTTGTTAAATGTAATTTTTCATTTTGTAGACACACTATTAGTAATGAATAGTTAAATTAAAGCATTATTGTTTATAATTTTCGATGCCAATCTGTTTTCTTTGTGTCATTTTAACAACAGAAAGAAATGATATTATTACTATTGCATAGAATGAACAATATATATATATATATATATATATCGACAAGAAAGCACTACTGTAATAAAATAAATGCAGTTTAGCGTAATTACATAGGTCTTTATAGATAGTATGTACAGCATAGAAAGCTTTTTATAAACTGGCATAATGTGTAATAAAATCAATAATTTAATTACATTTGATAAAAAAAACTGCACATACACAGTTCTTCATTACGTAATTTTTTTACATGAGGAACAGAGAATAACGTAAAATCCTATTTTTGATGATGTACTACATTATTACAAGTTGTTAAATACTACAATTTAATCTTCATAAACTATAAAAAAGTAATTAGAATTTTTCTTTTACTTATGCCAATTATTAACTGAGGAATTGCTTTTATATTTTATTAGTTTTTAATTCGGTGCAATTTTTGTATAGTATAACTTTACTATTTTCAACACTATTCTTATTATTTATATTATAGAAGAGTTTTTTATTTAGCTTCTGTTAATAATATTTACAATTCCTTATTCATTATTAAAACGTAATGAAAATTTACATTTATTTAAATCTTAACCAGAACTTTATAATCGTTGTTATTTTGTGCTTTAAGCTCACAACAACAACCCTTGTTTTATGGTTAAATAAAACAACTCTGTTGCCAAAACTTTTTTGATTTATTGTATATGCATTCAATGGTACTACGATAAAATGGAATGCAAATTAATAAATCTATGCAGAGAATAGCTTATACTTGACATATATTGCATCAAACAATATTTTGTTAACATAGTGCGTTGATGTCACTTTTGAATCCGTGTGATACGCTTGCGTGACGTGCAATCAAATGTTGTTAATTGTGTTTTGCGCTTGTTCAAGTGTTTACGTGTTTTTTTGTGTATTTGGTGTAATTTGTGTGCTTTTGTTTTTAATTGTAAAATTTAATTATCTAATTGGTATGATTCCTGTACGATTTGTATGTAACGTACTTGATTCATCTTTTGGTATTCTTTTTAACCCGATTACTATCTTGCTTTACTTTGTGTTATTTTATTTTTATTATATTTTTCTAGAATTTTTGGTCTGAGGATGAAAATCTCTCAGTTAGCAATTTGTGGCCGTCGGGGGGTACAATATGTTTGTAAAAACTGGTATGTTTTGTTTTAGGTGTAACACCTGGTTCTATGAAAACTGCACTGGGATTTCGGCAAATTTTTACAATGACTTTGCCAATAGTAATGTCGACTTTATCTGTATAAATTGAATCTGGTCTTCCAATCCTTCGCATGTTGCTCCTTCTCGCGTCTTTAAGATCGACCATAAGACAGATCCTACATTGAATCGCATTCTCGAATTAGTTAATGAAATTAAATTTGGTAACATTAAGTTAAATAAATCTGTAGATGATCTAGTGAAATCTCAATCATCTTTTTTTGTTTCTTTTAATAAACATTTAGGTGAGATAAACTAACTCAAAGATTTCGTTGGGAACTTTGCCTCCCCATTTAAGAAAACTTCTCCTCTGCCTGTCACTAATACAGTTCTCAGACTTTCTCAAGAAAAAAAATTATTGTAAGCTAAACAATACGCTGCAGAGAAAAGAAGGGAAAACAACCTAATAGTTAGAGGTATTTTCAACACAGCGCATGAGGAAGATCCTGACTAATAGAGGTATGAGAATCATGATTAAATCTGGGCGGGGTTATTTTTACTATAGGGAGAGGTAAATTATCGCGTACTTGATCTTTAGATCTCAAAGCTTTACGTTTTTTGTGCCAAAAATCCTTTGTCAATCTAATTCCTGGATACTGGAGATGGATGGAGCACTAATCGTAGATTATGTCCTCTGTGGTAAAAAGAGAGATACAGGAGATAACAATTGGAGGGGCTGGGAAATATAGCTTACAAGAGATGTGAGAGATTTTTAAAATTAGATGCAGCTGAGAAACACTTCTTCATTATGTCAGTGACTAGTTCCCTAAAATTACGAGCAGATTCAGATATCCCTTTTACAATTACATAGGAGGCCCTTTTAGCATTAGTAGCAAGCTGCTTTGCAGATGATAAAATTTCCTTCTGTAAAAACCTAATAGCAGTTTGAGACAAGGGAAGATGCCGATAGCCTAGCGACAGACTCCTTAAGCTTTTCTAAAATAGTGTGAGAAAAGTATTCAAATTTTTTATTATGACTCTGTATATTGGCTATAACATCATTCAATTTAGTGATCTCAGAATTATTATTAATAGTGGAAGCTAAAATAGCATTTAAGTTGGGTTCAAAATTAACATTTTGAAACAGACTGCACTATCTTATTACAAGTAGCTTCCAAGGAGAGAGATCCGCTAATAATTCAATTTTACTAAGATAGTTTCGGTATTTAAAATCTATGCTACAGTTGGCGAACCTCAAATATGTAGAGAGTGAAAGACCAAAACAAGTTTTGTGGAACCATTTCTCGTAGAGTATGCATAAAATTCCTTTTTTTACTTTCTTCTTACACCCTCTGAAGCCACAAATATTAATTTTGTTTACACACATTAATCAAATGTAAGTCAAAATTATCTAGAAAAAATATCACAAAACAACTCTAAATAATATTCTTTAAAAGAGGTAAAAAAGGAGAAGCTTGTATAAGTATTTCAAGTACGATTCATCAAATCTTATACAATTAAACAATTGTACAACAAGTTGCATAGTTGACACATAGCACACTAAAAAGTTATCAAAAACCAATAAAAAATTCAAGTACAATTCAGGCAAATTGTGAAAAATCAAACAATTGAGCAAACACAGCTTGCACAATTGACACAAAGTCCACAAAAACAATTAACACTAAAAACAAAACAAATAACGATGACATGTATAGCAACAAGCAAGCGCAAAACAACAAACAATTTTTAATCAGCACGTCACACAAGCGTACCGCAGTGATTAATATAACATAAAATACAAATACATACAATTACATACAACTACATACTGACTGAGTTCTGTTGAAATAAACATTTAATTAATTAATATTTAGTATTGTGTTTTGTTTATATGTTTTGGTTAATGTTAGTTAATATTTATATTACCCTTATTTAAAATTTAAGCTTGTATTTATATTTAAAATTTATGTTTAAAAATCTCCTTTTGAATCAAAAGGAGTTTTTTCTATTCAACTTGTGTACAAACCTGTATATAACCTGTATATAAACCTGTATATAACCATTTATTAAAATTTTAAAGTAATAAGTACATGATGCTACACGAGGTAGCAATTTGTTGACAAATATGTTAATTATAACGATTTTAAATATTTTAAATATTTTAAATTTTAAATAAGGATAATGTAACAATTAACAAATAAAAACATATAAATAAAAATTAATACTAAATATTAATTAATTTTTTAATCCTTTAAGATTCAGTCATTATGTAATTATATAAAACAATTAAAAATTTGCAATTCTATATTATATTACACTATACTTTAACATTCGAAAAATATAATACTTTATTATTAATTTTTTTACATAAATAATTTTTTACTTAAAAAAAATTGTGAATTTTATAAAATGTAATTGTTTATTTATTTTATTAATAAATGTTTTTTTAGCAAATTGTGTTTGGTTTTTGTAAATTTTGCTTTTTTGCTTCAGTCCTTGCGAGAATCTTAACTTTTTGTGTGCGCGCATTGTACGAACTACTTTAAAATGCTTGAGAAATACAACCAAGGTGTAGTCTCGTAAATGTATTTTTATTTAGTAGTTGATATTTTTAAAAGATTATTTTTGTTCATTGTTTGAATTTTATTAATTTATCTGTTATCTTTTTTGTTATAGTGCGTGGATCTTAATTTATGGATTTAAAGGAGTTGCTTGAAACATTAATATTAAGTGAAGGTGGTCGTATTTCGGGCTCTCAGCTACTCAAATTGATTAACGGTGATGATAAGTTAAAACTGGGTATGTTTGGTTTTGTGTACATTAATTTTGAAATTGGTTAACCATATGTGTTCAGTTTTTTAATATTTTTAATTAAGTTATTTATTTTCAGGATCAGGACGGCACACGAGGTGCGTAGGACTTTATCCTTTTAATCCTCGGTTTTCAAAGTATCTGAAAATTTGAAATCGGGGAGAATAAAGAGGGAGGAAGAAGCTGGGATAAGAAAAATAAATAATTGTGAGAGAAAAGTAAAAGAATGAAAGAGAAGATTAGAATTTAAATGAAATTGGAGAGCATGTGTTGGTCATAATTTATTTTAAATGACGCTAAGGATTTAGAATTGACTACATGACTGGTAAGCTTATTCCATTCTGTAATGGATCTGTGTGTGAAATGATTTAGTCTAACACTAGTGAGAGCTCTGGGTTTGTAAATCTTTAGACAATGTCCCCTAAGGTTACCATACATACACATATGCAACATGCATATGTTAAGTCCACGCTAAATTTAATGAAATTACAAATTGTTTTTGTGCACACAAAATGGGTTTTAATGTGTGGATGTAAACAGATTCAAATGTTTTTAACTATTAGCAGTTTGAGTAGTTATCAACACTTTAAAGCAATCATTAAAGTTTACTCAATGTTTTGTTTGAATTAAGTGACGAAGTGCACCAACGTTCGTTCTTATTTTATTAATTTTTAATATTTTTTCCATATATATATATATGCTAATTTCAAAGTTAATATAAATGTTTTTCTTTAAAGAAACAAAACGTACTTTGAAACAGTTGATTGCTTCAATTGCTGTTGTAGAATATGGATTGGTGCGTATGACAATTTTAAAAATATTGTTGTAGGATAACAAAAAATACATTGTTCTGAAATCTTGTAGCAAAAATAAAGAAAATTTGGATACAAGTGTAAGTGATAATGTTTTACTTTGATTATTATTTTAGATTACTTCACAATTTTCACAAACAGATGACAAGGAAATTTTAAAAGGTTTAAGTGCTAAAAAAGTAATTTATGAATAAACTCATGAAATTTTACCTAATCCAGGTTTTATCGAGAGTATCAACTATTCCTGAGAAGCCTAACGAATACGTTAGTTTATTAAGTTCTCTACATTTATAGTGTTTGCTAATATATATTTTTGCATTACTTTCAGTTATATAATGTTTTGATCAGAAACGTTTTAGTTAACTTTTTTATTACAACCTCTGAGGGTAATCACGACTTTGTTACATTTTGAGGGTTTGTGTTTTGTAGACCCTGAAATTTATGCGTAACGGATTTTATTTTTCTGCCAGACAACTCAGAAGGTAGAGGGCGTACTAATCAATCTGTTTTCTATCTTTAGGCGAGACGTTTCAGTTAAGGGTTTTGAACTATAAATAATCTCTTGTTTTTATGATACTAATGATATTGAGGATTTTAGTAATACTTATAATATTTTTAACGATGGTGATATTCCTAACCGTTTCTCTTCTACGTGATGAATCCTGGACTAGGTGCTCATAGGTATTTAGACCAATAACAGCAGGGACCGAGTACACATCGGAATAACTGGGTTTCTGCTTTGGTGGACGGGTGCAAGCATATACCCAGGGTACTTAAAAGGTATCTTAGGGCATGTGTATACAATATGTAGCCCTTGGGCTAATGGGAATAACTTTGACAAAAATTCAGGCGGCCTCGTCAATTTTAGAAAATAGTGGCGCCGTCACAAGGATTCCGTCTATTAACCACGAAAGTTTGTTATTTTTTTTACGTTTGTTGTGTTTATCAAGCCATTGAAGTCGATTGTTTAATACGCCATACAAATATAGAAATGATGAAGAGGTAACTATCATTAACAGTGTGATAGTGTCACATTCTTATATAATATGTTGATAATCAGAAATAAAATAACCAACTTGAACAGTTTTAAGCATGGATAAAGGAGGAGAGTTTGAGTCTAAGGTTAGCGTCCTGGTCTTTGTAAAAAGTCTATTTTGCTACAGAAACAATAAAAGGACGCCATTGTGTGAAAACGACGGCAAAGAAACGATAACACGATCCAGATGATATGGCTGAGTAAAATTCGAAGGTAAATTCAATTTTCGATTTTCAGGATCTTTGATACCGAAAATTTATCAGTGTGGTAACATGGAACGTGCTTATAATTTTTTGTGGTGGCCAGTTAGAACAACTTAGTCGAGAAATGACAAGATACGATTTAGATAGTTTGGCTATTAGAAAAATGCGATGGAGAGGTCAAGGACATTTTGCAAGTGGAGATACATCAATTTTACATTCTGGACATGAAGACCATCATATTCATGGATTTGTTATTATGTTGATTAAAAACGCTGGTTAAGCCATGATTGGATGGAAGCCCATGAGCGACCGTATACTTTTGACCATTGTTAAAGACGGTAAAATAGAAATTGACGTTAAAGCCAGACTTGGACAGGCAATGTCAGTCTTTCATAAACTCAAATCAATATGGTTGTTTTTCCATTCACTTGAAGACAAAGCTTCGTTAGTACGTATCAATAATCATTCCTATCGCAATATATGGAAATGAAACGTAGGAAACATGCACACAAGATTAATAGAATGGTAGATGTTTTTCATCGCCGCTGTCTTAGAAGTAATTTAAAGATTATCTGGAGTGATCACATTTCACACAATAAACTCGCAGGAAGAAGCAACTTTCACCTACTACATGATGTTATTACAATTAGACGAAGAAAATTACTTGATCAAATTCTACATTTTCGGCCTGAAAGACCAACAGGAACGGTTTTGGTATGAACAATTGATGATGACGAAATATTATTATTATTACAAAACCCTTTTGCTTTAAAAAATAAGCATGGGGCAATAAGATAACATTTACAGCAAAAATTAACATCAAAGTCTCGTAATCCAAAGAGAATATGAGACAACAAAATGTTTCCATGTATTTGAACATTCTGCCAAACGTTTTGCTTGGGCCCATGAAACATTCATTTCAATTAGATTTTCCCGAATAGTTTTTAGTCAAGTTTTCTTTGGTTTGCCAACCTTTCTTTTACCATTTACAATTGTCCATTCCAAAACCGTTCTTGCTGGTCTTTCGAGCGGTAAACGTAGAATTTGACCAAGTAATTTTCTTCGTCTAATTATAATGATGTCATGGAGTGAACGAGAGTCAGTTCTTTTCATGATCTCATTTGAAATGTGATCGCGCCAGGTAATTTTTAAAATACTTCTAAGACATCAGTGATGAAAAACATCCATCATCTTATCATTCTTGTCCGTACGTTTCCACGTTTCACTCCAAAATCAATTTTATTGATTTTATGAAAGCTTTGACAGTGTTCATCGAGAATCATTTTCATTCATTTTGGTTGGTGACGTGGTCACCTCTTCATTATTTCCCATATTTGTACGACATGTAGAACGATCGATTTCGATGGCTTGACAAGCGTAGACAAACGTGGAAGAATAACAAAGTTTTTTGGCTGGTAGACGGCATCCTTGTGATCTCGCCACTGTTCGCAAAGATTGACGAGGCCGCCTGATTTTTGTCAGGGTTATCTCCCTTAGCCGAAGGGCTACATATGGAATACGTATACCTTTAGATACCTTTTAAGTATCCTGGGTGTATGTTCCCACCCATCCGCCGTAGCGGAAGCCCAGTTATACCGCTGTGCACTCGGACCCTGCTGTTATTAGTCTAGATGCCTAGGGGCACCTAGTCCAGGATGCACCAGGTGGAAGACTAACAGTCAGGAATATCACCATCATTGGAAATTGAGACTTTATAAGCATTACTCAATTATTGCAATAATAATAATTTATTTGTAGTTTATTGATTGTTTGTATCTATCGGCAGATTAAAATGAAATTGAATTTAGACATTGGGTTATTTAGAGGAGTGCTGATTAACTTTATAGTCTGGTATTAATATGTGTCGTTTTGCGTACTAGGATTAATACATATTTCCAAGTGACATCAATGGTTTAGGCGCTAAACGCAGTTGGGTGGGTATGGGTTTGAGATCCACCAGATGCAGGATTTTGTTTGGATTTTTGTAGTGTTTGTAATGTCGAAAACTATTTTTCTTGAAACATTCAAACAATAAAAACTAATAATTTGTCAGAACAAAATGTTTTAAAGGTTTTATTCTAAATTTTTCTGTAATGAAAAGGTACAATTTTTTTAGCAAATCAAATTTTTTATGAAGGCATAATAATTGTTTTTTTTCTATTGCATTTATAATAACAATGTTTGGTAGGTTTGTAATCGTTATTCGACATATACCAACAACGAACACCGTTTATGGTGGAATGCGGTTTTAGATTGTCGTCAGGCTGACATGACCCGTTTATTGGGTTTAAATCCAAAATTAGCTTATTGGACTGTGAGTTAAATTGCATTTTATTACATTTGATTATCACTGTATTTAAGGTGTTTTTCAGTACATAAATTTATTTATTATAAGATTCGTACAAATAATTATTGATAAAGGGATGTTAATGATTCCGAGGATTTGAGTAATGTTTATAAAGTCTCAATTTCCTGACTGTTCCCTCTCCATGTGGTGCATTTTGGAGTAGGTGTTCATAGGCATCTAGGGTAATAACAGAAGGTGCCGAGTTCACATCGGTATAACTGGGCTTATGCTACGGTGGGTGGGTGCAAGTATACACCCAGGGTACTTAAAAGGTATTTTAAGGTATATGTATAACGTATGTGGCTGTTGGGCTGAGGGTGATAACACTGACGATATCAGGCGGCTGCATTGATCTTTGCGAGCAGTGGCGTCGTCACAAGGAAACTTCATTATTCTTTTTATTTTATTACGCTATTGAATTCGATTTTGTAGTATGCCGTACAAATATAGAAATAATGAAGACATGACTATGTTGCAAATCACAATGAAAATAAATGAATTGATAAACAATTTTGATTCTTGTTGCAAATATATCACATATTAAAGGGAATGATTTGTATATACATAGCAATACAACAGTCGACCCGAACCTGGATGGGCATGGGTTTGATCTGCAGAGCCGGCACTAAATGCGGGCTCACGTTCGGCTTTTTGCTAACATGTTTACTGCTGGAAAATGTTTTATATATATATATATATATATATATATATATATATATATATATATATATATATATATATATATATATATATAATCGCATGAATGCTACAAAAGAAACATTTTTAGCGAGTGAATACACAGTACACAGCATATGAAGTAGATAGAGTAATGGAATTTTAGAAATATACAATATTTTGGTGCGAAAACAGAGTAGATTTATTGTATCAAGTACATTGTACGTATGTTTTGTAAGTTGAGTACTATTTTGTCTAATAGGTTTTAAAATACCATTTTTATTAGATTTGTTTTGAAAATTTGTTTTTTATATTTAGAGATTGTTTAATTCGAAAATTTTAATTGTTATATATTGATTTTTTTAAAAAGGATCCAATCAATGGCGTGAGTTTTTTAATTAATATAATTAATACTTTTATTTACAATTTAATATTTATCGGTAACGTTGTTAAATGGATTTTTTATTTTTTTATTTTCAATAGTTTGTATTTATTTTGTATTTGTTACAAATAACGTTTTTGGTTAAGGTTGGATGGTTTAGAATATTTGGTAATTTTTATACTTATTCATGTAATGAATGTATTTCGATATTAAAAACTGTGGTTTTTTGATCATCATGTGGTCGTTAGGATTTCCATCTTTCATTTTCCCGGTATGAGAAATTCGATTTGAGATGCTAATGATCCTGAAGAATTGAGTAATGCTTATAAAATCTCAATTTCTGATGATGGTAATATTTCTGACTGTTTCTCCTCCATGTGGTGCATAATGGACTAGGTGCCCATAGGCATCTAGAGTAGTAACAGCAGGAACCGAATGCACATTGATATAACTGGGCTTCTGCTACCGCTGGTGGATACAAGCATACACCCAGGGTAGTTAAAAGATATCTTCAGGTAAGTGTATACTGTATGTTGACCTTAGGCTAAGGGAGATAATCCCGACATAGCATATCATCTCAAATTCCGACACGAGTAGGTTGTCAGATACGAATTGAACTTTGGGGAATAAATTAAGTTTTTTGGTTAGAAGACTGCTTTCTTGCGACAACACCAGTGTTTACAGGAATTGACGAGGCGATTTTCGGGGGGATTGATGTCGGTTGATTCATCCATGAACATAACCGGCTATATATAGTAAATTAATACTTTGAGATAGCTTT
This sequence comes from Cardicola forsteri, assembly GCA_025895645.1. NCBI lineage: Eukaryota > Metazoa > Platyhelminthes > Trematoda > Strigeidida > Aporocotylidae > Cardicola > Cardicola forsteri. Next base: position 56,143 of record JAKXYG010000912.1, on the reverse strand, counting down.
AAAACATCTTGGGTGTATGCTAGCACCCATTTATTGACTTGGATTCCAGTGAAAGCCTGGTTATACTGCCGTGTACTTGGTCCTTGATGTTATTAGTTTAGATGCTTATGAGCACATAGTCCAGGATGCACCAGGTAGATGACGAATAGTCAGGAATTTGAGACTACTAGCATTACTCAAATCCTCAGGATCATTAGCATTTTATTGTATATATATATATATATAATATATAATATATAATATATATATATATATATAATATATGTGATTTTTTTATGGATGAAACGTTGGACTTTCAACTTTTACGGTGCAGTGGGTAGGTTGATATACTTGTTTTCTAAATTTATGTTTTTATTGCATTTATATATTTTTTGGTAACAATAGCATACAATGCTTTTGTCATTTATCTAGTGACAAAATGCGTTATATATATATATATATTCTATATGTAGTTAGATGTATACATAAGAGATAACTAAAAACTGATGTGTTCTTTCGCTTAATGTGTTTATGTTTTAAAATTTATATGTAAATGATATATATAAGGCTACTTGGTATAAACTTTAGTAAGAGCGCTTAAAGAAAAGCTTATATTTGAAAAAAGTTTTAGCTGGATGCAAAATAGTCATGTTGCGAATTGTACCCAATATCTTAAGTGGTGGTATTCTTATTTCAATGTTTGTGAATCTTTATAAAGTTAGGATTCAATATAGTTGTAAAAGAATTACAATTGTTTTAATAAATAATGCATTATGTTACATTTAAAAGAAATTACTTTCAGCTTTATCATGAAAAATTTAAAGTTAAATATTACACGGGCTGAATTAGTGTTTTTTTTAGTATAAATAAAACATTCGTAATCATATACAAATTAAGGAATTAACTGTTTAAACTTGGTTCGTTGTTGAAAACAATTTTACATGAAACTAGATTAAGAATTTGGCTAGGAGTATATCATAGCATCTGAACCAAGTGGTTATGAAGGAAAGGCCATCACAATTATATTTAAGTATTTTACAGTGTACAATAGGAGAGACCTGAAAAGTAATTATGTATACTTTGCGTTCTTTTTAATGTTTGACGTTTAATTTAATTTTTTTTATGATATGTACTTTGAACATGAAATTTTAAAATTATTTTAAAAATTTTAGACAGCTTTACACTATGCTGCGAAATTTGCACACATGGGCTGTTTGAGACTTTTGTTAGGGCAATACAAAGCTAATGTAAATGCCCAGTGCAGAGTAAGTGTATATATATATATATATATATATATATATATATATATATATATATATATATATATATATATATATAATATTTTTTTTATTTTCATAAATTAATTAAATACTTTAGCAGTTTGGGTTTCGCATTACGATTGTGTGTTAGACGTTATATCAATTAAAAAAAAACCTTTTTGTTACAAAATGAATATTTTTCTGTTATTTTAAAAATACAATATAATTTATTTTAAAAACAGAAATAAATTTTTGAAAATTAGGTTGATTTGAAATTATTATTTACAGTAGTGGTCAACTACTTGACGGGAAATCGATGAGTGACTGCGTTTTTGAATCTTTTTATGTAACATGTTTGTTTTTGGGATATTAATGATCATGATGATTTGAGTAGTGCTTATAAAGTTTCAATTTCAAATGATGGTGCTATTCCTGACTGTTACTTCTCCATATGGTTCATTTTGGACTAGATGCCCATAGGCATCTAGACTGATGAAAGCAGAGACCGAGTGCACAGCGATATAACTGGGCTTTCACTTTGGCATATACCTAGGATACTTAAAAGGTATCTTAAGGTATGTGTACCATATGTAGCTCTTAGGCTAAGGGAGGTAACTCTGACAAAAATTCAGGTGGCCTCGTCAGTCTTGCAAACAATGATGCCGTTACAAGGATGCCCTTTATCATCCAAGAAACTATGTTGTTCTTCTACATTTATGAAGCCGTGGGAATCGATCGTTTAATATGCTGTACGAGTATGGAAGTAATAAGGGGGTGATTAAGTCACCAACTATAATGAGTAAATGTTTTTTAATGTAATGAGTATTGTTAATAGGGTTTTAAGGTAGAAAAATAGTGAAATGCGACGAGAAGAGAATCAAAAGAGTTATTTAAAATCACCTTTTTAAAAGTATATTTAGTACATTTTGAAGTTCCTACTTTTTAAGTAGCTGAGAGCACATTATTGATATTTGACGGATAATTAATTTTGGATCTTGTACCTTGGATCAGTTTTTGGTGTACAAGATATTTAAAATGTAGATTTTTTGTTTCTATTTTTCAGTTTAGTTGACATAAAATCTTCTATCGTTTTGGTTAGATTGTTTTATTTTGTTTACTAGTTTTACTGAAGGACGGTAAAATATTAAGGCGCAATTCCTTATAATAATGTTTTATTGGTAGTTTGTAAAATTCTCTATACCATTACGATGATGATGATGTCAAAAATGGGATATGTATATACTTAAATATATTATTATTATTATTATTATTATTATTATAGGTACACTTATAAAATACGACACAATTAGCAGTATGTAACATCAGCCGGAAAATAAAATAAAATAACATTACATAGTTTAATACACTCAGAAGTTAACGGATATTCAAAAGTCATGTGTATTATTAGATGCGTGAAGGGGCATGATATATATATATATATATAACATGTTATATATTTATTTAACGAGTTGTTTGAATTTAGTGAAGCTAATTTCTTTTTATTCTAGTCAATCACCTGTTTATCTTTTTCACATACTTAAATAGTTTATGCTTTAATAGCTTTTTATTTTGAACTTTAATAGATTGTAATTTTGTATTATTATAAAAGTACCTTTTTATGGGTTTTTGCAAAGTACATTTATCGGATGCCTTATGAGGTTGGAATGATGAATTGGAAGCCAATAAATTATATCAATTTAATTGAAATATTGAGATGGTTTTCATCTGTTTCAATGAGTATTTGATAATGAAAATTTAATTGAGGATGAACTATTCATATCAATTTACTTTGTCCGCTTGTAAATTGATAGCAAATTTTGGATGGTTTTTATTTAATTAAAATGCGCTGTTGAGTTGTTTTAAACATTGCATAAATATTAGTATTTTATGATAGTATTTTATATAATAATTTTTAACATCTGTTAATATGATTTTGTATGTTAGGTCTTTAAGATTTGGTATTATTATTTTTAATGTTTTTTACATACAGAACTACATTTATATTATTATGTAATTTCCAACGCAGTCAGAATCTTTTACTATTTTTGTCGGAATTATTATATTAATTATAAATTGTTAAGCTATAATAATTATAATAATCTTGGGTTAAGTCTAAGCGTAGATACGATGTGGTGTTTAACTTTGATTTCTGTACCTTTAAAGGTAATTTAAAAGAGTATTTTACGTTATACGTATTTAGTTTTAGGTTTAACTAAATAAACATTCAAAAATGTTTACATGTACTTGTCTTGTGCGCATAACTGATCAACTTTGTATTTTGAACTAATTTTTGTGACTTACTTTTTTATCTAAACGAATGGTCAGTTGGTTGTTAGATAATTTCGGACGGTGATGTTTATGTATGCAAATTAAGTTACAAAATGATGGTTACTTTTGTTATCCAACTTATGTTAATCAATTGACGAAGATTTGGGGGTTACACTTATGTTTATGAACAACAATGTTTATTTTTTGCACATTGTTTAATTTTAGGTCATGTCGTTTATTGCATACATACATTGTACAATTAACAATTGACGTTATTTTCAATTGTTTGATAAATATTGAACAATAGTCCGGTTTTTTTCAATTCAAAGAAAAGCTTTATTTAATTAAATATGTGCATTTTTGATTTATCTAAATGCATCCTATTGCAGTAAACTGTTTGAACTTGCAAACAATCAATTTTTAGTCACACAAACAATAATGAATATGTTTGATATTTTTTCAGAGGACAAACTCATTGATTTAGGATTGTACTTATAGACTTAGAACGTTTAATTTGTATAATTTTAACACGCTATATATGTTTGGTGTGCTATTGCTTGCGGAGTTATACTTACAATTCTTTTTGAGATAATTAATTTGTACTATAAATGACTAATCATTATTCGTGTTTTATTCTTTTTGTCATACAATTACAATCAATTCAATTGTTTCACTATTTGGTTGGATTCAATTGACGTGTAAATTGGGAATTTAGAATGTGAGTCAAAATTGTTTTGATAATATTCTGTTAAGAAATGGTGGAACGTTCTTTTTCCAAAAACTTTTCTTTTGGTTGGTGACGTGGTCACCTCTTCATTATTTCCCATATTTATACGACATGTAGAACGATCGATTTCGATGGCTTGACAAGCGTAGACAAACGTGGAAGAATAACAAAGTTTCTTGGCTGGTAGACGGCATCCTTGTGACGTCGCCACCGTTCGTAAAGATTGACGAGGCTGCTTGATTTTTTGTCAGGGTTATCTCCATTAAGAGCTACATATAGTGTACGTATGCCTTTAGATACATTTTAAGTATCCTGGGTGTATGCTCGCATTCATCAGCTGTAGCGGAAGCCCAGTTATACCGCTGTGCACTCGGATTCTGCTGTTATTAGCTTATATTTCTGTGGGTATCTAGTCCAGTATGCACCACGTGGAGAATAAACAGTCAGGAATAGCACCATCAATGGAAATTGAGACTTTATAAGCATTGCTCAAATTCTCACAATCGTTAGCATCATAGGGCATGGGTAAACGTTTAGATACCTTTTGGGTTATCCTGGGTGTATAAGTTTTTCGGTTTATCTTTAATAGTAGAAATAGAGTATTTATGTAATTTGAAAGTGGAGCAATTATTTATTTATTTACTGTTTTGAATAAATTCACGGCAAGCTCTTTCAATATGTGGACGTTTTAGCGAAGCCAAATGGGCGCCTGCATTTTTAGTACTGATGGTGGGGATCGAACCTATGCCTACTCAAGTTTGAGTAGAGCGCTTTACTGCTAGACCACTCTCGATCGCTGCTTAGTTAATGTTAATATGTGTTTAGTAGCGCACTACAAGAGTTTTCCTATTTTCATGTTGCTCAATATTGTTTTGTTGACAAAAGGGTTGCACCCCGTTGCATTTGGCTGTCGAATATTCCAATCGTTTGGTAATTTGTACGTTGGTCAACGATTACAGTAAGTTTGATTTGACGTTAAGCAATTTTTAAAATGAAAAAAATTGTTTCAATTTTGTTAATGATAACAATTTTATAATTTATTCATTTTGTTGATAAATTTTAGTGAATTGATAAACCTGCCGGTTGTTTGTAGTACAAAATTTGTTTTAGTTATTATCTTAGATTATGTTTAATCTTTAGCTGTACTCCTGTTTGTGTTTAAGTTCATTTCGGTTTGTGTTTTTTTAATCAAATTATATTTTTATTTACATTAAAGTTGTATACGTTTCGTTACATGTGAAGGTGATTGATACAATCCAACATCATAAATTTATGATATTTGTATTTAACAATGATTTGACTATTTGTGTTTTGATGTTTGTGATTTGAATTTTAAATTATCGTTTCTTCTTACACAGAAGCTGACATTAATCTTATGGATTTTTTCGGTTATTTTCCGTTTATGCTTTTGACGAAGGAATTAAAATCCGATTTTAAACGTAAGTTTTTGTATTTATTTTTTAGTTGATTTTATACAGTGAACTTGTTTTTATTCGGGTTTTTGTGTTTTTTAAAGAAGTACGGAAAATTTTATTTAGTGTTGCATTTTTGAATTTTATATAGCATACATTGTAATTTAATCAGGTGTAAAAATGCTTGATTATCGAAGTTGTCAAGGTAAATATGTACATGGTGAAATAAAATAACTGTTATTACAATGGACTGAATATTTTAATTGATTAAGTAATTTATTGGATATCTAGTAATAATATAGTTGGTAACGCTATCACCATTCCATTATTTTTATATCGAAATATCTGTGCAGTGCCTCCGAAAACCGTGAACAGTGGAAGGGGACTATTGCAGATGCTATGCTAATATGGAATTAATAAAGAGGTGGCTTCGTCACCAACATTGGTTGTTGTATTTTCGTATCATGTACAACGATCGTATCCAATACTTTCATAAACACAACAACAGTGTAGAAGAATCACGAGGTTTCTTGACTGATAGATGGCATTGTTGTGACGGTACTACTATTTGTAAAGATTGATAAGGCCGCCTGATTTTTACCATAGTTATCTCTTAGTCCAAAATACCTTCTAAGTACTGTTGGTATATGCTTGCACCTATCCTCCAAGGCAGATGCTCAGTTATACCGCTGTGTATTTGGTCCATGCTGTATTAGTCCATGTGCTTAGATGCACATTGTCCAGAATGCGTTATGTAGAAATGAATTAGAAATATTACGATTATTGAAAGTTGTGAATGTATAAGCATTGCTCAATTCCTCAGGATTATTAGTATCCTATTGGATACCCATAAAAAGTGACAAGTTTAAATTATTATTATTATTATAACAATAATAATAACGATACTGAATGTAAATATAGTTAAATTGGTAAACATGTGATTTAGAAAAAAAATTAAAATTACTGTACTTTGAATGAGTCATTACAAGGCACAGTTACATTATACTGTAGGATGTCCGAATAAGTTCAAATAAATGTGTGGGTGGAATGATTCCTACTTTGATAGTTAATATGAATTTTTGAGAATAATTTTGTAACTTCAAAAAAATAGTAAACATTATTTATACTCAAAGTTATAAGAGGGATACATTACATATTCAACACCAGTTTTATGTTTTTTTATCACTTCTAAATGTTTGCCTACTTGAAAACGGCACACAGTAGTATATTTGTTAAGTTAAAAAATGTAATTATACAATGTGTAAAACAAACTTGTGTAATAAAAATCGTTGAAGAGGTTAATTTTGAACAATATAATTTAACAATAGTTAAAGTACGTTTATACCGTAGAATGTACTATTCAATTATCACATAGGTGAAATCTACATATTCTAGTTTAACCATGCCATCTGTTGTGCAGCGGAACTTTTAAATTAAAACTTATACAATTAATATAATGATTGACATTCATTAATTGTTACTTTTTGTTTTTTTTAATTCTAGAAGAAGGGTAACTTGTAAACAGTGATAAGGATAAGTAACTACGAAATGAGAAGTTGCGAGTTTGCTTCCAACATACTCTTTTTTTAGGTCTATGCATTATGGCAATACAGCAATTCTTGTATAAAAATAGTAACAATACATACACATATTCGTACTTGTAGATGTATTATATACAGTTAAAACACTGGCTATCGTTTTATCACATAATTTTGAAAATTTTCTGTTTATATATTTCAGGAATGTTGACAAGTGGGCATTTACAAAGAGTTCGTGGAGCTTGTAAGTTTTACTATTTTTTGCTTATAGATTTGTGTTTTCTGTGTGGTTATGAAACTGGTATTAACAAATTCATTGGTAACGGAAATATTTTTCTATTCAAATGATAGGGGAAAGTGTGTGCTAAATTTGAAATTCAATGGGCTTACATGATTTTTTTGGATGTTATGATATAACGATTGTTTTTTTATGAGAAATTTCTAAAAGTTCAATTTTAAGCTTTATATGTTTTTAAAGGAATAACAAAGTTTTTGTAATTAACTTGTGGATATTTTATTATGGGTTTCTTTTTTAATTATTTATAGCGATTTTAAAGTACCATATATATATATATATATATATATATATATATATATATATATATATATATATATATGGATAGTTAAATATTATATGAATATTGTCTACATATGAAAACTCATTATATAATTGTACCACAAACATCTCCAATTCTGCAAATGGTTTTTAATTTGTAATATAAGTAATTGTTTTATTAAACCTTTATTTTTAAAGGTTATTGTACTTATCCACATGAGACTAAAAAGTTGCTATTAAAAAATTAAGAACTAATCATGTTGCTTGATAAAAACTAGCTAATTAAAGAGTTTTTCAGTTTAAAACAGTAATAATAATAATAATAATAATAAAAATAATAGTGTAGTTAAGTTTATATCTAATTTATTCATGTTTAAATGCTTGATAAGATATTTTCGTATATTTCATTGATGTTGTTTCTTTTTTTATTTTTTATTTAAAGTGCAATTGTTTTGTACATTGAATAAACCAATTTTTTACGTGATTTGAAGTATTAATAAATAACAAAGTTTTCGTTCACTTGTATAATTTTAATCATTTCATTATTTGTATATAATGCTTAATTAACAAAGTATTTTTTGTTATTGACATATACAAGTGTTTGTTAATATTTTCAGTATGTTGGATATGTTTTTGTTTATATCTTGTTTTGTTACATTATGGGTCATTGAACAGAATAAACATTGTTTATTTCTCTTTTAGTAAAGCTATTGTCTAATACAACTGAAAACAAATCGCACAACTCAAAAGACAACAAAATTTTGAATATAGGTCACAGTGAGTTTAAACTTCCTCCTTCTTTCAATCGTTCCTCTTTTACGCATCGTTTTGCAACACGTACTTCGAATAGTAGTCATTTGTTGGCCAAATCCACGTACCCAAGTGTATCGTCGAATCGAACAGTCAATGCAATACCCAAATCCAATTCCCTATTCGACAATGTACTTCACTATACTGCAACAAAAGCTTTTCAATCGTTGCACAAGAAATCGAACAACTCGGATCAGACTTCACTGTATGGATTATTGCAACGAACCGACGAATGCCAATACGATTCTCGATGGATCGTCAAACGAATGGATTCTGACAAATCGATGCAATCGACTGGATTCAATTCGAGGCCAGTCGTCAGACGTTTGTCGAATGGCGAAAGTTTGGGTTTGCCCGACAAGAATGTTGACCATTTTTGTCGTTCATTGTCGAGTTCGTCAACTTCGCTGGCGTCGAAAGTGACCGACTCGAATTACGAACAGACCGACAATTGTGTATTTCAAGTACCCCTGCCGCCTAAGGTGTGTGTCTATTCTTGTTGATTGGCAATCAGGTTGTCCGACTGGTTACTATTTAGGCAGACTGATGTTTTACGACTAGATGGGTGTGGGTTGAATACTTTTAATTGCCTTGCGAATATCCTGCCTAGAATCTGACAATTAATAAAGGTTACCGATCTTATACACCCATATATGCAAATATGGAAAAATTAGAGGTAACTATGCCACTGACCACAAATAAAAATAAATTATTATTAACAAAGAGATGCTATATAAATGACGTTGCATTTGCTGTCACATTGTTTCTATGACTACGTTTACTGTTGAAAGAATAAATATTGATGGCAAATAAACGGTAAAAATGTAACAAATAAAGAGTAGAATCAAGTGTCATGGATAAAATGAAGTTGGATTATTTAAAAATATGAATAATTAATTAAACTAGTTACTTTTTAAAACAAGAATGTTTTTGATATTTTACTGAATATATCTTTTAACGTACTTGTATTGTAATTCATTATTATAATCATTGGGGATAAACACCTCTACCGTTTATTATCGCCCAGGGTAGTCCACGTCACCTAAAGCCCGCAAATAATCAACTTTTGCAACGTGCATTCAATACTTTGAATTGTAATTGGTATTTGTTTTAATTATAAGTATATTGAAAAGGCAATCATCAGAAATATAAACATTTACTATCTATGTTTGTGTTGGCACTAAGAGCTGCGCTGTTAAACGAATACTTGACTGGCCGTAGATTTGACGACACTACGCTATTAAATGTCGAGCTCTGTTTGGTAAACAACACATTTGAAAGTAGATACAAATTAAATAAGTCAATATTTTCTATTCTACTAAAACAGTCTCGCAAAAAATATCAATCGGCAGATCCCAAGGCGCTGAGTCTCCTACTATCACTACTACCCAATGGTGTAAGCGAACAAATAGCCAGTAAGAATGCCGGTTGCAAAAATCGTTCCGTTTCCTTTATCCACCGTGTTCCAATAAAGCATTCCACGTCGGTTCGTTCCCAATCGGGCTGTTCGAAATTGTCGGTCAGTAGTGCAAGTGCCGACGGTGTTCAAACTCTCGGTCGGCCGTTGGCTTTATCCAATTGTCTGGCCAAACGGCCACTTATTGACAAGTCCAAATCGAGTTCGTCGTCAACGTTGACGCACATGGGAACGCTTCCAGACGAATTGACAAAATCGGACGATTTGGACCAATCGCAAATGGTTTCCAATTTTCTGGGCTTTGACGCGCCCATTATGAATAAAGCCTGATATATATATATATATACTTAACGATGAATAATTTGAAGTTTTATGTTTTTTTGTACTGTTTATCTAAAAATCAATGAATTTTTTTGTGAATTATATATTTGATTATCTTTTGTTTTTTACTGTTGTTTTTTATAGACTTTCATTTTAGTGACTAGTTATATGTATTTTTCAGCACTGATATTTTAAAATCATTTAATTGGGTAATATCGGGTTGGTCTAGCGGTACAGTGCTCGACTCGAACCTGGGTTCGATCCCTACTACCGGCACTAAATACAGGTCCACGCTCGATTTCGGTCAAATGTTGAAAGATTCTTCCAGTAAAACACTTAAAGTAGTAAGAATGAAATAAAATTATTGACTCAACGGCAAAGCTTTTGTTTCCGGATTTAGCGAATTAAGGTTTTAATTCCAATTACTGTCTCCTATTTCAATTTGGAAAACGGAACATTGTAAAAGTATTATATCTATAATATTATATACATATGTAATGAATATGTAGCACAGTTGACTTTATGCAATGTTGGCCCAATCAAGCTATTCAGTTGAGAGGTCATATTTAAGGAATCGCTGATTGTATTGTACTTTTTACCTGCATGTGTCTGGGATACATGTATTTTATAGTCCATGCGAAATTATACGTCCTGTAGCGAAAACTTGTTGATATTTTGGTTGGTGACAAGATCAACGTTTGATTATTTTTGAGATGTACGACATTTTGAATAATATACTGTTGGCGTTATTGAGTTAATACATATCACCCTGTTGTTTATCTCCCAACATTATTGTTTGATTTTAATACTTGCACCGTTTAAGGAAAACATTTTTTTTGGTTTACATCCAACATCAGTGGTGGAATTCAAACCCCGTGCACTCTACTAACTTTGCAACCCACAGACACTTATTTATTGTCATTTTAAATGCCAAATAAAAGGGGAATTATTTCTTGTATTTTTAATCCATGAGCCCATTGAGGATGCTAAGGATTCTGTGGATGTGAGTAATGCTTGAAAAGTTTCAATTTCCAATGATGGTGATATTCCTGACTGTTCCTCTTCCATAGAGTGCATTGTGGACTAGGTGCCCCTAGGCATTCAGACTAATAACAGCAGGAACCGAATGCACATCGGTATAACTGGGCTTCCGCTACGGCGGGTGGGTGCAAACATACATCCAGAGTACTTAAAAGGTATTTCGAAGTATGCGTATATCGTATGTAGGCTTTGGGTTAATGGGATAATTTTGACAAACATTCAACAGTTCTCGTCCATCTTAGCAAACAGTGGCGTCGTCATAAGAGTGCCGTTTATTAGCCGAGAAACATCGTTGTTCTTCCACGTTTGTTGCGTTTATGTAGCCATTGAAGTCGACCATTTAATATGCCATACACATAATGACATGGTGACTAGGTCACCAAACAAATTAAATAAGTGCAGACTATTAAAGTCGTGAATTTAATTTGTACCGATGCAAATAACAAAGACACTTGTAATTTGTTTTCAAAATGACGAGTTGATTTAAATAGAATTTGGTTATATGAATAGAAGCATATATTGTTTTTTTAAGTATAAAAATTGAATTTATTTTATAACAGTTTGATATAACGTCTGATTAGTTAGGTTATCAAGTCGATGAATTCGATTCATTATAATTTTTTTAAACATTTGCTGTTATATATTAAAAATTATTTATATTGATATACCAACTAGGCATTATTTGAATGTTTTACGGAAAACGCATCTTTCGGCAGATACGATTTTATCTTTTTGGTTTGGAAATGGAATTGGTTAACTAATATTTGAATTGGTATGTGAGTAGTAACTTTGTAAATATCAATGTAATATTGATTTATTTGCAAAAAAATTTAGTTATCTAAGTTGTGACAATTTTCAGTTGGTCAAGTTTAGTTTAATTAAAGAGTTGTTAACTGTTACCTAAATATACTGAACTAAATTTAAATCTTTATACATGGGGGATTAGTTGTATTACGTTTACCCAGCTACGATATGAAAATTGGGTAGGGAGTTTTACCAATATCTTATCTTATTACAATGATATCTTGTATTCAACCTCAAAATTACTGATCAAAATAAAGCTTCTAACTTCCGGTTTGTGATGTTTATTTGAGTTTCAAGATCACTGGTAATAGTACTTTTAGTAAGGTAAGCAGTAACTTTGTTTAGTCTGAATATTCTAATGTGGGTAGACATATTTAATGTTAAAGTTGTTTGCAAGACTATAAGTTGAATTATCTTTATTACCAGTTATCCAATTTTAATTGATTGTTCTTTAAAGATAATGATGTAATTATATGCATTAAATAACTGTCTACGATGGTTAAAATTTCGTTTAAAATATGTTACATTTTATAATACAGTAATCATTTAAAAAAACCGTCACCTATAAAAATTGATATGATAAAATTACCAACAGAAGTTTACACAAGGTCTTTGTTTAATTTATGATGTTTCTATAGTAACAGTTGTTAATTTATGTAGAAAACGTTTTTTCTTAAATTACTTTTTAATGCAATTTTTATTTAAAGTTGGCGGTTAAATGACATTATTAAGCTTTACATTTCAATTCAAAATTATACGAATTTCATGGTAAAGGAAAAGTGGATGCATAAATTTTGAAGCTTATTAGTAAATTGTTATGTTTTTTTACTGTCTGGGCATAATGTATGTATACATGAAGTAGGTAATAGTAATAGTAGGGATTGGAATTTGATTTACTGTTATTGTTTATCTGAATTTTATTAATTTGGTTTTTAAAATGTCTTATTTGGGTATTAGACAATTGTGACTCGACTTTAGTTGATTTTTCGATAAATAAGGTGGATTTCGGGAGATGCTACTGATTCTGAGGATTTCAGTAGTGCTTATAAAGTTTCAATTTCCAATGATGGTGATAGTTCTGACTGTTCCTCATCCATGTGCTACATCCTGGATTTAAATTGTACTCAAGGAACGATCTTAAATACGCCACTTTAAGATTTTTAGAGCCAAAGGATTTCGAAAATAAATAAAATAATGTTAAGAAAAATTTGTTTTTATTTTGTAAAAAAATTATGCCTTGTAAATAGTTTAGATTGTGTTTACAGCAGACTAGACAATTTTTAAATCTAAAAAGTTACACTTCAACATCTATCGAGCTTCTTGAACGTTGTTCTCAGCTGACGATTGTTCAATTTCATTTATGTTATAATTATACAATAGGATGGAACATTTTTGTATATACCAATAAATTATTTTTAAGCTTTATAAAAAATAAAATAATTATTTGTTGGCATTTTTTAGAATTCGTATTTGTTGACAACTGAATGCACGGACAGATGGTTTATTTTAAGCAGATAAATAATTTAGTTATAGTTAATTGCAATTTATAAGAATTTATTTATTTATTTGCTAAAAAATTTAAGTTATTCAAAAGTAGCTAAATTTTCATGGTTAGTTTGTCAAAAAGTGCAATTGGTTAACAAAACTGATACCTACTTAAATTACTCAGCCGTTTTGTTTACTTTTTTAAGATAAGTTACTAAAATGTATATGAAATAACTTAAAAAATTGGGTGTATTTAAATTTGCTTCTATTTGATTATCTAAACGATTATTTCTCGATATTAAATATGTAATTAATTTAATTTAATAAATAATAATAATGTATTAAAAAAAGCAAATTATTTAATTCTAAGGATAAAATAAAAATTTTCAATATTTTCATGAGCAGTATTATATATCGAATGGTTTTATGTTTATATTTTATATAATTGATAGATTAAATTTATTTTTCTTAGATTTTGTGTTTGTTATTAACTTGAAATTATATATTTATTTCAATATTATGCTTCATTAAAAATATTTGGTAAGATTAGTCAAATGAAACGTTAGAACGGAGGTTTATTTACCAAATCGAATAATTAACATCACATTTAATTAATCATATCGTTGGAAAAATTAAGGTCATGTAGAATGAATAAATAAATAAATTTAGAAATTTGCAATGGCAATATTAATGTTATTATTAACTAAAAAGCTAACAATGATTAAAAGAATTGCATTTGATTATTTACTACTACTACTACTACTACTACTACTACTACTACTACTACTACTACTACTACTACTACTACTACTACTACTACTACTACTACTACTACTACTACTACTACTACTACTTGTAACAGCATTTGCACAAGTTTACGTTGCCCAACTACTTGCTTCGTGTACATCCCAACGGCAAAGTTTTGTATAGTCAAAAAATTACGATGCGTTTTTCGTGCCAAATGCACTTGCAAACATTTCCCATGGACAGTCAACAATGCCACATCAATATTGGCAGTTATGGATATACGCTAAACGAGTTGAAATTTGTTTGGCGCGACAAGAGACCAGTCGAACTGGACGACAAGTTGCAGCTTTCCGAATTCGAAACTCCCGACAAATTTAGTACGCATGACTGCTCGAGCGGATATAGTACATCGACTAGCCAATATACCTGTCTGAATGCCATAGGATTAAAAGAATTGCATGTGATTATTAATTTTTACAAAATGATGCTGTATGTCAACTCATATTATTAATAAGTTTGTCCAGTTGTTTATTAGTGAATTTTCTTGCGGACGATAAGTCTTTACTTACTGTACACAATTGCTTGCGTTCTTGTCATTATTTTACATTTTCTACTGTTTATTCACTAATAAAATGCTTTTGGAAGGATAAGAATGCTGGTTATATGGTCCTCTTTTCTTAACACAGTGCACAATTGATTGGAACAAAATTAACAGTTATTTTATCAAAAATTTATTGATTATTTTTTATCTTATAATTGAATTGTAGTAAACATATGGTACATATTTAACAAAGCATTTCTGTTTCTTTTATTTCATTGATTCATTTGGTTGGCATATTAAACGATCGACTTCGATGGCTTGATAAAAGTAACAAAACGTAGAAGAATGACGAAGGTTTTGGGCATCCTTGTGACGATGCCACTGTTTGCAAAGATTGATGAAGCAGCCTAATTTTTTGTCAGCATTATATCCTTTAACCCAAGGGTATACTATACTATATGATATCTTTTAAATACTCTGGGTGTATGCTTGCACCCACCGAAGAAGGAGCCCAGTTATCCTGATGTGCGTTCGGTCTCTTCTGTTATTAATCTAGATGCTTATGGGAACCTAGTCCATTATGCACTATGTGTAGGAGAAACCGTTTAGAATATCGCAATCATTGTAATTTAAGACTTTATAAGCATTACTTAAATCCTCACGATCATTAATACCTTAATTATCTGTTTTGAAACATGCAAGTCATGAACATACTAAAAACATTTTTCTTGTTAAATTGTTGTTACGAGACTGTCGCTAAATGAATTTTGACAGATGTATTTGACTTATACACACACCTTATTGATATATGTTTACGAAATAAGGCTAAGGTCTGGTTCATTGATCATATGTAAATTTTACCTGTATTAATGAATTCGATTGGTTAGTGCAAAAGTGAGATTTAATGGTCTGATTGGAGAATTCAAAAAATTCAATTCTGCTTTCCATGTGGTCAGATTTACTCAATGTACATATTTAAAGATTTTATTGCTTATTGGTATGTTAGACATGCAATTAAGAGGAATGTTTTACTAATAATAGATTTATTTTAAAATGAACTGCTGATTAAGTTAGAGCTGTAAAATTATTGTTGTCGTGCATAAAACTTAGTTTATACAATTAAAAAAGGTTTTATCCCTTTTATATTGTGTTTGTTTATCTACTATTGTATATTTCTAACTGTTTTTCATACAATGTGAAATAAGCAGTTACAACTATAGACATTTAAAGCAGAACACACCTGCAATTAATTTCATTTTTTGTGTGTGTATGTCTAAATTAGTTTTAGGTAAAATGGGTTTGTCAAACTTTCGATTTAAGTCAGTCTTCATAAATGTGATCAATATTTTCCAACAAAAAAAATTTATTTTTACATATATATATAAATATATATAAATGCAATACAATTAATATCTGTTTGCGACCATTGTTTGAAAAGCTGATTTAGAAAAGCCTTTATATGTAATACATTCACTGTTTCAAATTTTCAAACTGCATGATAAGAGATTGCATTTTACACTATAACAAAGCCTGTTTATTATTCCTTTTAAATGAATAATAATAATAAAAATAGTAATAATACATTTGCAATATGTGTCCTTTGTCAACTCATAATTGCAAGCATCTTGTGCATCATTGCAAGTGCCAATCGGCCATTGTATCAATATACACCAAGTGACAACAAAAAGCAACTGCTAGATGCGAATGCTCAACATGCACTTCGTCAATCGAGCAAATCCGTGGGTCCAAACGAAAGACTGCCTCCTTGTTTGACTATGGATCATTCAAAAAATGGAAATCCCAAGCCATGTATTTCGTATGGACCTTACATCATCAACGCCAATCAAACCGAACAACTTCAAAAAAGTCAACTTCAACAGCAGCAAACGGGTCAACATCAGCAGCAACAACAACAAACGGGTCAGCAACCATACAAGGAAGGACTTTTGGGCAACAACAATTCGAATCCATCCAATCAGAGCAAATCTTCAATGCGCGATCAAATCGTTAACTTGATTATGTCGAAATATCGCAGTTACGAAAGGCCACCCGACGGAAACAATGCGACAATAGTTACGGTGAATATGAAAGTGCTGGCAATCTTTTCCATTGACGTTCGTACGATGGATTATTATATCGACTTGTTGTTGAGACAAAGTTGGCACGATCGACGCTTGTCTTGGGAAGAAATTCCCGAATTTCGGTGTTTCAAGGAATCGCTGGTATCGCCCAAATTGAAAGAACAATTGTGGCTGCCCGACTTGTTTTTCCGTAACGGCAAAGACGGCTACTTGCACAAACTTACGTTGCCCAACTACTTGCTTCGTGTACATCCCAACGGCAAAGTTTTGTATAGTCAAAAAATTACGATGCGTTTTTCGTGCCAAATGCACTTGCAAACATTTCCCATGGACAGTCAACAATGCCACATCAATATTGGCAGTTATGGATATACGCTAAACGAGTTGAAATTTGTTTGGCGCGACAAGAGACCAGTCGAACTGGACGACAAGTTGCAGCTTTCCGAATTCGAAACTCCCGACAAATTTAGTACGCATGACTGCTCGAGCGGATATAGTACATCGACTGGCCAATATACCTGTCTGAATGCCACATTTGAATTGCAGCGCCAGTTGGGGTCGTATTTGGCCACTACCTATGTACCCAATGTGCTGATTATTATGGTATCGTGGCTCAGTTTTTGGGTTAACGTTGACTCGGCTCCAGCGCGAGTGCCTCTTGGATTGCTCAGTTTGTTGGGTATTTTGACCCAAGCTATTAGCGTATCTTCTACACTGCCTCGTGTATCGTACATCAAAGCGATCGATATTTGGATGATATTTTCCATCATTTTTGTCATTGGCGTACTAGTCGAATACGCCGTAGCGTTGACCTTGTTGAGACGCAAACAGACGGAAACGTGGCACGAGGACGTGAAAGACATTGTGAGAGAGGAATTAGCTCGATGGTGTGCCATTTGTCAACAGCAACAGCTCGAACAATTGCAGAATTCACAAACGCTGTCGAGAGGCCAAATTGAATTTCGCGAAGAACTGGAATATTTGTTGTCGAGCCAAGTTATTGAAAGTTCGAAAGACAAGTCGAAACCGAAAAGACCACCTGGATTGGTCGAGTCGGAAGTGGACAATTACAGTCGTTTCTTGTTTCCTGCTTGTTTCGTTTTGTACAACATTTTTTATTGGTGTTACTTTTTAGGAATTGTAAATCAAATGTAAACCGTGAATTGTCTTTTTTTAAAACGAAAAAAATGTTCTTAATCTTTTTTTGACATACATAGGTAGTTTTTTCATATATATATACATATAATAGGTTCAATATAAGCTATGATTGAAAGTTTTATAGTATTATTATTTTGTGCTTTAGTCATGAACAATGTAAGTATTTCAATTGAACTTTTTTTGTAAAATGTTTCTTGTTATTACACGCATTTATAACTTTAAAATACTAATTTATTAAAGTCATTATATATAAAAACAATGTTGCATTATTAATTACGATTTTCAGTCCAAATTTATTTAAAAAATCATTATTATTTTAATTAATATTTAATTATAGCTGAATATATAAAATTTTTAAATGTTACCAATGCATTTTTTGATATTGAATTGATATGCAAATTAATATTATTATGCAACTAATTTGAAGCAAAAAACAGTTATCTTAACATATAACTTGTTTTCAATATTATTTAAAACGCTCTAAATTAATGTTAGTATTGTAAGTAGGCAATTACACTTTTAACTCCATCCTTCATATCGTTCTAATTGCAATAATCTATTTGTCTATCCCATTAAAAAGTGGAAAAAGTACATTATGTAATACATTATATAATTTTAATATTAAAATCATGTATCTAGTTGTATTTGTGGTTAGAGCAATTGTTTTAGTCAGTTTATTATTTTACTAGTAACAAATTTGTTAACACTAACATAATCAATATTAAAAAATAGAAATGTATGTATACATATGTTGGGTTTTAAACATCTAGTACAAAATTTTAAATATGTAAAAATGAACAAAATGGACAAACTATATTATATATATTTAATACAAGGATTAACCAAATAGACCTATATATATTACTAAAAATAAATTGTACACAATGCAACAAAATTATGAAAGTAAATATATGAATTGTTTGATAGCTTTAGTGGTATAGCAATGGACTAAAATTTGGGTAGGTTTAGGGTTGATTGGAACTAAAATGGTACACAAATGCGGGCCACAATCGTTTTTGATAATCTGTCTGTTTGCTACACAATGTTTACTCGAAGCATTCTAACAAGTAGAGTAGTAACACTAGCAATTTATTCTATTAAAATCTAAATTAATGTAAAATTTGATTAATTTAATGCTTTTTTTGTTAATATTAACAAAATAGTCTATTAAAAGCAATGAGAAACACGCATTTCAGTTATTCGTTCTTTTTGTAATGATTACATAGAATAATAAAAGTCATGTAAACATTTATTATTTAAATGACTTTTATCAATATTACCAATTGTAAGAACAATGTTATACGGAAAGCCTTTGTGTGCTTTTTTGTTAATAAAATTACTTTCGTTAGTAGCGCGCCTACAACTCCTGAATATATTTAAAATATATATATATATATATGGTTAATACTTGTATCAAAAATTTTAAAAATGGAAATTTACACACCTTATTTTTAATAATAGTGTGTTTTTTGTAAAATATTATTAATTGGAAATATTAACACTGATGCTGTTTAAATCAATTTGGAAAGACTTTCAATACAACAAAGCTTAATTTTGATATTTAATTTAAAGAGATTCAAAAGCGGGTTACAAGTTAGTTTTAAATTGCTGACTTCCACCTTGGTATTGTTGTTATAATTATTATTTAAGCAATTTGTTTTATGTATTGTAAGTTACTTGTGTTTGTCATTATTTAAAAATATTGATAGTTTCTATTGCGTTTAATTTTATTTAATGTTTATCCAAAAAATGTAGACATGTTTTTGACAAATATTTTCAAATTTTTCTTATTTATACATATTTACCAATTTAATGTAATTTTATTTTTTTATGTTGCGTCAAGTTGGGAGTTTATAGTATATTAGAAATGTAAAAACGGTTTGATTACCAACCGTTTGAATGCATTTTTATTTGAATAAAATATGCTGTGGAGTTAATTGTACTTAAAAACTGTGAAGAATTTAATGCATTCAAACCAATAAATGAATAAATAAATCATCGAATACTAATTAATTAAAAAATAACGATTATATTAATTTTTTTTTTAAATCATGACAAAAAACAATGAATATTGTGTTTTAGATACATTAAAAAAATTATAAATCAAATTTTTATCAAATCACTTTACTATGATAACGTTATATTTTAAAAGTTAACGTTACTTAGTTATTTTGTAAAAAAATAATTAAAAAGCAAGCACAATTTTTAATTGTGCTTGCGACGTGAATAATCTCAAGTATTTAAGTAATATTTATAGTATTAATATTCAACAATAGTAATATCCCTAATTCTGTTCTATATTTCAGTGCATCTTTTATCCTGACCAAAGTTGAGTAGGAACCAAGTATACAGCGGTCTAACAGAGCTTTCTTCTTAACAGATAAGTGTAAAAACGCATTTAAGGCACATAAAAGTTATTTAAAGATATATATATATATATATATATATATATATATATATATATATATATATATATATATATACTAGTTATATGAATGAAAACAGTCCCGACAAAATCTCATTAATATTTGTATATAGCAGTGTAGTCACATGAATGCCATCTTTTTACTACAAAAACTTCATTACTTTATTTTGCTTGTAAACAAAGTTTTTTTTATATCTAAGAAATAGAAAACAGTTGTGGGAATACAAAAACAACCAACAGTTAACTATGTTATTAACTTATTGATTGGTTTTTATCAATATATATATAATTACTTATAAAAAGTATACTTTAAATTTAAGCTATTTTATAATTAAAGATTAAGTGAAATTATTTCCAATATAAGTTATAGCGTCAAATATAATACAAACACCAGAATTCGGAATTTTTAGTTAGCTGTTAGTTTATTGTAATATACATAACGATTCATTCTATAATCAATGTGGTTGTCTTTTTGCAGCTTCCTTAATTAGATGGTTCGGTATGCTAATATTTACGTATTTATTTATTTATTATTTTACGTTTACTATTTTAAATGTTTTACGGGAATCATCTTTCAATAGTGGATATTTTAGCGAAGCCAAACGTGGGTCGCATTTCAGTGCCGGTGGTGGAATTCGAATCCATGCTCATCGAGGTCCAAATTCGAGCGCTGAACCGCTAGATCACTCCGGGTGTTAATGTTGTCTGGGTTGAGACAGATTATTCCTTATTATAAATGTTGTGTTAAAATATAACAAAAAGATATAATAACATTGATTTTAGTATTAATTGATAAAAAGATTTAAAAAATAGTATTTTTAATTTTAATTTGTGTAAACAAAATAAATTTAGATAAAATTGACCTTATTATTTTAAAAATATAACATAAAAAATAATTGTAACCTCTTATGCAAGCATATTTTATTTCTGCATTTTTTAATTATTTTTTTAATTTTATGTTTGCTACCTTAAATGTTTTACGTGAAACATCTTTCAGCAGTATATATTTTAGCGAATCCAAACGTGGGCCGCATTTCAATGCCGGTGGTGGAATTCGAATCCATGCTCATCGAGGTCCAAATTCGAGCGCTGAACCGCTAGATCACTCAAGCATTTTAAACAATAAAATAAAGTTGTCACTGTTTACGATAGTTAATATAATTTGCTATATGGTAGTTACTTTCGACTCTCCAGGAAAGCAATATATTTTTAGTAAATATGAAAAAAATTGTTTCAAAACAACTACAGTTAATTTTTTCTAATCAATAAAAATAATGTTTACATATCAAAATTTAAATAATAATAATAATAATAATAACAAATATTTACGTATATATTTTGTAAATTATTCAAATAACACATTATACAATTACTAAAACTAAAAATGTTAATACTATTATTACTATACCGCTAAATCGTCCATGCTTTAAATACACAGTTTTTGAATTTGAAATTTATAATATTATTTTCAAGTCTCGAATTTTAATCATTGAGAAACGTTCGTTTTAAAAAATAACTTTTACGTAATTACGTTTAATTGACTAACGTTTTAAGTAATTGAATAATATTTCATAATAAATAATGAAAAATATATTGTTTGTTATAAGTGAAAAACATTAAATTATTTATTTTATTCAATAATTAAAAAAGTAGTATACAAATTACGGAATTTGGCATTTTGATTTATTATCAATAATTGGTTAAACGTATTAATTTTTTAATGAAATATTGATTTTTTGTACACAAATTGATATTAAAAAATTGCATTAAATTAACAAGATTAATGTAAAAATTGTTATAACAATTATTTATTTAAAAATTTAACTGTTTTGCTTAGAAAAATATTTAATTACCATTAACTTAATGGACAATTAATTAGGTTTTAAACGAATAAATGTTTTTTGCTTAATTGTAAAAATCAAAAATAACTTTGTCATTTTTATTATTCAAACAATCGGTTTACGAAAATACGCATAAAAGTTACAAAAAAAGACTACAATTTTTGTTTAATTAAAGAATTAAATTACAAACTAAATATACGGTTAAACTTAGTTATTAAAAGTGCATTATGGTTTATATATATAATTGCATGTTATATATGCACTTTTAATTATATATATATATATATATATATATATATATATATATATATATATATATATATATATATATATATATTTTAAACCAGTTATCAAGATTATTTTTACACTACAAAAAATAAAAGTGCATTTTTAACAAAGAATTCATTTAAATCAAAATGCAATAATTTGATATTAGCTAAGAAAACAGATGTTAAATTTCTTATAATTTTTATTTTACTATTTAAAATACATTATTATGTATTCCAAAACAAGTAATTATTTTTTCTACATAAAATA
The DNA here is from genome assembly GCA_025895645.1 of Cardicola forsteri. Classification (NCBI taxonomy): domain Eukaryota; kingdom Metazoa; phylum Platyhelminthes; class Trematoda; order Strigeidida; family Aporocotylidae; genus Cardicola; species Cardicola forsteri. The sequence goes on along the minus strand of JAKXYG010000912.1, from coordinate 33,196 downwards.
TAATTTTGTACTAGAAACTGTTTTTTTTCATTTACTATAATAATTATTATGTAAAATTTTTAAGATTATAAAGTTTGTAATGTTTATTTTATATATTTAAGTATTTTTGCTAAATATATTTGTTTCAAAAACATGTCTAGGTTTTATAACGTTTTATTGTTGAAATAACGATTGAGGTGTTTTATTATATATTATACTATACAAAACCCTTTTGCTTTAAGAATAAGCATGGGGCAATAAGACAACAATTACAGCAAAATAACAGCAACAATAACAAAGTCTCGTTGGCATTAAATATTTTGCAAATCGAAGATTGCGCTTTCTTTTGGCTTTCACTCAACCTTGACATCTGGTAACTTTGCCATCCAGATACGTTGTTGTTTGCCGGAATGACGTCATCTTCATTGTTTCCGCAGTAGTATAAATTTTTACAGAGGCCAGGTTGCCAACCTTAATAATTAAAAATATTTTTCTAGATAATATTTTTGTAAAGAATATTATTAAGAATGACATAAGTAAGTGTTATATAAGTGAAGTAACTGTTAAATGCTCTAGATAATCACAATGTGTACGTATTTTACATCTGTTTTGTTATCTGCAATTAGTATATATATATATATATATATATATAAATCTGAAGCTGCAGAACTATTTGTACTGATTTTAGGAAAATGTTTTATTGGGAAATAGATAAACAAAAGTTGGTTATAAGATCGGTTAAGAAACGAGGAGGTTAAATCTCAAGTAGTGAAGGCTGACTTGTTTCAAAAATAACAACAAAAATAAGTAGGCAATAATCAGGCAAATTATGGCATAAAAATGTATATGTTAAATAAAGTATTAAATTATAAAATACTTATGAACAATTATTAATTGTTTTTATTCTACGTAATAAAACATAATTATATACATTTTATAATACTTGAATAAACACTAAGATTTGAAAAACGTTGATGCATTAAAACTATTTAAAGATAGGTAACGTATTGTCATAGATGAGTTACTTTTTGTTTAAACTTAATGATTCTTCGTATTGTAAACAACAGTTAATTCTTTACTTTACATTTTTTCAAATACACAATTGGTTTATAAATTCGTTGTCATTTAACTAGTAGCTGTCTATAATAATAGTAAAAAACTACCTAATACAGAAAGTAACAAACAATTAAATTTAGTTAACAATGACGACTTACATGGATATGCAGTAGTAATAGAGTTCAAATTCGTGTTGTTTGATTTCAAGTCCGACTTTGAAAAAGAATAAGAGGCTTTCATCATAGAACTGCAGTTGTCAAAACTTAATGTTCCTCGACACAGAAATGAAAACAAAATACAAAATATTATAATGCCGTGTAAAAGTAATTACCGAAAGTTGAATATGTAAAGCGTCTCTTTACGGAAAAATAAGTATAAAATGAATCGCAGTCTAGTAAACCTGTTACACTATGCTAAATGTTGACTTCAACGAAAAATTAATAGTTGAAAAATGATCATACTACCCAATTTACAACATTCATTATCGTTTAGTATTATCGATTTTAACTATGTGATATTATCAATCTATGTAAATAATTGTTTTTATGTTTATTTTCTTTTTTATCCATACTGCAATTATCCTTTTCACACATATATTGTTTCAATTAAACTTTAGTCAATAAAATGTTCAATTATTACACCACTATCATCATCATAATTATCGGTTATTATTGTCCAGCGTGATCCAAGTTAATAAAAGCTAGCAAAATATCAACTGTCCCAAAGTGCACTTAATTAACTACACATCATGTACATTTTGTTTCAAAATGTGTAAAACAGTGCCCATACTATAATATAAACATATTTTTAAAGTGCCGAATATTGATGAACCTACAGTTTTACCGTGATGCAATAAAATTTTGATAACATGCAAAAATGTAGATAAAATTGCAAAACCTATAATGTTTTTAAAACCATTACATATTGCAAACTGGCTTTTACAAATTATACCAAAGTTGTGTTAAAAAAAAGAATTTTGCAAATCTAATGTTGGAATTTATTAAATAAAATCAATATTTTATAAGCGCAATAAACATCTAATTTAAACAGGTGTTTTGTTCAATTGTTATCGATAAAAATGTATGCAAAATTTTGTTTAATGAACAGCTTAATTTTACATAATGCATGTTAAGTTTGACCTTTAAATAGCATTTACTTGTATATTCAATAACATGACAGTATCAGTTTCAGTTTATTATTTTTTTTGAAATTATAGTCAACTCTGTTTGTACGTGTCTATTTAACTTCTTTATTTAAATTACATTTCTGGAGTGAGTATATTCGTAAAAATATACAATATTATTTCAAATGTTATTTTTACTATTCGTAATAAAATTTACGCTTGTTTAATGGATAAAATAAACTGAACACAAAGGTGAAGGCATTTGAATTGTTGTTTTTTTATTTCAATTGGTGTTGTTATTATAATATATATATATATATATATAATTACACTTTATTAATCAAAAAAGACTAAATAACTATAGAAACACATTTTATGTTCTGTAGAATTAGAAAATTCATAATGTATTTAAAAAAGAGTATTGTCTAGAATTAATAAATGTAAATTAATTTATTATTTTAATTAAAATTAATATAAAATAACATTAAAATTTATGTAACAGCTGGATATATTATTATATTAAATAAATATTTTATTTTGGCTAACATTCATAGATTTTTTGCTTAAAATAATAAATAAGGGAATGTAAAGCAAGTTAAATTTGAAATAAAATTATTTTAAAAAAATGCAAATTTATTCAAACTATGTATATATATATATATATATATATATATATATATATGTACGATAAACAAAATAGTTATAAAGTTGCAATGTTTTATACAAAATATTTTTATTTTAAAGAAATATTTACATAAACTAAATTAAATTTTTATCAAACAAGTATAAACCGTGGGAAACTAAAATTATATTGTTGTTATTTTAGTAGCAATAATTTAATTTATTTTTAAACTTTAAGTATAAGCAAACATTTATTAATTTTTAAAATATTAAAGTACATTACACACTAAGATAAAAAAACTTTAAATTATTTTTAATAAATAGTTATGCGCATTGACTTCAATAAATAGAAAATAATTGATAATTTTGAAAACAATATTTTTGTATTAGAGTATGAGCACTGTTTTACATTTTAACACAAAAAGTTCTTTCGTCCATTCTATTATGAGATATTAAACATTTTTTATTTGTTTTGTGCACTGTTTTGAAAACGAAATATAGTATTAAAAAGGTTTTCAAATTATGGTTTGAGTATATATTTTGTTGTGAAAATTATTGGTACTGAATTAAGTTTATTTTGATCTAATGTTATTCAGTGTTAGCCTTTTTGTTTTTCACTCCTTTAAAATAATTGGTTTCTTGTAAAAAATGTTTCAACGCTAAGATTTGTACCATTGTAAAATCATTCAAACACATTCAAATTATTCATTAAAAACAGAATAATATATTTGTAGCGTTACTAGATTGGATCAGAAATGATTCAATCTAGCCAGTCCTAAGCCTGGATAAAGGAGGAGGGTTCGAGCGCAAGATTAGCAACCTGGCCTCTGTAAAAAATTTATACTGCTACGGAAACAATAAGAGTTCGCCATTCCGGCAAACAACGGCAAAGAAGTGATCGCGCGTATCTTGATGACAGAGCTACACAAATGACAGGGTTGAGTAAAGCCGAAAGGAAGCTCAAACTTCGATTTGTAGAATCTTTAATGCCAAAACTTTAACCAGTGTTGGGACATGGAATGTGCGCACACTTTTTTGTACTGGACAGTTATAACAAGTCCTTCGAGAAATGAAAAAGTACAACTTAGATATTTTGGGTATTAGCGAAAAGCGATGGAAAGGCCAAGGTCATTTCAAGAGTGGAGATACATCAATTTTATATTCTGGACATGAAGAATATCATATTTAAAGGTCATCATTCTAGAGCGACTCAAATTTGCTACTGATTAGTCAAATTCTTCCAAAGAAATCTAGATAACCTTTTCCTGACGTGTGTTCCTCTGCTATATATGCTTTATATCTGACTGCACTTAGAATATTGTGCACAGGTTACTGCCCTTATTTTAAAATCTGGCTTACATAACCTCCAAAAAAATCAAAAGGCGATCTCTAAATTACCTAGGTCTTTAAAGCATCTGCCCTATCATGACAGGCTCCTTTCTCTAAAATTATTTCTTTTAAAAAATAGGAGGCTTCGGGGTGATCTCATTTTGTTATATCAATATCTAACATCTGGCTCCTTCCCACCTTTCTTTTCACTAACTAAGAAATCTTGTAGAGGTCACAATCTCAAATTGAATAAATTCAGAGTCCAATCCAAGTTGAGATTCCATCACTTCACCCAGAGAGTTACAAATGCTTGAAATAGTCTACTTTCAATGGTAGTCAATGCCAAATCGGTCTCGTCCTTTAAGGCCGCTTATGCTCGTTATGCCTTATCCAATTTTACATGATTGTAACTTATATTCCCTAGCTGATTAATGGTTTATTTATTTTTATCTTTGTTTAACTTTTTTTTTAACACAATAATGTTAATACATTTAAACCGAGAATTAAAAAAAGATTGTCTCTTACTCAACTCGTGAACCAACCTGTAACCTGAAATTATACTATAATTATTATCATAAATTACTAATTTTTACATAGTATTAACATATTTACTTTATTATAAAATAAAATTTAATTAAAAACTAAAAAAATTAAATTATTTTATTATTTTAAACATTTTATTATTTTTTATATTTTGTTTATTTATGTCATTAATCAGTAGTATTATTTATGCATATCTTTTTGAAGTTACGTGTATAAAAACTTATTGCCTCATATTTTTAGTACTTATTAAAAATAATTTTACAGTAAAATTTTATAAACATAGCATTTAAAAATAATTTTTGGGTAGAATTTTATAACTAGGAATGGGAGTTCATGGTTTGTGGACTATATTGGCTCCCGTACAAGAATATTGTCCACTTACAAGAATTGGTGGACAGATATTAGCTATTGATTTGAGCATTTGGATATGTGGAGATAAATCCCTTAATGATATTAATAGCAACACAATACATTTAAGGTAATTTAGCTATAATGTTAACGTTTGAAAGATTTATATATATATATATATATATATATAATATATATATATATATATCAATTTTAATTTTTTTTGATAACTAATATTTTCACGAATATTGTGTTTTAAAGTGTTTATTATTAAACAATTATTTAGTAGATTCATTGGAGTTGTTTTATTTTATATTTCATAATTAATTGGTTTTTATGCTTTTGACATTATTTGTGAACATATATAATTAATCATGCTTTTAATTTGTAGTATGAAACAATAGATTGTTATTAGCATTTACAGAAAATTGGTTTTATTAATTTATATAACACTTACGATAATTTAATCAAAATGAACTGAGTTTAGGCGAGATGACGCGCGCGTCATACACATTGAGTGGAGCATTGTTTATCTTTATCCTTCTTGTTTTTGACGATTATTGTCATGTTTTTATATTGTAATACGAAACTTGTTTTATTATTACTTTTGCATATTTATTATCTGTACTCGCTTTCCATAATTGCTAACTGTTTCACTGTATACCTTGTTCTTTTATCTTAATTTTTATTTTTTCTGTGACAAATCCTCCTTTACTTTATTCTCCATTTTATGTTTTCTTTTGACAATTTGAGATAATTTGAGTACCGAGCACTAAAGGGTGTTTTGGCTCACTCAACTTGTAAACTATCCTGAATTCTGAAAAACGAGTTGGTGGTGAAGTTATTTGTTCACTTTACATTGGTTATGATTTTTGGAGGCATGCAGGATCTACTGCACGGAGATCCATAATTGGGAATATTTTAATTATTAAAAACTGAGAAGTTAGTCCCTAATACTCCAATTTATATATACTTTAAAGGTATTTTAAAGTATACCTTGGGCTAAGGGCGATAATCCAGACAATAATCAGGCAGCATTGTCAATTTTTGCGAACAGTGGCGATGTCATAAAGATGCCGTTTACCGGCAAAGAAACTTCGTTATTCTTCTACATTTGTTACACTTGTCAAGCCATCGAAATCTATCGTTTCATATGCCGTATAAATATGGAAAATACTGAAGAGGTGATCATGTCACTAATCAAAATGAAAATGAAAAATAGAATTTAAACATTCGATTACATTTAATTGATTATGTTTTAACGGACTTAGTATGTTTGCTTTCAGTCATTATAATTTGTGGGCAAACAACTAATGACTAAGTATTGTTAATTCATCATCATCATTATTGGGGATAAACATTCCCTACCGGTTATTATCACCCAGGGTAATCCAAAAAACCAAAACGTCTGCAAAAACGTCAACTTTTGCAGTGTGTACTTAAAGAACGACACTTGAGGTATGCTGACATTAAATGTTAATTACATTCCGAGTTAAACCCCTCCAATGATCTCTGTTGGCTGCATAGGGTAAATAAACGGACGCCCATTTAAATAATTCATTTGGACGAGGTGGCTTAGCATAAATAAAAGGACTGAGTTCGCATGCTACAACATCCGTCCAAATTTTTTGGTGGCCGCCCGGCCTTCTTTTCCATCCGGGTAATGAGTGGGCTTCCATAGCTATTCTGGCTGGATAAGTGGGCGATCTACGTAAAACATGGCCAATCCATTTTAATCGTCTTTCTTTTACTGTGCTAGAGATACATGACCAACAAATGTTAAGAGACTTACAAATATCTGGGAATGGTCGAAATATTTTACTAGTTATTAAGTGAGTGCGTTTAATAGGGTACAACAAGCGAAACCACATGGATATTAAACAGCTTTGCTCAAAATGAACAAGCTTTTGCGTATCCACTTGGGTGAGAGTCCAATTTTTGCATGCATAAAGTAGAATGGAACGCACTAAACTTTTATATATTATAATCTTGGTTTTAATAGAAATATTACTTTTGTTCCATAAAGGTTTACTTAAACGCTCAAAGGCTGCAGCAGAGAGGCGAATACGACGCCGAATCTCTGAAGAGCTGGATCCTCTATTATCTATGACCGAACCTAGGCATGTAAATTTATCAACAATATGGTGTGTGCTACCATTAACAGTGATTGGATTTCTAAAGGGGACGTTCGTTAAAACAACTGTTTTTTTAATATTAAGATATAAACCGTATTTCTTTGAGGCTTTTTGAGTAAGTTCAACCGCATTTTGCAAATCTTCGGTTTCTGCTATACGAACCGCAACGTCTGCATATTGAAGATCCGCTATCTTGCGACCATCATGAGTTATACAGCCCTCAAATGACCGGGACACTTCATCAACTACAAAATTGAAGAGTGTGGGTACTAAAACATATCCTTGGCGAACACTTGAATTTATGTAAATTGCATCTTAAAGAATCTCCATTCCATATTACTGCGTTTGACGACGTGTATAACGATTTAATAATGTTAACAATCTTGGCAGTATTTTCTTTGGCAATGAGAGGATTCCACAGCAGGTTGCGATCAACAGAATCAAAAGCGGCTGAATAATTTATAAATGCACAATAAGTAGGCTGTTGGTATCGCGATCGAAGTTCTAACATTCTACAAACAGTGTGGATTTGATCGATGTATCCTATCACAGGACGAAATCCAGCCTGGTTGGCTCGTGTTCGACACTCTCGTTCACCACGGATCCTGTGTAAGACAATATTTGCCAAAATTTTTGAAGCTCCGCAAAGTATTGGATTTAATTATCATACAACATTCGTGTACTAGTTAAAAGGATTATTACCCCCATGTTTGATTATCATTTTACTGTTTAATTTTTTATTATTTAAAATGATTGACTAACGTGTTGCTGTTATATTTCAAACAGGAATTTGTTTTTCCGGACTCTATATCTTCTTAAGCACAACGCATTACCAATAGTTGTATTGGATGGTACCGCTCCGTCTTTAAAAGCAAATGTTATAAAACATCGTATACAAAAATTGTTAGTTCTACTGTTTGTTTGGTTCTGTATTTTAAAAATATTTTCTCATGTATATTGGCTTTGTACATTTTTTGATGACGGAATAGTTATTAACTAACAAAATAATTGTGATTGAGGGTTGATTGTGATGGATTGTTGACTGAAACTATGAGGTTTAGAAACGTTTTAAGAGATATGTTCATATTTTCTTGATTAGTGAGTATAATATTGCCCTTGTTTTATGGGTAACTAGTAAGTAATAAGGAAATTTAATTGAAACGATTTTTTCGTTTTTAGAGGTTCCGTTGTACAAAATGTTGATGACGTGAGATTATGTCGATCTCAGTTTTTGAAGATTTCTAGAGAAGTGAGTGTAAAAATATTCGCTTAGTTTTATATCTTTTGTTCGTTTTATTGTGATTTTTTTAAATGTGAGGCAATTGGCTTTGTTTTTAATCACTTTTAATATATAAAAATTTAATTTGAGCGAATTCATTTTCTTTTTCTGTTGTATTATATAATTCGGTTAATTTTGTTAACTTTAATAATTGAAGAATTTGTTATCAACCAATCCAGTGTGAATTTTCTTTATAATTTAATTTCTTATTTAATTTACAAAACTTTAAATTTTATTATGATGCTTTACATTTTTTTACTAATAGTTTTTGTGTGATTGGCTAATGATTTAAGAATTACTTGTTAAGTTTCAGTATCCAATGGTGGTGATTCAGTATCTCCATATGGCACTTTTTATACTCAATTTAAGATGCATTAAGAACCAAGTAAACAGTAGTATAACTGGTTTCCTGCCTTGAAAGCACGTTAAATGAGGGGATGTTTTAAAGTGTCGTTCCTTGAGTACACACTACAAAAGTTGACGTTTTTACAGACGCTTTGGCTTTTTGGACTACCCTGAATGATAATAACTGGTGGGGGATCTTTATCCCCGATGATGATGATATATATATATATATATATATATATATATATATAAAGATATCTTTTAGGCACCCTGGGTGTTTGCTTACACCCTTTCGCTAAAGCGTAAGTTTAGTTATACCACTGATTACTCGATTCCTGCTGTACTATTTTGGATGCTTTGGGTAATTCGTCTAGGATGCACCATTTGGAGAAAGAATAGTCCGGACTATTACTATTGTTGGAAATTGAGACTTAATAAGTTCCTAGTATTATTAGCATTCCGTATATATATATAAATATAATATATATATATATATATATATATATATATATATATATATATATATAAATATATATATATATATATATATATATATAAATATATATATATAATTTCTGGTTTATGAACATAATAGTTTCTGATTTATAAATGCATTAGTGTACAGAATTGCTGGAGGCTTTGGGTTTACCATGGGTTCAAAGTCCTGGAGAGGCAGAAGCTATGTGTTCGTTTTTAACAAGAAACAAGGTAATCTTAAGTTGATATACTTTATTTAAAATGTATTTGAGATTTTGGAATTACATATATAATGCAGTTTATTAATTATTGTTTTCAGATTTCTCTATTAAACTTTATTCAATTAAAATAATTAGGTTTTTGTAAGTGATAGTAGTTAATGTTCGTTTTATTAGTTGATTGACTGTTGTTAATCGCCAGATATAAAAGATTGTAGGATTATCATAGGTTACTGAATTAATGATGCATCATTTTGTCTAAGTAACTCCTTGGAAATAATATATTCTTATTTTATAATAATATATATTTTTGTACATTCAGGTTTTGAACAATTAAGTATATTTTGAGTATGTATTATGATTATTGATCTTATAATTTAGTGTATTATATATATATATTATGATTATTGATCTTATATATATATATATATATATATATATATATATATATATATATATATATATATATATATATGTATATATATATAATCATGGCCCTGTTTTTGGACTGAAGAGAGTTGTATTCAGTTTGCTTGTGTATCTCCTATCTAGAATTAATTAACCCAACAGTATTACAAGTTCAAAATTATATTTTGATAGATAGCATTAGAGTTTATTTCGTCAGAGCCGATCCCAAGTCCGGTTGAGATATGAGGAGGGATTGAGCACAAGATTAGTAATTTGGGCTATAGCTATTTGGTTAAAAATGACGTTTGGTACTGAGCTAACGATGTTTTTCAGTTATTTGAAAATTATTCACTTTATTAAAAAAATGTATTGCGGTATTTGTTAGTTTAATTTTAATTTAATAAAATTGGAGGTTTAGTTAATTGCCAATTATCTAAGTTGTTTTTAAAAATAGTAATCTTTGTATAGTTATGGTGACATTATTTGATTCCAATGCTTTTAGTGTATATTTTAATTTATAATAATTGGGTTAATTTAGCAGCGTTAAATCTGTTTTAAATTAAATTTTGAAAATCAATTTTTATAGGCCGTGGACGCTTGTGTTACAAATGATGGCGACGCCTTTTTGTATGGTGCACAAACAGTCTATCGATATTTTTCCATGAACGCTAAGGTAGGCTTTTGTCAACTTGAGAGTTTACTTTTATATGTACCAATAAATTAATAAATTGTTTGATAATATGCTTACCCCCCTTCACACTAGTTTCATATTCGCAAAGTACATTGAACGATTGCTTTCCTCTTTTTTGTATTTCGTATGTGCTACAAAGTGATGAACTTTTCATTGCTAATGGACGGTATCTACGTGTTGGTGTTACTTTTGAAAACGAGGCTATCTGATTTTTTGTCTGGCTTGTTTACCAAAGCTTGATGGTTACACATGGCTCCATTGATGTACCTTAAGATAGTATTTGAGTGTCCTGAGTGTGCTAAAGCGGCAGCCCAGATATATCGTTGTGTACTTGGTCCAGTGATCCGCTGTCGTCCAGGTTGCGAATTAGATTTGGGGGGGGGATAAATGATCTTCAATTTCATGATCTTCCTTCATTGGTATCGCGATAACGAAGATTGCACTGGTTTGGATACGTTTTTCGTAGAAATCCTGATGCAATCTCACGTATCGTAATCTTGGTTTGTCCAAATACCGACTGGAAGAAGAGGAAAGGTAGTCAAAAACGTTTTTGGATGGATGCTGTTTGGGACGATCTTCACACAATCTTGGCCGGCACTTTATCATGGAATTAATGGCTAAGTCGGTTGGACTGACATATCTCTACACGCCTCCGAAAATCATGAACAATGGAAAGGGATTGTTCGAGATGCTATGCGAATTTGGAATTAATGAAAATGTGGCATTGCTACTAACTTTTGTTATTGTTGTTGTTGTTTTCTTAGTTTAGGATGCTTTAAATTTAAAGGACGGAATGAAGAATATCATTATTCAAATCATTATGGTCATAAGTATCCCAATATATTAAAATAGTCTGTAATTTGATTGTTGACTGTTTATATGTCTGAAATCTTAATACGGTTGTTTATTGTTGTTTTTTGAGTTTATTTTTGGTTTATTCAAGCCCATTTTAACCAAGATTCCTGATTGAGACATTTTGTTTTTTTGAATCCCAGATTAAAACGGACTTTTTCCAGTTTGTTTGCATCGATTTACTTTGAAAATCAAACAACAGGACAATGTTTACAGGTGTTTTATAATTTTATTAATAATTGGGGATAACATGTCCCCAAGTGATCTTACTTACAACTAACAAGAAACGTTAGCATCTGGAACAATTCCTTTCAATTGTTTACGGTTTTCGGAGCCGTGTAGGGATAGGCCAGTCTACTGACTTAGCCACTGCTTTCAAGATAGGATCCCGACCAAGGTAGTGGGAAGATCTTCCAAAACAACATCCATTCAAGTACGTTTTTGACTACCTTTCATCTTGCATGCATTGGATTTCCTTGATTTTATTTATGCGTCAAATTTCAATGCCTTTGAGAAATATATTGGACAGTCAACGTGGTCAGATTTTTTAGAGTAACCATTGCAATAATAAGATGCTTTGAGCATTTGGAAGGCTTTGAAACGTTTTTATACTTAGTCATTTTCGAGTTATGGCACTTGAGTAACATTTTATTACAGAACGCCAGCGTTCGCATTTACCGAAAGCACCGAATTGACGAATTGTTACAATTGGATCAAATCGATTTCGTTCTAATTGCCTTGTTGCTTGGATGTGACTATTTGTCAAAATGTGTGACAGGCATTGGAATGAATAAGGCGCTGGTTTTGATCAAGTCACTCAAAATGACAACAATGACAACTGATTCGGTCCAGTATTGGGATTTTCTAAATGAACGTCGATTCAAATTTGTCCATGGGTTGGCAACAAAACGGCCCCAAACTGTGAAAGAATTTCAACAGCATTGTACCGAATTTTACATAGGGGACGTTCGTGTTATAAAGTTGTGGATTCGTGTTGGCAACCAATTGCAAGGTGTTCCTATAAAAGCGGTAATTGGTTTGTCGCATTGATACTTGTATAAATGTTTCAATTTTACAATTTTGGTAGCCTAAGGGGGGAGACCGACCCCTACTTAGCGCGGCCACAGATGGCGGATAGTGGAATGACCTTTAGCAATCGAGGTTAGCTGTGAATAAGGCTGTGCCAAATAAACAGCCGTGGACCAAACGGATACTCAGGCGTTAAGGTCGTTAACGCGTTGACAAGAAGGCGACAACGGTTATCGGTGTCACCCTGAGTATTATCACCAAGCAGCCCTATTTAGGGACAGCACTGCTTGTTCCACTCGGAGAGGGGCCTAGAAAAGGTGGTTTAAAAATTGCTCGTCTTCTCACCAGGATGACTGGCCGCGGCTAACTGGTCTATATACTCGCGGTCGAAACTTTCTCAAAAATCAATTAAAGGCCGTGGTCAACAGGGCTGATATTGATGACCAAATTCAAAAAACACCATTCTCAGAGCTCAAACAAGGCAGAATGTGACTCGCGACGCTACTGCCTGCTTTGTGAATATTACTCGCAATAATGCACCGGTTAGTAAATCTAGGACACTGAATTTTGGTGGTCGGTTTTTTGGATTTGTTTTTGTTTTTATTGGGCAATTGTGTTTGAATTGTATGTTACGCTATTGCAATTACTTATTGTTTCAAATTTTAAAATCAATGTATCTACATATAATTCAATAGTGTTGCTTGTTGATATGGAAGTAAATTGTACAACTGCCAATATGTGTGTTTTGCGGTAAAATTCGTATGCCAATATAAATACGGGACTATTGAAGTAGGGTTGTAAATCTGAGTACCCAGTCAAACTGTCACGACTGAGATTCAAACGTACACCCACATCACTGTGTAACAGCATAGTAATACTTTGAGCGTTTTGTTATTTTGACTTTAACAACATAATGTCTATTTTGACTTCAGATATATACTTTTGTTAGTTATTTATTATTCATCCATTTTGGTTGGCAACGCATAGTCACCTATTCATTACTATTCTACGTGTACAGCATATTAAACGATCGACTTCAATGGCTTAATAAGCGTAGCAAACTTTCCTGGTTGATAGACTGCATGCTTGTAACGGCATCACCGTTCGCAAAGATTGACGAAACCGTTTTATTGTTGGTCAATTATCTTCGTTAGCCGAATGGTTACATATGGCAAATATTTATCCTGGGTGTATGCTTGCATCCATTTGCTGAAGAGGAAGTCCAGTTATACCACTGGGTAGTTGATTCCACTTGGCAGTGACAGTCAGGAATATCACCATGCTCGAAAACATGGAGACTTTATAAACATTGCTAAAATTCTCCAGATTATTAGCAATAAATTCAATGCATTCACACACTTCTTTTATTTTGGTGTATTTTGTTGTTAGATATTTGACGAATTTCTTTCTACACCAAAAGATCGGAATTGGATTATACCGGCGCACGACGATTTGCGTAGGTGGCGCCGACCCAATCCTCGTTTGGTTGTGAAATTTTGTCAAAATAATTTATCATGGAACCCTTCGTATACATTGCACCATTTATTATCCGTTTTGGCCTTGTGGGATTTGAGACATCCATCAATTTATCGATCTCTAAATGGAATAGATCCATCTTTGGTGCTCGAACCAATGAGGTAGGTATATTTTCGTTATACTTGAGCGAATCAACAACAAAAGTTGGTGACAAACCCACATCTCTATTAGTTCCAAGTTTGCATAGCATCTGGAACAATTCCTTTCCATTGCTCACGGTTTTCGCAGGCGTGTATGGATGTGTCAGTCCATTATTTCCAAGATAAGGTCTCGACCAAAATAGTATGAAGATTGTCTCGAACAGCATCCGTCCAAGTACGTTTTGTGATCATCTTTCCTCTTTTTCCAGTTGGCATTTGGACAAGCCACAGTTACGATTCGTGAGATTGCAATTTTACGTATTGTAACTGTGGCTCACTTAAACGTCGATTGGGAAACAAATGAAAGGCAATTAGTTTCCAATTGCTATTCGGGGGGCGATCTTCAAATGTGTTGGCCTAGTTGAATAAATAAATTGTTTTTGCTTTTTTATTAATACATTGGATTTTGATCGATGGAATAAATTGTCAGTGTAGCCTCTTTTGGAACTGTGTAGTATTTTAATTTATTGAAAAAATTGGACAACAATGTATTTTCATAAAAAAACTTATTGCATTGCTAAATATTTTATAGTTATTGTTTTTGTTGAAGTAACTGGTTTAATGTATGTTTTACACTTGCTCTTAGAAAGTTAGTTGAATGGAATAAGGGGTTTTAAGTGTTGTTTTTTAGAAGAATAATTATGTTATGAGATTTTGATAAAAAAGAAGTGGATGCTTTTGTAAAAAGCAAAGTTTATTGTAAGATTATGTTTTGCAATAATTTTTTGAACATATTTTTTTAGTCAGTCTTTAGTTCCAATACTAATGATACTCCTGAGTGGTCCACTTCTGATTGGGTTTAAATTGATGAAGACACTGACTGTGCAACAGTTTAGCTGAAGTTACACACACAAACATACATCTAGTGTACTGAAAACTGTTTAAAGTTGTATCAATATTGTATATAGCCATATGACTGACATAATTTCAAACAGTTTTGTCAAGAGTTGTGAGTGTTGGTGCCGTTGTAAGAATATCTTTTTTGAGGAAAGAAACTTACTTTTGCTATGTATGTTACACATCCAATATTTCTTTTGCATGTGAAATGTTGGTAGGTAGTCTTGCGATAAAATGACCATTACGCGTTTGCACCCTTGTGACAATTTATTTAACTTTAATTAAGAACTAATGAAACATTGTTTTAATTATATAAAAAGAAATTTATTTATTTACTTGCAGAATTGTTTCTAAGCGTGTTGTAAATTATGTTGACTCATTTGAAGTTGAATGGAAGCGTTTGGGTAAGCTGGTGGGGCTGTTTAATTGTTTTTATTTGCCGTAACGATAATTGTTCTTTTTCGTTGTGTGTGTGTGTGTATTAACATGAATTATTATTATTATTATTATTATTATTATTATTAAGCTTTAATATCTCACTAGAGATACATTCAGCATAAAATACATTTTTACCATCAATATATAAAAAAAGTAGTAGTATAAATAATGGGATCAAAATGAAATAGAATGTCATATGTTAATGAATATAAATATAGTCTATATAGTATGCATGTGATTTTAAAAAAAATATTCAAAATTGCTGTACATGAAATGAGTCATTATAAGGCACAACTTGTACTGTGAGATGTCCAAATTAGTTCAAATAAATGCGTAGGTGGAACAATTCCTACTTTGATAGGTTTCTTAGTAGTTCAATTTTGTTTGATTCTGGATTGGTTAATACTCTGGATAAGTAGGGCAGACATGAATTTTTGTATTGATTAGTTTTGGCTTTCATGTGCAGGTAAGTTCTTCTTGTTTTTTCCAGAAGCTTTAGAATTGTTAAAAGCTGCATGTAGCGGGTGATTGTTATTATTTTCAATCCTTGATGCTAATTGTATACAGGATTTAAAATGTTTATCAACAATATTATTCAATAAGATAGAATATTTGATTCCTGAAGATTTTGATACCAATGATATGCATCTTTTTTAAAATAATGTAATCCTGTTTTAATAAACCAGGAAAAATTATGGGTGAGCAATATAATATCAAAGGATAAAAGCATGATGTAATGAACAATTTAGTAATATAATTGTTAACATTTAGTTTTCTTAATCTTCTTATATAGTAGCATAATGATTTGGTTTTTAAAAATATATGCTCTACATGATCACACCAGGTAAGTATGCTATTTATGTTTACACCAAGATATTTAATTTTGTTACAGGTGCATATATTTGTTTGATTTAACTTGAATGTTCTGTTTAATTCCATTGTTTCTCTTGGACGCCTCGTTGCGGTCATTTTATTGCTATGATTATTTTAATTCTAAAAACTATTATGATACTTAGAATTGGAGTCTGGATTTGATTATTCTTATGCAGATGTTATCTATCTGTGATGGTACTAGTTATTTACATTGTTTATTTAAACATTAGTTGAGAGATTGGTGATGGAATGTATCCGCAATACGCTACTAGTTATCAGCTGATTTCATTTTACCTGTTGGCAATTTAAGCATATACAATGGGGTAAGAGATCTATCAACTTTCACTCGATGAAATATGTTTTCAATTCAGCAATTTTTAAATAATTTGATAGTAATATTTTGTGTCGAATTGGCACAGAAGGATGGAGTGCTGGACTTGAAACTGTATTCATTTTATTGTGGCTGGTGACACAGTCACCTATTTATTATTTCTATATTTGTATGGCATATTAAAACATTGATTTCGGTGGCTTGGTAAGCGTAATAAATGGCTGGTGGACGACATCTTTGTGATAGTGCCACTGTTCGCAAAGATTGACGAGGCTGTCTGATGTTTTGTCAGGATTATCTTCCTTAGCCCAAAGGCTACACATAGTATACGTATACCTTAATATACCTTTTAAGTACCTTGGGTGTATGCTTGCATCTATCCGCTGTAGCGGAAGCCCAGTTATACCGCTGTGTATTTGGTGTAGTAGAGTTTTGTTTAGATGCATATAGGCACCTAGTCCAAGATGCACCGCATGGAGGAGGAACTGTCAGGAATAGTACTATTATTAGAAATTGAATGGGTATGGATTTGAGTCTAGTACTGGCACGTTTGACTTACGTTAAATTAAAAATGTTTCCAGAAAAAATTCAAACAGTAAAAACTAAATACTACTACTACTACTAATATTTATTTATTTATTTATTTATTTATTTATTTATGTTTGCTACTTTACATGTTTTACGAAGACATCTTTCGCATTAGACACCCGGTTTTCTTTTTATCCGGTTAATGAATGGGCTTCCATAACTAATCTGGGAAATCTACGTATAACATGGCTAATTCATTTTAATCGTCTTAATGTGTTAGAGAATAATGGCCAATGTATGTTAAGTGTCTTACAAATATCTGAAAATGGTTGAAATATTTTATTAGCTATTAAACGGTTGGGTTCAATAGAAGACAACGAGCGAAACCATATGCATCTAAAACGGCTTTGCTTAAAATGAACAACTTTTTGTATATTCACTTGGGTGAGAGTTCAAGTTTCCCAAACATAAAGTAGAATAGAACGCACCAAACTTTGATATATTTTAATCTTGATTCTAATAGAAATATTACTCTTGTTCCATAAAGGTTTACTTATACGAGATAGTGGCATTCACTTGTTGCTTAATGTCGTGCTAACGTTGAAACAATTTGAAAGAAATTTAAGTGAACTAAATCTTGTTATAAGTTTGCAAAGTGCGACGTGGTACTATTGCTATATTATTATTATTATTATTATTATTATTATTATTATTATTATTATATAAGTTTTGATGATGACAATCTTTCTAGATTTCGACATTTGGACTCATCAAAAATCCTCCGACCAATCAGATGCTGCCAACAAGTTGTCCGATGACGTCAAATATTCAAAAAACGATCCGAAACTCGATTTGGTAAAATATTACCGTTTTCCCGTTCCCATCGTAGAATTTGAGCCAGTCCATTCGTACTTATGTTCCCAATTTTGGGCCAATCAGAAAGTGTCCAAGTCGAGTCGGTCACGTCGCAATCCACATCGACGTTCAAAGATTGCGCTGGACAGAAAACAATGTACGCTTATTGAATTATTCGGAAAAATGAATATTGTGCCGTCAGTTGGAGGAGGTTGTGGCGCGCGTCCACGATTGCCTGTATGGGATTCTGAATCCGATGATGAAAAGGCGGATAGTGGGTGAGTTTGAGCTTTGTGTTACGCTATAATGT
Source organism: Cardicola forsteri (assembly GCA_025895645.1). NCBI lineage: Eukaryota > Metazoa > Platyhelminthes > Trematoda > Strigeidida > Aporocotylidae > Cardicola > Cardicola forsteri. The sequence continues at coordinate 14,915 of JAKXYG010000912.1, read as the reverse complement.
ACAATACAAATGGAAAAACACATTGACTGTTTGGATATTGTCCTACACTATTGGGTCTAGCGGTACAGCGCTTGATTTGGACCTTAGTGGGCATAGGTTTGAATTCCACCACCGGCACTAAAATGCAGGCCCACGTTCGGTTTCACTAAAATGTCCACTGTTGAAAGATGTTTCTCGCAAAACATTTAAAGTAGCAAACATAAAAAATTATTACTATTTGGCTTTTTACTACATTTATTCATTTGGCTGGTGACGCATCTACCTGTTTGTTATTAAACGATTGGCTACGATAGCATGCTAAACGGAAGAAACGAAGAAGTTTTTTGTCTGGACGACGGCATCCTTGTGACGGCGCCACTGTTTGCACAGATTGATTTTTTGTCAGGATTATCTTTCGTAGCCCAAAGGCTGCATTTGGTATATACTTTAAAATACCTTTTGAGCACCTTGGTTTTATGCTTGCACCAACCCGATGTGGCCGAAGTCCCACTTATATTACTGTGGTTTCGGTTCCTGCTGTTATTAGTCTAGATGCCTACGGGCACCTTGCTCAGGATGCAGCACATGGAGGAGGAATAGTCTGGGATATTACCATTAGAAATTCATTCATTTTCATTTTGGTTGGTGACGTGGTCACCTCTTCATTATTTCCCATATTTATACGACATGTAGAACGATCGATTTCGATGGGTTGACAAGCGTAGACAAACGTGGAAGAATAACAAAGTTTCTTGGCTGGTAGACGGCATCCTTGTGACGTCGCCACTGTTCGCAAAGATTGACGAGGCCGCCTGATTTTTGTCAGGGTTATCTCCCTTAGCCCAAGGGCTACATATGGTATACGTATACCTGTAGATACCTTTTAGGTATCCTGGGTGTGTCTTCGCACCCACCCGCCGTAGCAAAAGCCCAGTTATACCGCTGTGCACTCGGACCCTGCTGTTATTAGTCTAGATGCCTAGAGGCACCTAGTCCAGGATGCACCACGTGGAGGATTAACAGTTAGGAATATCACCATCATTGGAAATTGAGACTTTATAAGCATTACTCAAATCCTCAGGATCATTAGTATCCCACCATTAGAAATGGAGACATTATAACTATTACTTAGGTATTTTGGATTATTAGCCTGCTATTTATTGCTTGTATGTTTTGCGATAATCATTTTTTAGCAAATATAGGAACCAAGCGAGGACCCGGTGGTGGGTCTCAATCCATGCTTATCCTGTATTTACTATAGCATTGTAGTCGTATTTTCCACCTTTAATTCATCAATTTAATAGGTTGATATTGTATAACTTATTGGACTTTTTTCTGTGAATCGTCTCATGCAGTATTTTTTTTCAAAAGTGCTTGAACAATTTATGTTTTTAAAACAGACGAATGTATTGATTATTTTCTCGATGGACTAGCTCAGTTGTAAGAATTGCAGACTGGAGACATTTGGCTTCAATTCCTGTGTAGTCCTGTCAAACTTAAAAGTTTTAAAATTGCACACATACATATATAGAATTAGCTAATGCCGAGGTTAGTTTAACAGAACTCAACTTAACTATCAAGAAAATTGATTAGGATGCTAATGATCATGAGGATGCTAGTAAGGGTTATAAAGTTTCAATTTCCAATGGTGGTGATATTTGTAACTGTTCCTCCTTGTAGTGAATTCTAAATTAGGTGCTCATAAGCATCTCGACTAATAGCAGGAGGGATCGAATGCACAGCGGTATAACGGGGCTTCTTCTTTGGTGGATTGGTGCAAGCATTCACCTAGGGTACTTAAAATGTCTCTTAAGTTATATGTATATGGTAGGTAATTTTCACAAAAAATCAGGCTGCCTTATCAATCTTTGCGATCAGTGTCATCTTCACAAGGATGCCGTCTATCAGCCAAGAAACTTTGTTATTTTTCTACGTTAGTTACGCTTATCAAGCTATCGAAATCGATATTTTGATGTGCTTTACAAATATAGAAATAATGAAGTGGTGATTATCACTAACTACAATTTCTTTTGAAGACTCATTTTAATTATTTTACACATAATTATTTAGCAATGAACATATGATGCCTGTCAATCGAAATGCAAATACATTCGTTGAAAGTAGTTGTCAAAGTGACGACGAATTGTACACGTCGTCAACGTCGAAGTGCATATTCGCCGCTTCAGCAATTTGTCGTTCTTTGCGCGCTTCCAGTTTGTTTAATTTATCCCAAAATCAGTGGAAACTGCAATGCTCTCTTTTAACCAATGATTCGAATTCAAATATAGCTTCGACTCCTACTTCTCCATATTTGGGTAGAACTCGAAGTGTGTCGTCATCATCATCTCCTTTCGGTACATTTTTAACTCCCAAGTGCTTGGCTGAACGACTGAAGGATAATTTATTTTTGGATACTTGAATGTTTTTTTCGGAATTAAAACATATTTATTTTTGTGAAAGTAATGTTTTGTTACAGAAATTGAACAAACTTAATTTTATTATTATTATTATTATTTTAATGGATATTTTAAGATATTTTTAACAAGTGGATTACTTTTACTTCTATGCTCCTACGTTTGGTATGAGTAGATGTAATTATTGGATATTGTATTTTTATTTTTTATTAAAAAATAATTTTGAAGATGTTGCGCATAATAATAATAATTTTTTTTCAAAATTGTTATTTAGAGTTAATGGTTTTACGTTTAGATAAAACTATTGTTATTGATAACGTTTAATATAGTTTATTGTTACATTTACAGAGGTGTTAGTGAACATTAAGGTTAACCATGAATAAACACATTTAATGTAAATACTACTCAAATAATGTATGAGTAATTAAAACTTTAAAATAGATTTTTTAATTATAAAAAGTGTTTTTGATACTGTTTTTGATTGGAATAGTGGTACTACTACACTACTACTACTACTACTACTACTACTACTACTACTACTACTACTACTACTACTACTACTACTACTACTACTACTACTACTACTACTACTACTACTACTACTACTACTACTACTACTACTACTACTACTACTACTACTACTACTACTACTACTACTACTACTACTACTACTTACTACTACTACTACTACTACTACTACTACTACTGCTATTATTATAATTATTATTATTTATTATTATTATTATTATTATTATTACTATTATTATTATTATTAATATTACTACTACTATTTATTGTAGTAAAATGTAATTTTTAAAATAAATAGTAATTGATGTGCATAATAAGAATACGTAAGAATAAAACCGAGGAGAATCATAAATACTGAATTGTTCTAAAAATGCACTTTATAATAAATTTATACACATTTTTGTGATTATAGCAAAAACATAAGTGTAAAGTAATTTAAATTAATTAGTTTAGAACATTTTAATTATTTTTATAGTAATCAAATATTAATAATTTATATGAATGTATAAGAATTTATAAAATAACTAAAATACAATAATAATAAAATTGAAAAATTAATGTATTTATAAATTAATTACCGTATGTTTATTTAATTACAAAGATATCTTTAGTAATAAATGTAATAACATTATTATTTCATTTAGTATTTAGTAAAGTATTTTATTACTATAGGTAATTCTATTTAGAGGAGCAGAAATCAACCAATTTATTCAATTCCAAGCCCAAATAAGAGAGGAGGCATCTGACAGTAAAAACCTCAAACCAATTACATTCGTACAGCGGGATTATGAAAACAACTGATTTTTCTTTGCTTCATAACATTATTACAATTATGCAAATAGAATTTACGTGGTCAAATTTAAAGTTTATCATCCAAAAGACTAGCAATAATGGTTTTGAAATAGACCTCAGAAGTGGTAAATTAAGCTGGTTAGCCACGGAAAGTTAAAAAGAATGTCAAGTGGAATAAATTAAAGATTTTGGCAAAAAGTACAGTCAAGTAGAACAATTTTGTAATTGTATGCTCTTTGGAAGGATAGGTTTTTTAATATAATATATTATCTACTTCAACAGGTACGAAAAATATGTTTTTGTAGTTAAAAAACTTGTTTTAAAACAGAAAAAAATTTCGCATTTTTTTCGTACCTTTTCAAGTAGATAAAAGAGATAAGTGCCAATTATCTCTTTTTCTAAGATTAAATATATATTAGAAAAAGAGATGGTTTTTTAAACAAAAACATTTTTTGTATTTTTATACTAATAAATATTATTTTCATTATTTGTCTAAAAGTTTAACAAATTGAAAGTTGAACGGTTCCCATAGCAACAACCGTGGACAAACTTAAAGGAAACAGTTTAAACTTCAAAAGTTAACATTTGTTATTTCTAAAAAATTAAATGTAGACATTGAAAAAAAAACAAAAATTAATTTGAAAAAAGGTAGTTAATAATTGACAGTTAGCTTTTTTAATAATTGTTTTTCAATACAAAACAAAATTTAAAATTAAAAAAAAATAAAATGATTCCATTATAAGTACATTAATGAAGAAATTAAAAATTGTTTTACAAACATTGTTTAAACTTTTATTATAAATAGCAAATACAGTAACACATGTTCGTTGATTGTAGAACATTTTAAAAACATTTCACAAACCTTTATTTTGGCTTTGCGAAACATATATATATATATATATATATGTTAAAATAAAACGTGTACACAATTAATTTACCTACATCTACGCGTAACATTATTACAAAAAATCATAACCATTGTTTCATATTTGAATTCGGACAATCTGATTTTATAAGAATTAGAATTTATTAAAATATAATTGTTACAGAATCTTAAATTATTTACTTCTGCTAGTAATATATATATATATATATATATATATAGTTATAGAGATAGAATTAATTTAACAATTACTAAGATGAAGTTTATCCTACCCCGATGTGAACAAAAGCAAAAAAAACCCAACGTTTGTTATTATTATAATTATGATCATGTAAATATAAATATTAGTTGTTATAAAATATACTTAATTTAATACAAGACATCATTTTAAATATAACTTTATTAATGTAGCGGAAAGGTTCAAAATTTTTATTTAAAAATTACGAAAATAATATTTTTTTGTATTTTGAATAACACTAAATAAATAGTATGCAATTAGAAATTTTATTAATTAAGTTACAAATAATTTAAACACATTATTATAACTGGGGGCTTAATATTTGAATTAGATGCAATGATTCTTTTTCTTCTTTTACACTTTTTCCATCTTTTGTGGAGAGTCGCTTTTTTCAATCAGTTTTCTTTATTTGATTGTGCATTGAAGAAATTAAACGGTATTGGCGTAAGTTTTTATCATCGGGTGACGCCCTTTCTACCATAAATCCTCTTTCTTTATCTAGAGTTAAGGCTGACTAGATCGATTCATTTCTGATCTATTTTAGGAGTTATTTGAATTAAATGCACAGGGCAACAAAAACGTTTAAAATACTAGACTTGTGCTTAGGTGCACATGATTAATAATTGTACCGCATTTTAGTGCCGGTGATGGAATTCGAATCTATGCCCACTGAGGTCCAAATTCGAGCGCTGTATCGCTAGACCACTCCGAACAACTTATTCGTCATTTAATTTTGAAATGTTGCATTTATGTAGATAATTTTTCTAATAAAAATAAAATGTTAGAATGTGTAAAAAGAAACTTGTTGAGCAATGTCAAGTAAAGGTCTGGGCATTTAGCGCCAGAGCTGGAAATTAAATCCATGTTCACCCAGGTTGAAAACTGGTGCTTTATTCGTACAATTACAAATTAAAAAGTGTAAAATCATTTATTTATAAATGGATGCTAATAATCCTGAGGATTTGAGTAATGCTTATAAAGTCTCAATTTCCAATGATGGTGATATTCCTGATTGTTAGTCCTCCACGTGGTGCATCCTGGACTAGGTGCCCCTAGGCATCTAGACTAATAACAGCAGGGATCGAGTGCACAGCGGTATAACTGGGATTTTGCTACGGCGGGTGGGTGCGAACATACACCCAGGATACTTAAAAGGTTATAAAGGTATACGTATACCATATGTAGCCCTTGGGCTAAGGGAGATAACCCTGACAAAAAATCAGGCGGCCTCGTCAATCTTTGCGGAACAGTGGCGACGTCACAAGGATGCCGTCTACCAGCCAAGAAACTTTGTTATTTTTCCACGTTTGTCTACGCTTGTCAAGTCATCGAAATCAATCGTTCTACATGTATAAATATGGGAAATAATGAAGAGGTGACCACGTCATCAACCAAAATGAATGAATGACTACATTAAAATAATTATGGCAAAACAACATAAAATAACTAAAATGCTAAACATTTTATTTTCGTAAACCGAGATACAGTTTTAGTACAGTTATGCTAAAACATTACTTGGTGAAAAATAATTTTTAAACAACAGTGAACTTTAATAATTTTTATAAACCAATTACATTTGTTTAACTTTTATATTACAAAAAAAACAATAGAACATTTATCTATTTAAAAGAATATTTTATCAGCTTTCAAATTATTTATCACTTGTTACAAACATGTTTCACAATTTATTGGTCAGATATTATTTAAATGCAGTAAATCTACATTTAAGATAATGTTATCAGAATGAAACTGACATTTTATATATTATTTGTTTTATTGTTTCTAAATGCCAAAGTTCTGTTATACTGTTTTAAATGTGCTAAATGCATAAAACAATTAGAGTGTTCTAATGCTAAGTGGTTAGTATCGATGCATATTCCAACCTTATATTTTCGAGGTAGCTATTTTCTATTTCAAACTAAAAATGATAATTGTAATGCAATATGTTTGAAACATCCTGATTGTATATCATATTCAGTTTTTAAAGTTAGTTGTATTTATTTATTTTTAATATATTGTTTTGAAATTAAAGAATAACTTGTGTGAGTACTACACGAATGATGCTGCTCAAGATAATCAATTAAATGAAATGTTAACAACTACATACAATCTCTTGCATTGTTGTGGTAAGTAATAATTAAAAATTATATATTAAATAATTCTATGTAAAAAACAATGAAATGTATTTTAAAATGATTAATTAAAACTTCAAATCAGGCATTATATTTAACCTGAAAACAAATATTTCTATTTTTGTGTTTACAATTTTATTATTATATATTTAACAATTGTTGTTATCAAAAGTTAGTAACTAAGTTAGTTTTAATCTTATATATATATATATATATATATATATATATATATATATATATATATATATATATATATATAATGACGGTTGACGTGGAAAAATGGATGCACTGTAATACTTTATATTATTCTGTTGTAGTTATATATTTTTTACAACTTAGTTTACAGCTTGTTAACTTACCCTTTAAAAAAACTGAACTTAAAATTAATAACACTCGAATCCGGGCTGTAGAGGATCAAATGTATAAAGGTCCTTTTTTGTTTAACAAAGTTTTTAAAGTCTAAATAGGTCAAGCATGTTGTAAATTCTAAGTTATACTGAAAAATACATATCCAATTTGGAAATTTACACCGGTGTATTAATTTGACATTCTTTGACATAATTTACTAAAATTATGTTTATAAAAATTTAAGTTTGAATATTGCAATCCGTCATTGTTTTTATTACAGTAAATTTTAAAAAAATGTTGTTTTACAATACAAGTTTTATAAAATGTAACATTATGCTATTATTTTAAAAACAAAAACAAAAATTAATATATGAACTTCTAAATGGTCCATTACCTATATATGTGGGCCGTCGTTATTTATATATATATATATATATATAAATATATATATATATATATATATATATATATATATATATAATGTTATTTTATGTAACCAAGATATGATCCTTCTGTTGTAACTATTGTGTTTATATGCACTTTTACTATTTGCTTTATATAATTATATTAGTATTTTGTAATTTCTTTTAAATTTGTAATAATTTGTTATTTCATATATTGTACAATTTTTGTCGAAATAAAAGTATTTAATAAAGTAACCTTACTTATTACGCGCATTATCAAAATAGGTTTTAGTTAAACAATTAACTTGCACAAACTACATTTGTATTATATATATATATATATATATATATATATAGTTTGATCAATAAAACAAAGTATTATTTTAAGGTCCAAACCATTCTTGCTTAATTATTTTACACAATAAATTATTTTAAATTTTATATATAATAAGGTTTTAGAAATATATTATTTTGTAATAAATTAATGTTATCTGCTCACTCATATTTAAATAAAGAAATAAATATTTTGCTATAGGTTATAGTTTGCATAATTATTTTACTTAGTTTATTTATTTTTTATGTAAATTTTGATTATAATTAATGTTTATTATTTATTTGAATACTATTTATTCAACTCAAAAACATTTTTGTGAGAAATTGATTAATTAATTACGACTAAAAAAGAGTAAGCTATTATAAAATAATTACTTTACTGATGAAACGTTATTGCGTTTAATTAAAAAATAAAGAGTTTAATATATATTGAAAACCGCTTGTATAATATATATATATAGTAGTAATTTTATTTTTTACAGTTTTAACCGGTTTTCTATATTAAGTACTAGATTAAAATTCTGTGTAAGTTGCAAAATTAATGAAATAATTTACCAATTAAAATATAATTTATAACCGATTAAAAAAATTAAAATAGGAATAAACTTAAATTATTTTTTATGATTTGTTGAAGTATTAATTTACATACTAATGTTTTTATAAATACGTGAACATTAATTATTTTATTTATTGTAGATTAAATTTGAAAATCAGAAAGTTTTTTGTATTTTTAACATATTTTTTATTCGAAAAATTGACAATAAGTAATTATAGTACACAAAGTAAAAAAATAACTTTACAAAATATTATTATCTTTACAACAATAAAAAACGGGAAATAGAATGTACAATAAATTTCAATTTAAAAATGTGCAGTTGCTGAAAAATTTTTAAATGTTGAACGTTTAAAAGTAGAGAAAATGTAATAAAATATACATTTATATTAATAAAAAATGGTATATATATTGGGGTAGTTTAGCGGTACAGCGTTTAACTCAAAAACGGTTAGGCATGGATTTGATTCTCATTAACAGCAATAAATGCGGACCCACTTTGGGTTTCGCTAACATATCGACTGCTAAAAAATATTTTTTTAAAAATATTTAAAGCAGTAAAATGTACTACAACAAAATTAATAATTCATAATTTTAATACTGTTTCCAACTTGAAATATTAAATATTTTTATAAAAGTTGTCGGTTTATGCAAATTTTTATTCAAATGAAATACTTATTAGTATTAATATTTCTTTATCCGTGATAGATTTTATAAAAAAATTCACTTGTGAAGCCTTTAAGTAATAATAGTAACAATAATAATAATAATAATAATAATAATAATAATAATATTAATAATAATAATAACATATCTATCTTCATAACATACTTACCGCAGCAAGTCAAATAATGGTAGGTAGCAATATTAGATGATACAAATTGATGCTCTTTTAATGCATTCTTGCTGTACAAATCACATAATATAGTGTTGTTTTTCTGTAAAACGTTTACAAATTATTTACAGCAAAATACTTTACCTGAATTTTTATATAAGACAAACATTTTGGATTTTTAATACATTCTGTATCGCATGACTTTTGCAATCTATAATGTATTGAATATTTATTTACAAAATATATTGTAGGAATTATGTTTATAACTACCCATTTTGTATAATTGCAATTTATCTTTTGTTCACACAAGTTGCATTTAAAACATTGTGCTTCATCTTTTCCTTTGACTACCAACATCAACCAGTAAACATAATATATTAAGTTCATTTTTTTAAAGAACAGATCAAAATATTATTGAACAAGTAAATTGTTGCATTTATATACATTTACATCAAGCCAAATAAATACCAAAAATTATTTGCATATAAAAAAGTTACTATTGTTTATTTTTTTCCTATGCATTATTATTTATTTAAATAACAATTTAAAATCAACAATAAAATGCAGTTTTTGCAATTGAAATAAATAATGAATGTTTTTTAATAGCAATTTTTCTAAATTATATGAAAACATTACCTTGAAATGGGAAAAATAGTTAAAACAGGTGCATTTTCAAACTGACAATAGTAATTTATATATTAATAGTTGATGTATATAAAAAGTGGAAGCAGAATGCACGAGTAGATCGATTAGCAATCTGATTAAATAAGGCGGTAAAAGTGATTGATGTACAAGGAGCTAAATGTTGAAATTTCTAGTTATACACTTATTGAACAATTAATAACATGCCGCAATAATAGAAACAATTAGGGTTACACATTATTTGTTAGCTGAGTCTAAGCATAATTACAATCATTAAAATTTAATTTTTATTTGCTACATCAAATATAAAAATTTGATTTTAAGTACAGTTTCTTATACAAAATTTTGTAATACGTTGCTAATGTTAAATAGTTTAACATTATTATTTATATTTTGTCGTAATCGAACAAAATTTGTACAAGGCTAGACTAAACCTTGGGCGAGTATAGGTTTGATTTTTATTATTGGTAATGAGATGAGGGCCACGTTTGTCTTTGTTAATATGTCTACTTTCTGAAAAACGCATTTTAGCAATAATAATAATAATGATAATAGGAATTAGTATTAATAAATTTTAAATTTAATATTAAACGTTCCTATTGTAGTAATAGCTATATAAACACGTATTTTAACCATTTGTGGTTACTTTTAATTTTTAGTTGTATTATAATTTATTAAAAATTGCAACAATATTTTGTTTTAAAAAATTATTTTGAAATACTTTTATGCAATAATTTATAGACATTTATTGGTTGTATAAAATGTACTCAAGTTGACCTAAGTTGAATCAAATATATTATTAAACAAGTAGAAGCTAGTCCTTAATATAAAATTACAAACAAATTAGAAATTATTTATATTTTTGTTATTACAAATAAAAATTTATAGTTTAAGATTTAGTAATTATTTGTACATATTATAAAAATATATTGTATACACAAAATAATATTTGGTGTTATTTTAAAAATATAGTTAATGTGCGAATAAAATTATATACATATATATGTAATTGCTAGTTTAAAATTAATTTATATGCTGAAAGGTACAAATAATAAAAAATGCATAAACAGAGAATGGTTTCAGTTCAACTGTTAGCACTAACTGCAGATTTTTGTTTAATTTATCTAAATTATGTATATTGTGAGAAATAATTATCAGAAAAAATTTAAGCACTACGACCGATAAACACATTTTAAATAGCACGTCTAGTTTACGTTAATTACAAAATAAAACATTTTATTCTAATTGAGCATAGTAAAGGTTAATTGTTATTATTATAAATTCCGCTTATTGTAGAAATTTAGTATATTTAAAAATATCTAATTTTTATTTATTTATTTTAGATATTAAATTAAAATTAACAAAAACTTAAAAAATATTTTGTTTTAAAGCATTTTTCAAAATTTGTTATAATAAATTATAAAAGTTATTCTTTATAATACTAGAAGAATATATGTTTAAAAAAATGTGTGTTATTTACTAATTTTGTATTCAACATTCCACAGTATTGAATAATGTGGCTTTTACTAAAAGTCAAATATATTTTCTAAAAACATTTGTCTGCCGTCAAACAAATAAATCGACACTCTAAATATTTAAACAGTGAACAATTCATAAACATTCGAAAATTATTGTATTTATCAATTTGAAAAACAGTATATGTGTAATAAAGTTATTTATAATTTTTAAAATCTCTTTACATCTTTTGCAAAAGGGTTTTCTATATTTAAAATTAGAACAGATTTTGTAATAAATACGAAATAGATAAAATAAAGTAATTAATGCCAAACTAATCAAACAAAATTTAAAATAGACGTAAATGTAAGCCAATTTAAATAATTAATTTAGATATTTTTGTTTTTATAAATATGTGAACATGTTATTAACAAAAGTGCTTGACCTTGTTGTAACTTAAAAGTAAAAAACAAAAAAAATTGTTTCTATTTTTAAAAATGTATTTTTACTACCAAAATAAATAATATTTACAATGTACAAAATAGAACATGCTTTTCACAAATTAGCGTTATATTTGTATAATCCAAAAAAGTAAATAAAAAGAACAGTAGATTACTATTGAAAAGTGTACTTAGTTTAAAAAAATATTTTACTTAAAGAACAGATCAAAATATTATTCAATAAGTGAATTACTGTATTTTTATACATTTACAACAAGCCAACTAAATACAAAAATATATTTGCAAATAAAAAAGTAACTAGTGTTTATTTTTATAAATAGATATAAAAAAATATCAGTACAATAATAATTGAATGATTATTTAAAATCAACAAAAAAATGCAATTTTTTGCAAATAAAATAAATAATGAACATTTTTTAAATGCAATTTTTTTTAATTATATAAAAATATTAAAGTAAAATAAGAAAAAATATTTGAAACAAGTGCCTTTACAAACTGAAAATAGTAAAAAATAAAGTAAACTGTTTATTTATCATTTTGTGTTCTGTACTTAAACGGTTATATAACTATATTTAGTAATAATGTAATAAAATGATGTAGTAATTGAGATAGGTAGGAAGCTAATCTTTTAATAGGTTAGTTATATAAGTAAACGTATTAAGCAATTAATAAAATGCCGTATTAATTGTTTTTAACTTTCCTGTATCCGATTGAGAAGGAGGGAGGTTTTGACTGTAAAATTGCAGGCTGGCCTTTCTATAAAATTAATATTGCAAAAGAAACAACAAGAGGACACCATTTCATTAAAGTACGGCAAAAAGAAAATTAAAAACAGGATTCCGATGACGGGGTTTGACAAAAACCGATTAAGATTTCAATTTTCGATATGCTCAATCATGAAAACCAAATAATTACAATTATATGGAACCAATTTGTTGCCCCATGCTTTTTATAGCGAATGAGGTTTTGGATAAAATAAATCGAAATAACTAAAGTTCTATATTATTAGCTGACTGAGTATAAGTTAGCTTCCAATCACAATCATTAAAAATCTACCTTTTTTGAATAGATATATGATTATGTTAGTGGGATAACTATATTTTTGAAGTATTTTTTAAAGTGATTGTAAGTTGCTAAACGATTGTAGAGTTGAATTAAAATACGAAAATCTGAATCTTACTTGACAGCTATATTTTCACTTGTTAAAATGTGTTTACTATGTTGCAAAAAGTTAAATCAGTAAAATTCCCAGCATATATATAAAACAATTAAATCAAAACAATTGACGTTAAAGTACCATTTGCACCTTAAATTTTGAGCAGTTAAACATTACTAATATTTTAATGTAATGTAACTAAATTATTACTTTATCTTTGTTGTACTAATATAGTTTGTTATTTTCAATTTATTGTCAGGGATTCTAATAATTTTAAGGATTTGAGCAACATCTACATTCTAATGATAATGATGTACCTAACTATCTGTCTTCTATGTAGTGTACTAAGTGTCTATAAGCATCTAGACTAACAACGGCAAAGACCAAGTACATAGTGACATAACCGGGCATTAACTAGACTACGGCTTAGTGAATGAGAGCTGGCATACACCCGAAATACTTAAAAGGTATCTCAATATATTCATTTACCATAAGTAACATGTTAGGCTTGTTTATCTTGCAACTATTGTCAGCGCTCAATTCTTCCAAAATAATTGCTCTAACAATTCCTGTAAACACTGGCGTTATCGCAACTAATCAGTCTTTTAGCTAAAAACCTTTATTGATATTATTGTAAAACAAATACTACAAGCCAATAGCTCTATAAAATTTTATTGTTGAAATAAGCTTCATGATTCTTGGATAATATCAAAACAGCAAAATGCTCATATTTTAATTTGTAAAATTATTTTTACTAATGAGAACAATACTAGTAAATAGACAATTTGTATTACAATTTGTATTATACTGTTTAAAAATTTTATTTTGATATTTAAATTACTTATACTTTTCAATAGTAGTAAATAGGATGAAAACACGTTTCTTTAAATTCTGTTAGCGATTATATCTTATATTGAAATAATGGTGTCCTGTAGCATTTCTGGACAGCTTGCTATGAAACAGTTGTTTAATTATTTGTATAAATTTTGTACTGTTTATGTTGCCACTTGTAAGCATCCATTTTATAGACTGATTGTACCTAATTGCAAAATATCCCTTTATACATAAACGATGTACATAAACGATGTGCAAGTTTTATTGCAGTACAAATACGGTTGAGTGGAAAATTTGGATTATAAACAACCTTCAAATTAATTAACATTTGGAACCAACCATTTGACTACAAAAACAAAATGTTTTATGGGTCTAGTTTATAAAAACATTTACTCCCTTTTGTTGGAATGAAAGCTCACCCATGACGAGTGATGTGCTTGTTTTGATATTAAGTATAATCAACCTATCAAATAAAAGATTAAATCTGATACCTTAAATGGTAAAGCATTTGTTTCAGTTATGAGGAATGTTTTTTATTATAAAATGTAGAACACTCGTACGGGTGTCACTACTGTTTTACAGGACATTACTCCATGCTATACGTTTAAAAAGGTAACGTTATATTAATCTAAGTTCATATTATTTGGTTTGTATTTACATTTAGACAGTAGACAAGCTAAATAAAAAAAATATTATAATATTTTTTTATTATTTTATAGTATTGTATTATTACAGCTAGATTCAACACCAGATTTGCAAAAGTAACAATTGTGCAAGTCTATGCCCCTACTAAGGCTACTGAGGAGAACCAAAAAGATGTTTTTTATGATCAATTACAAAATTTGTTAGATGATGTACCAAGAAGAGACATCAAAATTTTGATTGGTGATTTCAATGCGAAATTGAACAAAGACAGATCTGGGTACTT